>JAENPR010002230.1:0-68792 GCA_018135685.1 Themeda triandra | reverse complement strand
TGAAGTTGCAGATACTATCACACTGGCTCCTCCAGGGATTTGCTGTTCTAGCTCCAACGGATACTGATGGAACAGAGTGTTTCACCTGATCCGCAAGAGCTAGCCAGCTAGGTCAGGCTTTAACAAGGGCCGGTCTTGGAACCTAGATGATAGTATCTGTAACTTCAGACGCTGCCATGGAAAACTCAGCAAGTCATCCAACATGGATGATGGTGGAGCCTGTAGCTGTAACCTCAAATGGATTGGATTGCTTCAGATACAGCCTGTAGTTTAGGGACTAAGGCGGCTGGACTGGTGGCCAGGATGAACTGTGAAGCGAAAAGATTTAATCCTCCCGTAGCCTTTTCATAGGGAAGATGAACTACTCAACTGCTTAAGCTTGACTGTAACTGGAGCAGGTTGAGCATGGTTGACGGTACGGTGGTCTCAGATGATGCTCACTATTTGTTGGGGAACGAGCAGGGTGCCCCGTGCTTGGGTTGGTCTACGAACCGCAGAACAACCCACTTTACTTAATGTTTCAAAAAACCCACTTTACTTAGCGTTACATTTAAAGATGGCAGCGGGTCGGGTTTGAACAAAACCCATGGGTTTCATACCCAAGGAGGTGGGTGCGGGTGTAGTTTTTGCCCTGTGGGTTTGCGGGTTCGGGTACCGAGATGGGGCGGGACGGGTGCGGGTTTGAGGTCTCACCCGTGGGAACCCATTGGGGACCGAAGTGTGTGTCATGACAAAAAAGCCCATCAAGTGGTGGCCCATTTACATGTTTTACCAAAAAAGCATCGTGAGACGCTAATAAAGCTAGCATCATTTTCATTAATTTAAGGTAAAGGAAGTCTTACTTACAAAATTAACTAAAGGAGTCTAGCCAAACGTAGAAGGCTGACCTCAGGTCATCCCTAAAACGAAGAAGCTGCAAATTACATTGATATTTAAATTTACAGAACCAAGTCGATGGAGAGGGGTCCCTTCTCTTGGAAGACTTTGTCATTCCTCATTTTCCAAAGTTCCCAAGCTGCTATCATGGTAGCTTCAAATTGAAACAAGGCACCAGGTTGGTGGCTCTTTCCATGATTGATCCTGTCTTGTAAGATCAAGGTTTAAATCCCAGCTTAACACCAATACGCTGCCAAAGACTCTTGGGCAAATGCACAATCAAAAAACAGGTGTTGTATGGTCTCAAGCTCTCCAGAATTGCACATCACTACGCTCGGGTTCCTGGAACATTGAGATGCCGTCTTTGCAGCATGTCCCTGGTGTTTAGACGGCCGACAAGGATCAGCCAAATGAAAAACTTGATCCTTGGGGTACACCTTGATTTCCAGTGATAATCTTGAACAAAGGGTGGGACTCCATGCCTTTGAAAACTTCCTTATAGTATTTTTTAGAGGTGTAAGAGCTGCCCAAATAGTCTTCCAGTTATCTGTATCAACTGGATCATATTCAATGTCCCCGAATCACTTGCAAGTCTTCGAGTTCTTGGAAGGCCTCGATTGAGAGTGGCAAAGATAAAAATTGTGTCCAGATCTTCAGCATTCATCATGTCCGTGGACCGAAATTCCATCGCTCTTTGCAAAAGAGGATAGTCTTGGATATTTGTGTGAGAGTACTTCATCACCCATAGGTCATCCCAAAAAGCATACCATGCACCATTGCCAATCTCACACCTTGCAATTCCTCTATATAAAATGTTCAACCTTAATATGTCCTTCCACCCGTAAAAGAGCCAACATCTCGCAGCAACATGAGGCACCTTGTTGGTGTAGTACCGCTCTAAACCATTCCCGACTCCAAGGTATGTCGCCTCTATTATAAAATTTATGTAGGTGTTTCATGAGAAGGGCATCATTTTGTAATCCGAGGTTTATGATCCCTAGGCCTCCTTTCTCTTTTTGGGAGTTGAGCCACCGACTGTGCTACAAGGTTACCTCCTTTCTTTTTTGCCGAATTGCCTCTCCATAGGCACTGCTTCCTTGCTCTCAATGTTCTCAATTACTCCTTTTGGAAGCTTGATGGGTACTCATAGCATAGTGGTAATTGGTGTGGATAGCCGAGTTAATCATTTCAAATTCGCCACCGTATGACAAATGCAGATAAGCCGAAAGTCTTCTTTCCACTCGTCCATCATTGGAGTGAGATCTTCAATCCTTATTTTGGTGGTTCCCAATGGCAAACCTAGGAAAGTGAATGGCATTTTTCCCATATCACACCCAAAAGTATTAGCTAGGATGACCATTTCTTCATGCCGAACATTGATTGGATACATCTCGAGATTTGCATAGTTGACTCTTAAGCCGCCTGATTCAGCAAACCGTATAGCATGGACTTGAGAAGACTAATTGTCTAGCATCACTGTAGGTAATAATAGTGTGTCATCTGTATATTGCACTATGGGAAGTCTTCTCCGTGTTGAGGCAAAGGTTGACACAACAACGATTTAATGATGCGCATGATTGACCAATATCCGTAAGAGCTCGCAGCAAGGACAAAGAGTAGTGGGGAGAGTGGGTCTCCTGCCTCACTCCCCCTCTTACACTTAGAGGATTTTACCAGAAACCCATTTAGCAAGACCGATGAGGAGCCGTAACTCAAAATAGCTTGTATCCAAAGTATCCATCATCAGGGAACCCTGTGAGTCATCATGGTGATGATGGTGGAATGCTCTACCGTGTCAAAGGCCTTCTCAAAGTCCGCTGCTTTAGTATGATCACTTTTCTCTCTTTTGACTCGATGACACCGGTGTATATACTCATAACTCCATGCAAGGCAATCTTGTATTGTCCTTGTTTCGATGAACCCATATTGGCTCTTTAAGGACCAACCTCTCAGATTCCATCTCGTAATCTTTCACAGTCAGATTTGGTTAGTGAGCTTGAGTGAGATATTCATCAGAGATATTGGCCTATAATCATTAACCTGTCGGGGTATCTTTCTTTGGAACCAGGGTTATGAATGAGGTGTTTATGCTTTCAAGATTGACTGTTCCTTTACATGTTGACGTATATATACCGCTTAATGCCTCGACTCATAGTCTCGCTCCAGGCTCAAGTAGTCGAACCGTTGACTCGTCAGTCTCGTTCTCGGCCCTTTACCTCCGCTGCCCGCATCACTCTATCAAATAACTGTTCCGTGTTTTAACTTCTAAATAATCACGAGCAACCGAGTGTCCAGCATGCATGTGTCGTACCATGGGTCTATGTATAGGGAACCTCCGCACCCTCTTTCTAAAAATTAAAGCACACATCTCAAAAAGCCTACAAATTAAATAAATTAATTATTTTCTTATTTCCACAACTAGGTCCCGCATGGCCTAGCCCGTGCGAGCCCAGCCCGAGCCTAATTAATCCTGGGATAGCCTCGCGGACCATCCGCTCCCTCCTATCCTCCTCCATTCCCATGTCGCGGAGGAAGGGAAGCCGCCGGAGCTTCCCTTGCCGCCACGCACCGATCCGGATCCATCGCATCCCCATGGCTATGGCTCCATGCACTGTCGCGCTGTTTCTTCCTATCACATTTATACTCCATACAAGATACAGATCCATCGAATCCGCCCCGTACGATGATTAGTGCATGTACGGATCCAAAATTCCCATTATGTACGACGTATCGATTGATTATATTATATGATAATTAAATCGATGGGATAAACATTTTTCACTACGTTGGGATGTTGATCGATCGGGATTATATATTTGCATATATAGGGAAAACGGATCGATAGTTTTCACCTCGTTTCACTTTCCTATGGATTTTATCCAACATCTGTGTTCATGCATGCTGCTGAGATTAGTTGCAAGCCTACGGTGCTATACGGTCGTGGAGATAGAATTGAATCAGTGCTAGATATATTAGATCTGGTGCTTTCTGGCCAAATTTGATCCAGCCAGCATAACACGGCAACTGCAAGGGACTGGAGTGGGAGCACCATATCAGCAGGGATCGGAGGAGCAGACGTTCGTGGCAACCGGCGGCGTGAGAAGGGTAGGCGACTTTCGGGTTGGGCATGGGCTGACTTGGATGGGCTGGGCCCATGCGGCACTAGTTGCATGATAACAAATAATAAGTAATAATAATTTATTAAACTGATAACTTTGAGATGCGTGCGATTTTTTTAAAAAAAAGACTCTGGAGCCGTTCTCTCGTATGTATATATCTGTTCGTCATGTGCGGCGGGCGGCGGCGGCGCTCCAGCCATGGGCGAGCGGCCGGCCATGGATGCGCTGCGCGGGCGGGCCAAGGGCGAGCAGCGGCGCTCGACGACGCGTGGCCATCGGCGCGGCCATCGGGCGTACATTCGCAGCAGCAATATGCCTTGGGACTTACGTACCAATCTGCCAAGAAACATACTTTCAGCTCCACCAAACAAGAGCATCATCGGTCGCACGGATCTGCCTGGACATCTTCACGGAGCAGACGTCCGACCGCCCCTGCATCGAGCGTTGGCTCGCCGCCGGCCACCGCATGTGCTCAGTCTAAAAGCTGCCGCTCGGCGACGCCACGCTCGTGCCAAACGCACCCTGCATGCTCCCCGTGCTGCTGCAGCTCGTCTTCCACGCGCCCACGCCGTGGGACCTCTTGTCGTCGCCGCACGTGGCAGGCACTCCTATCTCAGCGGCTGCACGACGACAAGCGCCGAGCGGGACGAGGACGGCGAGCGTGTATCGGGCGCCGCGGTGCGTGCAGTCGCCGCGATCTGCTGCGCGAATGAGCCGGCGCCCGCGGCGCAGTTGCGCGACCCAGGCGACGGCGGCCGCTCCTCCGCGACCCGGGCAGCAACGCGCGGGCCCTGCCCCTCCCCATCCCGCGAAGGCGCTGCGCGGCCCCACCCCATCCCGGTCCGCGGCGCGACCCCGCGCCCCCTCTGGCGGCGAGGTGCTCCTCCAGCGCCGCGAGCTCGTCCTTCACCTACACCCGACCGGCGCCACGCGGCCCGCCCCGCCCTCCCCGAGCAGCACGGCAGCGCGGCACCCCGTCGCCCCCACCTGAAAGTGCGCGCGGCCTCGGCCCTCCCCCACCGGCGCGGCCTCGTCTGTCCCATCCGCCGGCGGCACGGCCCCGTCCCGCGCCGGAGCAGCTGCCGCCGCGGCGCCCTTGCTTCCCCCGTCCAGCAGCAGACGAGCGGCCAGCACGCAGAGGAGGAAGACAACCGTCACGTAAGCAAAACCACCCTCCAATACCGATTAGGGTTATTTAGACTATCTCCAACCTAAGTAGCCCGTTTAGGCACCCAAACTTATTTTAAAGTATTTTGCGTAGTTCCCGTGAATAAATCGTGCATAGGCAAAGACAACACCGATTTTTGGTCCTTGTGTTGTTAGAACCTAAATATAGGTCATCTCTTCTATCTCTCTCCTCCACTAAAATATTCACCGTGCGCCTGGGAAGGACACTGTCCATGGTCGGCCTCTTCTTTTGCCTTGGCTGTTGGAAACGGAACAATTTGAGTGCACGACTGATTCAAAGTGTGCGTGACTGAAACCTTCAAATAGGTTGCATTTTTAGGTAAGTATTGTTGGAGATAGCCTAAGACCTATAATCAAACTTTAGTGGGGGCAACAAACGGTTCGTAGTCCAGGATATTATGTTCATCGATGCTTATACTCTAAGGGCAAGTACATTGGCGTTGTCTTATAATTTGTCCTTTTACATAGTGCGCGTAATTTTAAGACGATTCAATGTAATTATACGTACAATGGTTTGTTGTTTTAAGTTGCCTTATAGCAACTCGTAATTTTAATTTAGGGAGAGAGTAAAAATAGAATTGTGAGGTGCATGACAACAATAACTCATACAATGGTAAAATAGTTGTCTCATACTCCTAAATTTTAGCTCATTTGATAAGTGGTTGTTTCGCGAAACAACTACCTCATTCTCTCTCACCTCTCTTTCCTCCACATCATCAAAATCCTACGTCAATGTACGAGACGACGACGAGACCGCTTTACGTGTAACAAATTCACTGCCCTAAGGGGGAATTTAGACTTTTTCCTTAAAAAATATACTGATAGTATCTCTCTTTTTTCTGAAAAGGGGAAACTCATTCATTCATTGTAAACATAGCACAAAAATGGGACGCAACGAACCCCGTTCAAACTTTTGGAAATTCACTTGGATGTTACAGTGTTGAGAATGAGAATGTGCTAAAGCTTGACAAGAATAAAGGCTATATCTCCTGTAATCGATGCCTGTTTTGCAAACCTGTCTGCAACTCTTTGTCTCTCATCAGATCTCGAGTGGTACGGACTAATTCCTTCGTTGTGTAGCATCAATCAATGCCGCAATAAATCTTTATTCCGATCTTGAGTACTAACCTTCCTCGAGTAGAATCAGTTAGTGCCGCAAGTATGGGTCTAAAGAACTAATGGCTAGGTAGTAGCATTAGCTAACAGTCCAACACCTGATTAATGTTTGGAAGGTTGGTTAATGCTAGCAGTAAAACATGTTTTTCTGGTTTCAATGGGTCCATGAAGGTATGGCAACCAGAAAGAGAGCGCCAAAGCACAAGCTGGTGGTACTATGTAAACAACAGAAAAAAATGTTTTATAATGGTGGAGTTTTGTGCGTTAATGAATCTTCATCATCACTTGGGCAGTTGACACAACAAGGCGGGGGCCAATGCCCCCACCCCACCCCGCAAACAGGGCAAGCAAGGGCCACGCAACTAACTAACATTTTGCTCTAACAGTGTTTTGAGCACGCAAGTATAATAGCAGACTATAAGCCGGCTAAGAAGTGGATGAGAAAATCGAGAAAGAGAAAAAGTGAGAACTAGACACAAAGAGAAAAGGCAGACTAGACACAAGAACTAAGAAACTTTGTAATGCATATAAGTGGATCATTTATTAATTGTGAAGTGATAACCACTATATAAGTGGCCGAGAGAAGGCTATGAAACCCTACTGGTCCTACCAGGAGATGCTAGAACCCTCTTCAATATAAAAGGTTTGTTTAGAACTTTCTCGACTCCGGTGGCTTACATGTCAACTTTGCCACATCTTTTCTAGTGCCCATCAATATGAGCAATGAGAGAGCTACCCATCTAGCAAACACTTTTGGCTGCCAAGTAGGTAGCATGCCATTTACTTATTTGGGACTACCTTTGGGTACCACAAAACCTTCGTCGGCCGGATATGCCCCTCTAGTCGCAGTTGAGAAAAGACTCACAGTATCGCAAGCTCCTTTCTTATAATGGTAGACTCATCCCGTTAACTCAGTTTTCTCTCGCTTTGCCCACTTTTTACATGTGTTGCCCGAAGTTGCCACCACAAAAGTTATCAACCGATTGACAAGGCAAGGAAAGCCTACCTATGGAACAAAGGAGAAATGAATTATAGAGGCAAAGCCCCGGTAGCATGGGAAGAGGCATGTAAATCCAAGAAGCAAGGTCGCTTAGGAATGCAAAGCATCTAGGCCCTTTGATGTGGGTTTCGATGATTGATGACAATATAGATTACTATGACTAACGTGTGTTTTGCGTAAACAATGGGAGTTAGGTCATGGTAATGGAATCTCGTGCAATTGGTTGTCATGCCCTCTTATCGATAGAAATCGCTTTCGGTTTTCAAAGGATGGACGACAAGGTTAAGGACGGTTAGCTCCGATTGTCGATGGTGTTGAGAGACATCGGATTAGTCGTTAGGACTTTGTTTTTCTCCTTTGGCCGTACTATTAAGGGGGTGCAAATGGGTAGCTTGACCTAGTTGAGTCTCGGGTTTAGGTGTGGTGCACACTCGGTGAAATCTTAGCGCTAGGAAGTTACTAGAGAGCCCCGAGATTGTTTGAAGTCGTCGCCGTTTTCAAAGGATCGCTGATCGAGTGAAAACGGGAGCTTCAACAGCGCCGACGCTGCGCAGTGTATGTCGGACGCTGGCCCGGCGCACGGTGAACTTCTTCTTTCTCGCGCGGTCCAGCTCTCTCGGCGGGCGGGACCCGAAACGCGGAGCCGGCCTCAAAGTGCGCTCGACGGCTCCGGGGGCGCGTCCCGGCCGGAAGCGGACCGAAACTTTCCGGAGCCGGCCTTGGGACAAAGTGCACTCCGGACGCGCTCCGGACTTCCGCGCCGGACGCGGCCGGCGTGTGCACCGTAGCTCAACGGCTAGCTGACCGTTTGAATCCTTTTAAGCGCCGGACGCAGAGGGCGCCGGCGCCCGATCGAAGGACTGATGCGGGTAACGGTTGGATTTCACCTTGGCTATAAATACAACCACACCCTCCATTTCGAGTCTCTTGCTCATTTGTTCAAATTCTCGGTAGACACCTTGTGAGAGCAAGAGAGTTGCAAGAGCCTCATGACTTGAAGAGATTTGAGAATCCATGAGTTCATGAGCGATCGAGAGTAGCTAGTGTGCATCCACTCTTTTCCCTAGACTTTGCGAGGTCAAGTGAGAGTTTGTGCTTGTTACTCTTGGTGATCGCCATCACCTAGACGGCTTGGTGGTGATTGGAGCTTGGTGATCATCCGGCGGTGCTTGTGGATGACCCAACTCATCTTGTGAGCGGTTCTTGGCGATTCACCGCGTCGAGCGACGAAGAATCAGCCCTAGAGAGCACTTGGTCCTTGCGAGGATCAAGGGAGCTACACCCTTGTGCGGGTGCTCCAACGAGACTAGTGGAGAGTGGCGATCTGATACCTCGAAAAAAGATCGCGTGTTCCTTGTCCCCTTAATTTCCGCATTTATTTTCTAGCACTTACATTCTTGCAATTACTTTCATAGAATTGCCATGCTAGAATAGGATTGGAACTTAGGTGCAAAACTCTAGTTGATCGATTGTCTAGGAACACACATAGGCACAAAGGGGTGAATCATGGGCTAGTAGGTTTAATTCCGCAAGAATTTTTAGAATTAGCCCAATTCACCCCCTCTTGGGCATCTTGATCCTTTCAAGGGTATCGAGCTTCTGGCTTTGTTTCAAATTAGGCTTAACCGCCTAGAGTAAAGATGTCCCATGGGGATGGACCTCCTCCCATGTTCGAGGGAGACGATTTTCCTTATTGGAAGATTCGCATGGAAGCACATTTAGAAGCGATAGATGTTGGATGCTTCCGTGCCGCTTCTCAAGGACTCCCAAAACCCAAGGATTCAGCCTAACCTTGCCGGTGAAGAGGCTAACTATGAGAAGTGGAATGCAAAGGCAAGGAACGCTATATTCCGCTGTCTTTGCAAGGATGTGTTCAATCGCGTCGGAACCACAAGGACGCCCATGCACTATGGTCTCCGACCTTGTGCGCTCCATGAGGGAACTAAGAGTGAGCGTGAGGAACGCTATCATCTTGTTATGCGCAAGTTAAATTCTTTTGAGATGAAAGCTAATGAAAGTGCTAATGAGATGTATTCCCGTTTGAACACTATTGTAGAGGAACTCAACGGCCTTGGACTCAATCAAATGTCGCCATCCGATGTTGCAAGAAAGATCCTATGTGTCCTCCCCATTGAGAAATATGGGCACATTGTCACCGTGCTTCACCAAGGTGATCTTTCCAATGCTACACCAACTCAAATATTGGGAAAGATCAATGCTCATGAGATGTATATGCATCTCACCCCGAGGATGGCTCATCATCCAAGAAGAAAGACTTGGCCCTCAATGCAAGTCACTCAAGAAAAGGCAAGGCCAAGGCAACTCATGATGATTCTAGTGATGCTGAAATTGATGATGTGAGTCTTGCTCTCATGGTGAAGAAGACCACCAAGATGTTGAAGAAGCTCAACAAGAATGGTGTCAAGTTTGATGGCAAGAAGAAGAAGTTCTTCACAAGTAGCAAAAGGAAGCCCATCTCCGAAATGGAGTGCTTCAACGCCGCAAGACTGGACATCTAGGTCATCAATGTCCTGAGCTCCAAGAGACAAGAAGTACAAGAAGAAGAAGGGCAAGGACAAGAAGGATGACTCAAGTGATGATGAAGAAAAAGAAAAGAAGAAGAAAGACAAGCATCACAAGAAGAAGGAAGAAAAGAAAGAGCATCACAAGAAGAAGGATGGAAAGACCTATATTGTTGGTGATTGGCTCACCGATATTGAATCCTCTTGTGGGTCATCCGATGAGGAAAGTGATGATGAAGGTGTTGTCTATTGGCATTGGATCTTCACCACCTCCACAAATCTTGCCATCATCATCTACTCCATCCCACTTTTGCCTTATGGCTAAGAGTGAAAAGAAGGTACATTCTAAACATGGTGATAGTGATGATAGTGGGAGTGAAAGTGATAGTGATGATGAGTATGAGTCACCTACCTATGATGAGCTTGTCAAATTGCTTAGAAAGTACTCAAAACCATCATTAAGACTAGAGGAAGATGTGATGAGTTTGATAGTGAAAATACCTCTCTTCTAGAAAAGATGGAAGCTATGCAAAAAACTAGTGATGAGCTTAGAGATCAAAATGAAATCATGTCCTCTAAACTCAAGGAACTCAAAGCTTCTTCAAAAGAGCTTAAAGTTGAAAATGAGAACCTTGAGAAGAAGCATGATGAGCTCAAATCTAGTTATAGCTCTCTAAAAGAGGAGTACACAACTATTAAAGTTGATCATGGAATCTAGCGATGGCTTATGAGCTTCTTACCAAAACACATGAGGCTACTAACAATGTTGCTAAGAATGATGTAGCTACATCATGTGATGAGATCATTGAGCAAGGTGCTAGCAAAGAAAGGCAAGTCAAGGTGGTGATCGAACACTATGATGACTATGTCAAGATAAAGAATGAAAATGAACAGCTCAAGAAAGACCTTGAACGAGCAAAAATCAGTCACACCGTCACTATTGAAGATGAGGGACTAGCACTTGAGAATGAGAAGCTCAAAGAAGAGAACAAAAGACTCCACTTTGAGATGTCATGCTTGAAGCAATCAACAAATGAGTCACTTCTAGAAGAGAACAAGAAGCTCAAGCAAGAGAAAGAACACCTCAAGATTGGACTCGAGCAAGTTTGCAAAAGGAAAGTCACTTCAAAGTGAGCTCTTGATGAACACCGTGATGAAGACCGATAGAAGTGGCATTGGGTTCAAGTCACATCAAGAGAAGCAACATCAAGCAAAGCAAGCAAGTCAACAAAAGCAAAAGCCAAAGCCAAAGCCAAAGAGATGTTTTGAGTGTGGACAAGAAGGTCACTTTGCTCATGAGTGTGAAACTCCACCACCACAACCCTTGCCCAAGCATGCTAGACCCTTTGCATACAATGCTCATTATGTGGTTAGAAAGGATTCAAAAGGACAAGTGAATGTCACCTTCTTAGGTCCCCCAATAAGAATAGGCCTAAGCAAATTTGGGTTGCAAAGTCTCTAGTAGAGAAAGTCAAGGGCCCTCAACAAGTTTGGGTCCCTAAACCTCAAGCTTGATCTCTTGTGTGTAGGTGAACTACAGGACCGGTGGAAGTCATTGGGTTATTGATAGTGGCTGCACTCAACATATGACCTAAGAACTCGCGTATGTTTGCCTCACTAGATGAAGGGGAGCAAAATCAAGATAGGATCACATTTGGTGATAATTCAAAGGGCAAAGTCAAGGGTTTGGGCAAAGTTGCAATATCAAATGATCACTCTTTGTCAAATGTGCTTTATGTTAAACCATTGAGCTTCAACTTGCCGTCGTGGGTCAATTGTGTGATCTTGGATTCAAATGCTTGTTTGATGAGAAGGAAGTGATAGTGTCAAAGAAAGAAGACTCAACCGTGATATTCAAAGGCTTTAGATACAACAATCTCTATCTAGTGGATTTCACCTCCGAAGATGCAAATCAATGTTTGTTTGTCAGTCCAAGACTTCACTTGGGTGGTTGTGGCATAGGAGGCTAGCACATGTCAGGATGAGTACACTCAAGAAGCTTTTGAAGAAAGAGTTAGTGAGGGGCTTGAAAGATGTTAAATTTGAAAAGGACAAACCTTGTAGTGCATGTCAAGCCTAAGCAAGTTGCAAACACTCATCCAACCAAAGCTTTTCTATCAACTTCAAGAGTGCTAGAGTTGCCGCATATGGATCTATTTGGACCAACTACGACAAGAGTCTTGAAGGGGGAAACTCCATTGTCTAGTGATTGTTGATGACTTCTCAAGATACACATGGACCTTCTTTCTTCATGACAACCGAAGCTACTCCTTGCTTCAAGAAGTTTGCAAAGAGAGCTCAAAATGAATTTGATGTCAAGATCAAGAAAATTAGAAGTGACAATGGCAAAGAATTTGACAACACCAACATTGAAGCTTATTGTGATGAAGTTGGGATGAAACATGAAGTCTCATCCACCTACACACCTCAGCAAAATGGCATAGTTGAGAGGAAGAACCTGACCTTAATCACTCTAGCAAGAACAATGCTTGATGAGTACAACACCCCGTAGAACTTGTGGGTCAAGTTATCAAACACAAGATGCTATGCATCAAATCGGTTATATCTTCATAAGTTTCATGGCAAGACCCCTATGAACTACTCAATGGGAAGAAGCCGACGCCTCCTACTTCCGGTGTTTGGTTGCAAATGCTACATCTACAAGAAAAGGCAACACCTAGGGAAGTTTCAAAGACGTTGTGATATTGGTTTTCTTGTTGGTTACTCATCAAAATCCAAAGCATATCGAGTATTCAACCATGCCACTCGGTTTGGTAGAAGAAACATATGATGTGGAGTTTGATGAATCTAACGGCTCCCAAGGAGCAATTGAGAATCTTGATGATGTAGGTGATGAACCATTGAGGGAAGCAATGAAGAGCATGCCTATGGGAGACATCAAGCCTAAAGAAGATGATGATGAAGTGCAAGTCATTGACAAGCCTTTCTCTCTTCTTCAAGTGTGCCTCAAGATGACAAGGAAAAAGATGGGATGACTCGAAAATGAAGACACTCATGTTTCCCATGAACAAAGAGAGGCACAAGCTCAAGATGTTGATGCTCCTCAACCTACTCCTCAAGTGGTTGAAAAGAGAATTCCCAAACTCCACGATCATCCACAAGATCAAATCATAGGGAGTCCATCAAGGGTGTAATGACTCCGATCTCAAAGACTTGCTAGCTTTGCGAACATCACTCGCTTGTTTCTTGTGTTGAGCCAAAGGATGTAGGTGAAGCTCTTCAAGATCCGGATTGGGTGAATGCCATGCATGAAGAATTGAACAACTTCACCCGCAACAAGGTTTGGACACTTGAAGAGCGTCCCAAAAATGCAATAATCATAGGTACCAAGTGGGTGTTCCGCAACAAGCAAGATGACCAAGGCAATGTTGTGAGAAACAAGGCAAGGCTCGTGGCAAAGGGGTTCTCTCAAATTGAAGGCCTAGATTTTGGAGAGACCTTTGCACCGGTTGCAAGACTTGAAGCCATCCGTATCCTCCTTGCATATGCTTCACACCATGAAATGAAACTATTTCAAATGGATGTGAAGAGTGCATTTCTTAATGGTTTCATTAATGAGCTTGTTTATGTTGATCAACCTCCTGGGTTCGAAGACCCTAGCTGTCCTAATCATGTTTTCAAAGTTGTCCAAGGCACTTTATGGGCTCAAGCAAGCCCCAGAGCATGGTATGAGCGCCTTAGGGACTTCCTCATTGAGAAGGGGTTCACCATCTAGAAGGTTGACACCACACTCTTCACCAAGAAGCTTAATGGAGAGATCTTCATTTGTCAAGTATATGTTGATGATATCATCTTCGGCTCAACAAATGAAGAAGAATGCAAGAAGTTTGGTGACATGATGTCAAAAGAGTTCGAGATGTCTATGATTGGTGAGCTCAACTTCTTCCTTGGTTTTCAAATCAAGCAAATGAAGGAAGGGACCTTCATATCTCAAGAGAAGTACACCAAGGACCTCCTCAAGAGGTTTGATATGAAGGATTGCAAGCCAATCAACACACCTATGGCATCTAATGGGCATCTCGACCTTGATGTGGAAGGTAACTCGTGATCAAACTCTTTACCGCTCTATGATCGGTAGCTTGTTGTATCTCACTGCATCTAGGCACGACATCATGTTTAGTGTGTGTATGTGTGCTCGTTTTCAAGCCGATCCTAAGGAAGCTCACCTGAGTGCTGTCAAGAGGATCCTTAGGTACTTGCAGCTCACCCCAAGCATTGGTCTATGGTATCCCAAAGGAGCAAGATTCCAACTTGTTGGCTATTCCGATTCGAATTATGCCGGTTGCAAAATTGATAGAAAAAGCACATCCGGAGGGTGCCATTTGCTTGGGAGGTCACTTGTCTCTCGGGTCATCAAAGAAGCAGTAATGTTGTTGCTCTATCCACAATGCCTCGGCGTAGTATATAGCAAACAGGGGCTTGTTGTGCACAAATCTTGTATATGAAGCAAACCCCTCCTTGACTACGGTGTGAAATCTTGGTGAAGTGACTCTATTGTGCGACAATGAGAGTGCAAAAGATTGCCAACAACCCGGTTCAACACTCGCACAAAGCATATAGATATCCGCCATCACTTTCTTAGGGATCATGTCTCTAAAAAGGATATATCTCTAGAAGGTGTGAGAAGTGAGGATCAATTAGCGGATATCTTCACAAAGCCATTGGATGAATCAACCTTTTGTAGGTTAAGGAATGAGCTAAATATCCTTGACCTAAGAAACTTCACAAGGAAGAGGTGAAAGGTGTTGTCGGTTGCATTGCATTGTTTATAAAGCACGTCTAAATTTCACGAATGCATATAGGGCTTGTCTAACATGGTTAAGATAACACTCTTTGGAGGTGCGAAGAAGCTTACCCTTGGTTCAAACCCGACAAGCCACCTAGATTCAATTTCCGTAATTTTGATTTGCTTGTGTGTTGCTCTTCAAGTTTCTTTTCGTTTATCTTTTGAGCAACCTCTCGTGTTCGTCCATGAATTGAGAAAGCTTTTTGATGCTTTTATTGGTTTAAAAAAACTCAAGCTCATGGCCATACGTTGTTCCTCGCCGTGTTTGTTGCTTATTCTCGAAATTATTATAAGCCTATGGCAAACTATTTGAAAAACCGAGTGTTTGAGAGTGAGGATCTCATATTGGCTCCAAACCGTGTTTAGTTGTCTCTTCAAAAGTTTGGAAAGCAATTGGGAGCAGGTGCCGCGAAGAAAGGCTTCATTTCAGCCTTCATAGAGCGCCGGACGCACCTTCAAGACTCGGGCGGACGCGTCCGGCGCCTTATGAAGAATCGGCGCAAAGAAGCCACGGATCAAGACCGGCCGGACGCTCAACGTTGTATCGCCCGCGTCTGCGACCGCGTCTCGCAGCGTCCGGCGAGATTGACCCGAGCAGAAAATTTTCTCGATGTTCTCGGGTCGGCCCGGCGGAGCCCGACTCACCGACGCTGTCCGGCGCGAAGTGGAAGAGCGTGAAGAAAATCGGTTCATTTATTCCCGACGTGTGGGGCCATCCTATTCCTTTCACTATCTTTCGGCCCGCGGCCTTTCTTCTTTCCGCGGCCGCCGCCGCCGCGGGCGCCCCCTAATCCGCCACCGTGTCGTGCCGCCCCGCCGCCCGCCTTGCTCCTCCTTGCGCGTGCATCCGCCAGCACTAGCCACCGCCGTGTGCCATCCCGGCCGCCGCATTCTTCTTCCATTCGTGCGCGCCATCCAGCACCGAGCTCGGCCATAAACCGCCATTGCCGCCGCCTCAAAGCTCCTCATCTTCACCGCAAGTAGTCGTTCCGTCCGTGGCGTGCGCTCGTGGCCTTCTCCTTCTCGTGATTGCTCGCCGGCCAAGCCATTCATGAACAGGGAGGACAATCCAGGTAAGATGCCACCCCGCACTCAAGGTGTTCGCAGTGAAATGCCCGAACCACCTTCTCGATCACCGCTTTGTCAATCTCTTGACATAATATTTCTACAAAGATCGCATCTTTCACCGAGGGTGCCCTACACCGTCGTCTTCTCATCTATTCACGTGGAGTTGGTCGTGTCATAGGTATATTGCCATATTCTATCTAAACACTTACCTAATGCTATGCTTCCAATAGGGTTACTCACCTCTAGAAGATGCTTATGGTTATGTATTCCCTCTATTCCATTTCTTTGGGCCGAGCCGGTCAATTGGTGGCGTAGAGGGCAGCCTAACTCTAGGCCAAGCCTAGGAGTATGGTTTGAGGCCAAGCCTCACAAGTGGCGCATCTTCTTGTTTGTTTGATCAAGGACAGCTTGAAACATGCCAAGGTGCAAGAATTCAGCAGGGGTTCAAAGGGGAGATGATGATCCAAATAGAAGACCAAATCTTCCTAAGATGATTGAGAAAGCAAAGGGTAAGAAAGTATTGACCATCGAAAAGGAAGAGGCAGCCACCGATGCTCAGCAGAAGCAGAGCGTGCCGAGAGGAGAGCTCATAGGGGTGCAGCATTCCGATACAAGAGCCTGGATCGCCAGGCTATCAGAGGGAGAGGCAGGGCCCTGCAGGCGAGGAGACCACTCTTGAGCAGCAGGATCTTTCTCCTTTACGACGGTCCTCCCGTGTCAAGACTCTCCAAAGAAGAAAGCGCCTCAAGAAAGGCCATGTGAGTCGTGTCCTTCTTCTACCTACGCAGGTATCCTGGCAGGGGCCCCACAGACCTAGACCGAGTACAGGAGCTTTGGACAGCCGAGTGCCAAGAAGATTCAAAGTTATTAGGGGCGTGGACATAAACACCCGGTTTCCACCTTCCGTGAGAGAGCCGGGTGCACCTTATTACACAAACCTTTGCACAAGTCCCTAGTTGAGGCATACAAAAGTAAATCGAAGATCACCAAGCAAATGACAAGGATAGCCGACTCTTTCTCCCATGTGTTGGGCCAGCCTTCGAGAGTATTTGGGTGCACAAACAGCATGATTGATCTAATCTAAGATCCGGCATATATTCCGAACGGGTGTTAGAGTTCTATGCTACACCGTGGATTGCTCCAAATCATTCACTCATTTCATACACCATTCGTGGGTCGAGACAGAACTTGTCCAAAGGAGGAAGCCAGAACTTCTTGGGATTTCGAGCAGCCATCAAGCCGCATCAGCCGTGCTTTCCAGAATTGAGCCACCCCGCCGTGCACAGGAGGAGTAGTGCCACCCCCGAGATCATGAGAGAGGTCTTTGGACCTAACTTTGGTGCGGTGGTCGAGCAGACACCACAGATGAGCTACGCCTTGCTCGAGTCCTTGATCGATTCAGAGGTACACAATTCTTGCTAGGCCCGGGTTCAAAGAACGGGTTCACTAGGCTCCAAAGAAGGGTAGTGTCACATCTTGTGAGGAAGATTCCTTTTGACATCTCGGGATTTGATTCTTGTGATATGGAGGATGTTATCTATGGGAGCTTCACCAAACACCGGCTAATGCACTATGCCTTGGATCACTCCGGCTCATCTATAGAAATGGTGATCTTCCGTGACTCGATCGAAAGGAATATGAAGATCCGCCGAATTATGAGGTGTTTGGCTCCTATGATGCTTCACAGATTGTCGAGTCACCGCATGCTCCTCCAAATATTCCTCGCCATGGAGATCCAGCTTGGCGTAGACAGGAGCCGAGCAGATGCTAGAATTGAGCAGCCTAGTACAGATGAAGAAGGTAGCTTGCGTAAGCCGAGGCAAAGCAGGATATGAGATCACTACCCGTACTCGAGGATGATGAGGAGTACTACATTCCAGCTTCCCCTCCCCTCGCGCATGATGCGTAGGCAAAAGTGCCCAGTACGACCATTGAGCGCTTGACTCGTGTACTTGACAGGTTGGCGCCAACCAGAGCGTGCCGAGGAGCGGCATGAGATTGCTCTAGCTGAGATACGAGCTCGCCAGGATGCACAAAGCATCAGCCCACAGCAGCAAGAGCACCCGTCGCAGACTATGACTTTGATTGCTTCACTATTTCGCAGATAGACGTGCCACAAGACTGTGGAATTCTTCCTCACTCCGAGTCACCACAGAGACACTTTGGGAGTAGGACCTTCTCGTATGCCAAATACGAGTGCCGCTTACCGCCTTCGTGCATAGCACCTTCTTCTCCAGCTCGTGTGTCCCCCGGTTTTCCACGATTCCACCGGCTTCACCTATTGGCTCTCATCCGTTATTCACCTGCACTCAGTGCAGCCCATCATCAGCTTCCTTACAAGCAGCACTCACAGAGAAGCGACACTGAGTACATGAGACAAATTATTCAAAGATGACTCGCAACCTCAAAGCAGCTGTTGATTCCTCCAAAGGATGTGCACCGCACATCGTGCACCATACCTTCCTCAAGGCTTCTACAGATCCTCTTCCTACATCGAGGCAAAGCACTCACGTGGCTCCTACTCTTCCACTTGCCGCACCGTCCGAGCCACAGGTGGTCGCCTGAGATAGCTCCAAATACAAGGCCGACTACAGAGAAAATGGCTGATAAAGCTGCCGCTGAGCACCTGCATCACTTCTCCGCCGACCACAGCCGCAGGGTCATGGCCAGCCCTCCGTCACCCGGCCCCAAAGAGAGCTCGATGACAGCCCCGATGATGCTACAACGTCGTCATTGCTCCACATGCTCGTGAGACCGGTCTCGTCTGCTCCTTCCACCCTCAGCCCTTAGGTTTTGGTCCTTGATGCCAAAGGGGGAGAGTTGGGAGTATGTAGACTTAGGGGAGCTCTTAGCTTGGGATTTGGTTCTTTTGATTGATACATTTGCATGCATCATGTTTACTTTATGCATTGTATGATTTGTGTGAGGTACTTTCAATCGCAGCGTGACATATGCTCTTTCGGTTTGGTATCACCTTCTATGTCACCCGGCTCTTTTGCTCATATGTGCTTGGCTTCCGCGGTTTACTCGATTCCATATGAGCTATGCTTTTGTCTTGTGCTAACTCGTTTTTTGCAGATTATATGTGCACAGATCTTTTGGCTTGATGTCACATGAGTCATTCTAATCTTTGCTCTTATTGTCAAAGGCTCATGTGAATCAAGCATGCTTGAAAACCTCAACTAAACTCTTCATACTCCAGAGGTTGTCATCAATCACCAAAAAGGGGGAGATTGAAAGCATCTAGGCCCTTTGATGTGGGTTTCGATGATTGATGACAATATAGATTACTATGACTAACGTGTGTTTTGCAGAAACAATGGGAGTTAGGTCATGGTAATGGAATCTCAGGCAATTGGTTGTCATGCCCTCTTATCGATAGAAATCGTTTCGGTTTTCAAAGGATGGACGACAAGGTTAAGGACGGTTAGCTCCGATTGTCGATGGTGTTGAGAGACATCGGATTAGTCGTTAGGACTTTGTTTTTCTCCTTTGGCCGTACTATTAAGGGGGGTGCAAATGGGTAGCTTGACCTAGTTGAGTCTCGGGTTTAGGTGTGGTGCACACTGGTGAAATCTTAGCGCTCCGGACGCGCTCCGGACTCTGGCGCCGGACGCGTCCGGCGTGTGCACTGTAGCTCAAAGGCTAGCTGACCGTTTGAATCCTTTTGCCGCCGGAGCGTCCGCGGGGTAGGGCGCCGGACGCGTCCGGCGCCTTCTCGACGAGTGAATTGACCATGGGTAACGGTTGGATTTCAGCCTTGGCTATAAATACAACCACACCCCCTCCATTTCGAGTCTCTTGCTCATTTGTTCAGCTGGTAGACACCTTGTGAGAGCAGGAGAGTTGCAAGAGCCTCATGACTTGAAGAGATTTGAGAATCCATGAGTTCATGAGCGATCGAGAGTAGCTAGTGTGCATCCACTCTTCTCCCTAGACTTTGCGAGGTCAAGTGAGAGTTTGTGCTTGTTACTCTTGGTGATCGCCATCACCTAGACGGCTTGGTGGTGATTGGAGCTTGGTGATCATCCGGCGGTGCTTGTGGATGACCCAACTCATCTTGTGAGCGGTTCTTGGCGATTCACCGCGTCGGAGCGACGAAGAATCGCCCCTAGAGAGCACTTGGTCCTTGCGAGGATCAAGGGGAGCTACACCCTTGCGCGGGTGCTCCAACGAGGACTAGTGGAGAGTGGCGACTCTCCGATACCTCGGAAAAAAAGATCGCCGTGTTCCTTGTCCCCTTAATTTCCACATTTATTTTCTAGCACTTACATTCTTGCAATTACTTTCATAGAATTGCCATGCTAGAATAGGATTGGAACTTAGGTGCAAAACTCTAGTTGATCGATTGTCTAGGAACACACATAGGCACAAAGGGGTGAATCATGGGCTAGTAGGTTTAATTCCGCAAGAATTTTTAGAATTAGCCCAATTCACCCCCCTCTTGGGCATCTTGATCCTTTCTAATCATAGACATAGAAAGACAAAATGACACTCTCCTCCTAAAGCATATGGATAAATTCTACAACCATGAAGACATACCATGGGTGTCACTCACTTGGTCCAAACTCTATCCAAACAGCCACACACCACCACAGGTAGATCCCCATTTGCGTCCTTTGGTGGAAGGATGTGATGAAACTCTTCGCCAAATTCTAGAAAATGGGTAAATGTTTCCCAAATAAAGGTAACTATGTCCTCTTCTCGGGACGTACTTGTGGGTAGAACCTTCTATGAGTGACAGATACCTCCAACCTGTTCTCTTTCACAAGAAAACCTAAATGCTCGCTTAGGTTCTTCATGTCCCAACAACTGGATAGGGTATTCAACCCAACTCTCTCTTTGGAAGCCATCACCAATACAATGAAATCCAGAGCTAATTGAGAGTAGAAACTGGATGATAAAATAGATGACAAATGGACCTATAATTGGGGGGCAAGCGAATCTGGAAGTATGACCTCAACCGAAGATGCATCTCCACTTTTCAAATGGCTATGGTCTTCAAGCAATACATGGAATCAAAAGTTCTTCTCGGCTTCTAGTAAGGGGATGATTAAACACAAGAAACCTCCTCGAAGGAATCATATGCAACTAGATGATTACACCCGTGTCTTGTGCAATTGTAACATGGAGGAGAGAAATTGGCATCTCTTCTTTGAATGCGGCTTCAAGGCAAGGACCTGGGTGACCATCCCAATCATTTAAATTTAGTTTGCCTCCACTATACACGATTCTCAAGGCAAGGCAAGATTTCAACAAGTCCTTTTTCGGAGAAATGCTAATCACCGCCCGCCGAGTTTGTGGTGTGTAAGAAATAAGATCATCTTCGATAATGGCTCCAATAGTATAGATATTTGGAAAAAATCGCTTTAAGGATGAATTAGGCTCAGTTTGTGTCAAAGCTAAGCACACTAAGAGCAATCTGATTTGTGCCTGGAGAGATAGCTTCATGTAATTCCGGTCTTTTCTTTTTGGGCCTAGAGGCCTTGTAAACTCTTGTTGTACTCTTTCTTTCATTTAATTGAAAATAAAAAAGGTAGGGGGGCTCCCATTTGGTCTATATATATATATATATATATATATATATATATATATATATATATATATATATATATATATATATATATATATATATATATATATATATATATATATATATATATATATATATATATATATATAATTAATGTGATTTTTCTATCACCGGGGGTAGCTGCCTCCCCACCGGCGGTAGCTGCGCGCAGCTTAGATTCTCGGCACGTGGTGCAAGCAACGTTTGGATCTTACGACCAAATATGGTATGACAAAGTACAGAGTACACGCTTGTCCCCCACTAATTCAGATATGTATGGACCATGTCAGAGGTTGGTCGGGATCGAGGTGTACCGCTGTCGGGCAGGAAAGCTGGCATGTGACGCGTCGAGGCGTTTGGCGAGGCAACTGGGCCGAAACTACGATTTGGGCCGGGGAGGACACCCATCAATCAATTGATATGTCCAGCATCGCGAACATATAAACACTTGGCCCCCTTGGTGCAGGCCGACAAATGCGTTGCTCGTGGAAAAAAAACTCGCAAAGGTTTACTGGCCTAGTGGGAAAAAAACGAGTGTTTTTTGGGCTCATTATGGCCCAGCAACACGCGGCTGCCGACGTGCCGACTCCACTTGAAGACACACATTTACGCCTCCAGTTCCACTACGCGCACAGCCAGTCCGCCCCCCACCTTCTCCGCCACGAGCCGCCGTCGCCGGCGTGTGGCGGAACAAGATACGAGACCGTCCAGCGGCGAAGCACGACGACACTGGTTGATCTTGTCTGCGAGGCCGTCGATTAGGTAACAAACCCATGCCTTGGCCGGTTTCCATTTTATTCGGGACACCAAACCCTAATCAGATAGGTCCGCTCCAGCAGTCGCCGCGCCGCCATGGCTTCGTCGGGCTCCACTGATCGGACATGTCGTCGCTTCTGGATGGATGTTACCGGCAAAGGCGCCTCTGGTAGTGCCCGTCCGTCCTCGCAGTGGGAGGCGTGGTCCAGGTAAGCCCCGCGTCGCTATCCAACCTTCCAGATCTGGACAATGTACCTTTTGCTAAAACAAGTTGTGTGGGATCTAGCTTTGATAACCTGATTCATTTTTTATCTCAATTTAAAAACATGCTGGTGGGCGCTGTGGCAGCCTAAAAAGGCACCCGTGCGGTGGACAAAAAGTATCAGGCTAATCCCCCACCGTACTACTGGTTTTAGACAATTATGCAGGTACATAACGAAATTTCATTTGTTTGTAAACAGATTGCCCGGGCCACCACATCATTATGACCTTTTACACAGAAATTCTAAAATGCACACATGGGTCATGCCTTGTAGTACTTTCCCCTATAAAGAAGTATCATAGACTAATCACACAGTACTACTGTTTTTATAATAATTGGCTGTCGCATATCGAGCTTCATTGTCCACCGCACAGTACTACTGTTTATTAGTGTGCCTATGCATCACATTAATCTGACATTGTATCTAAGAATTTTAAAAAAGAAACTCTGAATCGAAGCTTTTACTATTATTACATATAAAAAGATCTAAGGCAGTTCCTTGTGATGTTTTAATTTTTCATTGAATAAGTGCACAAGGTGCATCGTCAAGGCCTGGGGGGTCAATCCCCGCCGATGTTGTCGAGATTTCGTCTGACAGCTCTATGTCATATTCAACTGATGAGGTAGGCAAAGCAAATTTTTCTATGTACATATCTAGAGAAAAGCATAGAACTGCCTACATGCGCCACTCACATTACATTTTGTTTGGCCAATGGTATATTTTACTTCAACTTTTCTGGATTGCAGGAAGATGGACCGGGTTTGTGAACACTAGGCTATATCCTCCCTTCTGTTCCCATGTGGTAAGTCTTACGGTACCCAATTTTGCAGACTTGCCGTATCATATATTGTAGCTTGGAAGATAGATTACGTCACTCACACAACTGTCAACAAAAAAACTCAGGAAGTGTTTGGAAGCAGCCTCGACTGGGGCAATGACCGTTGGGTCCTCATCCATACTATGTCGGGAAGGTTCTACAGGGTGTTCATGGTGAAAAAGCCTCACTACTATATCTTCACTAAAGGGTGGAACCTCCTTTTCACCTGTGAGTGCTTACAAAGGGAACAGCCTGTACGGTTTGAATACAACGGTGATTGTGTGGTACTCAGTATCCGCAAAGGAAAGCACCCCCCGCTTGGGGCGAAAGTTGGTTTTGAGCAAGGTAATATATGAGTCTCACTTCGATCCCTTGACTGTACTTGCCATGCTTCAGACGAAGTTTACCATCTCTGTGTTCTATTCTTCACCTGTTCGCAGCTTGGACAGGAGCCACGGCGCGGGCGTACACTGAACTCGACTACTACGAGGCGCCAGGAACCGTGCTGGACGACACAGTTCTTAGGGCTATGCACCTTAACTGGAATGCATCAGTTTCTGATTGCCCTATGTACATCTGCACCATCAACAAAAGTCAGGCAAACAGCAATGCGATCGTACGGCCCCCTCTCATCCGATCTTCTTCATTTAAAAAAAAAACATTTCCTGTCTGCATACCCCCAACCTAACGAAACCTAAAAATGCACTTTGCAGTTCTTCTCTGCGAAGTACAGTGAGTTTTTGCCTAACAAAAAGGAGACGGTGGCACTTCGCTTCATTGGCTCGCCAGTTACAACAAGTGGCTCGATCGAGTCTGACGACAAAGGCAAGAAAAGGATCGGCAAGGGCTGGAAACCGTTCGTGGAATTCCACCAAATCAAAGAAGGGGATGTCCTCGTCTTCCGCTGCTACAAAGGTCCAGCCGTTTGGGAGATCTTGATCTGCCGAGCTTGAACCCAACACCACCATCAGAGTGTGGTTGTTTTCGAAACCAAGCACGTGATCAGTGTGTCACCTCTACTAAAATAATTATAGAACCTTATGCCATGTGTCTGAATACTATGACTCTCTTATGTCGACGTTTCACTCGAACTTGTTAGATGCTCCCCCAGTGATGGTTTAGTTTAAACTAATATATTTGGCTTGCATTAGAGCTGTGCCAAATCGGTTTCATAAAATTGGCTGAAGAAACCAGCGTGAAATTCAATAGGCCTTGGCCTTTGAAGACGCGAGCTCGTCGCGCGTTGCGGCAGTACACCACCGTGCCGCGGGGCCGCGCATCTGTCAGAACCCTTGGAGACCAACGACATTAAAAGGACCAGATGGCTTCTGCTTCATCGATGAGCATTTCACACCACCCACCAAAAGACACCTTCCTTCCCAGATTTCACCGCCAGGCGCCATGGACCATGGCAAGAGCGTTTTAGGCGTTAGCCCGGATCCACTGGCCCTGTCCCTTGCGATCGTCCCTCCCACAACACACCCAACAACGGCAAGCTTTTCGCCGTTCCCATTACCATCGCAGCGCCGGCAAACCACGCGGGCCGCCACTTCAAAGCGACATTCTCTAAAACCAGTAGAGCAGAACCAACTCCCTTGCCCCAGGTGTAACTCTACCGACACCAAGTTTTCCTACTACAACAACTACAATAGATCACAGCCGCGGCACCGCTGCAACTCGTGCAGGCGGTACTGGACGGTTGGCGGTGCTATTCGCCACTTCCAACGCCACCGCCGAGCTGAAGATCGGAGGTGCATCGGCAGTCCAGTGGTCGCCCGGTCGGGCAGGCAGGAGGTGGAGCTGGAAGACAGAGCGAACGACTCTGTCTCAGTATCGTCGGCGGGTTCCTCGACAGTGAAGAAACTACCAACAACTACGACGACGGTCCGGCAGCAGGGGCAGCGTATCCCTCCCTTCGAGGACACGCACGCGCGTTTCCGTTGCCCATGGTGCCACTCTACCGACACCAAATTCGGCTACTACAACAACTACACCATTACACAGCCACGCCACAACTGCAAGGCGTGCGGTCGTCGCTGGACAGTAGGCGGAACTGTCCGCGACATGCCCGTCGGTGGAGGGTCTCGCAAGTTCCGGCGTACGGCGACGCGACACACTGCCGGAGAGAGGAACGGTGTTGGCGTGGGCACGCCTGTGTTCTCGCGTCTGCAGGCCGCAGATCACATCTTGGCTATTATCAGCAGGGCCAGGGCGGTGCAATGCGGTCCATGCGTCGGTGACCTGTTCACCTTACTAGGCGCGGACGGCGCGATGGCGGCGACCGGGGTCAACATTCCCGAAGGGCTCTCCACGCGTCGTTGAGAGACAACATTCTCATTCGCCGACGAGTTGTCATCTGCATCAACGGAGTACGCCGACATGTTTTTTTTCAGCGTAGCGTCAATTTGTTTTGTATTAGGAATTATGTAATGTGATGTGATCTATATGTAGTGCACTGTCCGTTTGCGTGTGTCTAAACCTGTTTGTCTAAAACTGCTATTGATTCGAGCATCTTCTCACAAAAGCATGGGTTATGTTTCAATTATGATCATTTTGACATGGAGAAAAGGAAAAAAAACCGTTCATATATATTGCCTATCTTATTCGTGTTTTTATCTGTGACGGTCTTAGTTATTTGACTGGTGAACCGGAGAAATGCGTTATTAACCACAAACCTTATTTTTGGACCATAGTTTTTGTGTTTAGTATTACAGTGATCAGCGAAAGATCAGTCCATGGGGATGCAGTGCGCATTCCTGCTGCCGCAGAGCATCCCTTCAAGCTGTTTTCACATGTATAGCAGCGGCCGGAGCGGCAGCAGCGGCACAACGTGCACACCAGGTGTGCCGGAACCCGAAAAATTTGTGATGACGTCAGCGCATGTAAGCATGATACGATTGTGTGCTTGATATGTACCAGTAGGATTGGATGAGGACATGAAACCCATCCGGAGTGACGTACACATGGTGCCGACGAGCTGATTCGGTTCTTGCATGACTGAGACGCGTGTCGCTACATGGTGCGAGAACCAGCGGCCCGATTGCGCTCTGGGCATTCTGGGTTTAAAAAAAACTGACGGGTATTGGCAGCCTCAATGATAAAAACAGGGCTTAGAATAAATCCGGCGGAACGAATATACCGTTCGCATTTTTCCTCCAGATCAACTTTTTGTTTTTTTGTATCATAGTATTAGATGCGAATAGTTAGAAAATAAAAACCTGCACGATGTAAAAAAAGTTATTGGAGCTCTAACTAGATGCTATGTCTAATCCGACAAGGATGCTGCGTGTCTCGATTCAACTGCACATCTAGATAATGCGTACCTCGGGCGCGCGAAAAATAATGTGGTTTTTTTGTATTTGCATTTAGTCACCTATATCTTGCATGCACATGTCGCCACAACGATGCCCAACGAGATTTTTTTTTAGGTTTAAAAACGTAAAAGAAAAAATCAAATCCTACTTCCAATTGCTAGGGCAGTCTCGGTTATGTGATTTAGGTACCATAAACTAGCAAGAAAAACATAAAAAAAAATGTGCAAAAAAACAAAACTGCTGGACATGGTCAGTCAGAAGCCTTGTCAGCCCAGAAAAAACCCCAGATAGTGGTTTTCGTGTTGGGGTGGTGACGACTCGAGACAAAAGTGTTGGTGTGCTAAGCTGAGATGACGGTGTTGATTGCCGGACGACTCTTTTTTCTAGTTGTTTACGGTGTCACTAAAATATAAAGAACCACCACACCGCCAACAAAACACACACATAGCAACGCGGGAAGAGACTGGTACATACCGTCTTGGTCAGTGGTTTGGATGCCACCAAAAACACATCTAAAAACCCTTAAAAAGTAATGAAAACAAGACGGTATAATGGTTGGGTGATGAAAAAGGTGGGAGTTCGGAGTAATGGTTGGGTCGAGACATCGACGACTCGTTGATTGGACATTGCAGTACCCAGCTTCGAATAGAGTAGTTGGTAATGTGCGTTTCATGTCATCATTGTAAGTAATAGTATTTGCTAGGTGTGTACAACATCTCTTGTGTAATGGTTGGATCGAGACATCGACGACTAGTTCATTCGACCTTGGAGTACCCAGCTTCGAATAGAGTAGTTGGTAATGTGCGTATCGTGTCATCAGTGTAAGTAATAGTATTTGCTAGCGGTGTGCAACATCTCTTGTGTATAAAGCCTTGACACCCCAAAAAAAACCCCCAATTAGTTGTTTCGTGTTTGGATGGTGATGACTCTGCAAAAAAATGTTGTTGTCCTAGGCTGAGTTGACGTTGTTGATGTCCGGACGGTTTTTTTTGGTTAAATGCTTACGATGTCACTAAAATATATACAAATACCACACCACCCGACACGCACAAAAGATAACTACGCGAAAAAAGGCACACTACATACCGTCTGGGGCAGTGGTTTGGGTGCAACCGAAACCCATCTAAAAACCCTTAATTAGTAATAAAAACAAAATATCTTATCCGATAGGAAGATGAAAAAGGGGGAGTTCGAAATTATGGTTGGATCGATACGTCGACGACTCGTATAATAGTATACAACATGTAAGATGGTAATGTGCGTTTTGTGTCATCATTGCAAATAATAGTATTTGCCAGGTGTGTACAACATGTCTTGTGAAGGATACATTGTTCCAAGGAAAACACTGTGTCTTGCACATACATGCAACACATAGTGTGCAAAATGTTACGAACCTTCTGTCAATGCTGGGCGCAAGTGTGCGATACAGGCCATGTTATGCAAGGCTAAATCGCCGGTACCATTGTTGTGTGTGTATATCCTACCTACAAATATCCACGGTTGATGTAGCATCGTCAACGAACCTTTCATCGATGTAAGTAAAAAAAAAGATGTCTAATTGAGTCCAACACCAAATAATTATAAACAAAACGCGTCCGTGTGTGTGGTCATTGCAAAAGAACACCATATATATACTTTGCCGCGCAAACGGCTTTTTTTTTGCATTTACAATTAACAGGTGTCCTCAATCCATCTGATTACAACTTGCCACAGAGTGTACAAAGAAATGCTGGTTGCCTAAACGAGATGGGGCGTGGGTACAAGGTTCACGCTTGGTAGATCCTGGTTGCAATACTCACATTCCGCTCGCAACATCAACGAACCTTTTCATCGAGGTAGGTCAAGGAAATGGATGACTAGATGAATCTAACACCAAAGTATTTAACACTAAGGTCCATATGTGTGTGTGTGCGTTGCAGAAAAAAGCACCAAATTTGTTAATGCCAAAAAGAACTTTTTCCCACATTTACAAGTAACGTTTACTGGCCGTTTGCAATCTATTAACACTACGGCTTTTCGCACGGTAGACCTAGAAATGATGGTTGCCTGATCGTGGTTGGGCATTGTTGTTGTCGTGTTGATGATTTTTGTACGCACCGCAAATGTCGGCGACGGTGAGTTGCACGCAGATCAATGTGCCACAATTGATAGACCGTCTTGGCGTATGGATATCCTTTTGTTGGCGGTTTTGCGATGTTTGAAGATCACTACCTGCTAGATTTTCATCATGTACGTGTATGTATCAAGCTCGTATGTAGTAGTTCTTTCCTTTTTTTTTGATCTTCTGTGTAATGTGTCAGTGAGTGCTTAGATGCCAAGCTTCGTCTGCCATAAAAAAAAACACATACAAAAAAAGACAAAAAATCATTTGCGCGAGTACACATTGGATTCTGTTTTGTTTTTAAACCAAAAAAAAAGGACGGTGGTGTCCTAGAAGGGGAGCTTCTAAACAAGATGCGAGCGCAAAAAAGCCAAAAAATAACCATGCTGTACTTTTGTGCGCTGGACGCCAACTATAAAAGGATGAGCCGGGCTAGGTTGCGCGGATGGTTTCCCGGGAGCGATGTGGAGTGGTTTTAGCAACAAGTTGCCGGATACTATGGGGGGGGGCTTCGCGCCGCCGCCGTGCTCGATCTTTGCAACCTTCATACTAGCCGCCCTGTTTTCAACTTGTCTAGCCGTGATCGTTTCATCTGGTACATCCTCGGTCTGCCTGGCAGTGTACTACTGGAGGAGCCTGCGACATGTCTCCCGCCAGCGCCGGCGATACGCGGTGGTGCTGCTTGTTGTAGCAAACGGGACATGTGCCGTCCTAGTTTGCTTGGTGAAGTTTAACGGATATGTTTCCACATCAGCCATGGAAGCGTTGGTGGTATCGTTCATCTTGTTCCACGTTGTTGCAGCAATTCTAGCAATTTTCCTGGTTGCGACCGTGGGCAACTGCCCCGCCCATGCTTTAGATATAGTTTAGGCATTGAGCGTTTCCACGTGAAGAACCATAGGACAGCGCGTCAGTTTGTGCCTGTCATGTATGTATAAAAGTAAATATCATTTGTAACAAGAGACATCTGAGTGAAATAAAGGACTGTCTGGTTTGAGTCATTTTCGGGAATTTTGTATACTTGGAATGGTATATACATTACTGAATCGGCTAATGCATGCGATGGAATGCAACGGTGCCCCGCACGACTGCGTGCTGCGTGGAACCGGCCTAAAAAGGATCACCCGTTTTTTTGTGTGCCTGGCAGTTTTTTGGAAGTACCACTTCAACATTTTTTTCTAGGGGAAATGGTGCGCTGTTCTTAGTCGATTAGGGAATCTTTCAGTCTTTAAAAAGGTGAAATCATAGTGCCAGTTGTATGACGACACGGATCAGCACTGATCCCAGTTGGCATGCGGCGTCAGGGCACTTTGTTTGTTAACTTTCCTAGCGTGTGGACGAATTATGCCGGGCGTAGCCACCAACCCCACATACTCTCTCTCTATCTTGCATGGTCCTGTAGCGTACTTTTGGATTTTAGTGGATATTATTCAAAGAAGTGCATGCACGTGATGTCCTTGATTCTGGGCAGACAAAGACACCCGCATTATTTTTACGAATCGCATGGACGGTACCCATCGGCGGTGCGCTGAAACGATATATATGCCAACCCTAGACCGTAGTGCTGTCTTGTGCCGATCGTACAAGGTCAACAAAAACCCTGCTATCCAGCGCCCTCATCCAGACAGCTTCGCTCCAGTCCCAGCGGCCACATCTGTCTATCGTTGCGGCCGAGCAATATCCAAACGATGGCTGGAATGGATGACGAGCGAGGGCATGCGACGTGCGTTGGCTGTATTTTCATTTTGTACAATCTGTGTTTTCACGCAACGTCAAGGCATGCTACTCAAATATACTATTACACGTTTTGTATGCAGGGGAGTGCGTTTGCCAGCTGCCTGGAACTACGGGGCCATAGAACGGGCTATCCGGACGGCGGGCGACAGGCCAGGGCAAAACGTATTCAAGCCTGAAGTTGGATCGGAGTTTAACTCGGCCGAGGAAGGATACGAGTTCTACAACATGTATTCTTGGGAGCGCGGTTTCGGTATCCGTTTTGGAAGAAGCCGTGACAACAAAGAAGGGAAACGAAGTAAGCAAGACATCGTTTGCGCATGCCAGGTATTCTTTCTATATGTGCGCGTGTCTTTTTTTCTTTGTTGAGACCGTAGCTAATGTTTTCACCATGCGGGTTTCCCTTTTGTATGCAGGGCAATGATGCGTCTGGATCTCGCTCCATACGCACAGGGTGCCCCGCTATGATTAGGCTGCTGCGTACTGATGAGGACAACTGGTATATCAACAAGGTGGTTGATGAACACAACCATCCGCTGTCGGAGTCTGTGGGTGAGCGTAAACAGTGGAACTCGCATAATAGGATAGACAAGGGCACCAGGGAGCTTATTCGTAACCTCAGGAATAACAATGTGCAGGTTTCTAGGGTGTGTTCCATAGTTGGGACAATTCATGGTGCGGGTGAGTACGTGCCTTTCCGTAGACAATCCATTAGGGCTTTGTGTGGTAGGCTAGCTCAAGAATCCATAGAGGGGGACATGGATAAAACAGTTAGTTTGTTTGCCGATATGAAGGCTAGTGATCCTGGGATGGCATTGCATGTGGATTTGGATGATGAGAAGCGGGTTAGGTCACTTTTGTGGTGCCACGGTCGTGGGAGGGAGAAGTATCGTATGTTTGGTGATGTGGTAACGTTTGACACCACGTATAGGACAAATCTATACAATCTTCCTTTTGGACTGTTTGTTGGAGTGAACAACCATTTCCAAAGTGTTATTTTCGGTGCTGTCTTACTCACTGAAGAGACGACAGGGGCGTTTCAGTGGGCTTTCAGGACATTTGTTGAAGCTATGGGTACGGCGCCGACAACTATGTTGACAGGTTATGCAAAACTTTATTTGAATTTTTCATATATTTACAGTTACCCACATATTTTTTCCCGGCAACATTTTGTTAACCATGCGTTCTATCTAGCAGACCAATGCCAGGCTATGAGGGCAGCCATCACGTCGGAGCTTCCAAACACTCGTCATCGTTGGTGCAAGTGGCACGTCTTGCGCCGGGCAAAGGAGTCACTAGGGCCGCTGTACTCCAAAAACAGTGGTTTCAAACGAGCGCTACACGAACTTCTGGATGAAGTAGTTTCATCCGTCGAGTTCGAGGACAGGTGGACCGAGATGGTTGAGAGGTATGGGTTGGAAGGCAATGCCTTTTTGAGGCGAGCGTACTTCAATAGAGCCATGTGGGCGAAACCTTACTTCACCGAAACATTCTGCGCTGGGATGACCAGCACGCAGCGTAGCGAGAGTGCCGACCATATGTTGAAAACCTACATATCTCGCTCTGCTCCGATGCATTTGTTTGTACGGCAGTACAACCGCTTGATCGCCGACAGGGAAGCCGACGAGGCGAGGGAGGAACACGCGACGAAGCAGGTTCGAACACCTTCGTTATATAGTTGTCATGGGAAAAAATACTTTTGTTCTCGCTTTTTTTTGACCGACAGGTTTCTTTGAATTGAAGGTTTCTAGACAGCTCCGTGTCGGTGTGCCAATTGAGAGAGACGCGTCGTTGGTCTACACCAGAGCGATGTACGAGAGATTTTCTAGAGAGCTTTACAAGTCTGGTATGTTTACTTGTGCTGAAAGCGGCGATGAAGGCATCTACCGTGTGATTTTGTTGAGCAACGGGGCTGATCATGGCAAGACAGAGTACAGAGTTGGGGTTAGTCCGGATTGTAGCAGTTACTTCTGCGAGTGCAAAATGTTTGAACATTCGGGCATGCCGTGCCGTCACGTTCTTAAGGTATGTGGCTTGTACCTCTTTTATTTATTAAGAGATGTGTTTGTTTTTGATTGAATCTTCCAAACGTCTAACTGATATGATTGTTTTTTTTTCAGCATCTGCTTGCACGTTTTGTATCACGATGCAGTTGCTGGTGCAAACCGGGGTGGATAGGGTGCCAGAAGGCCTTGTGGTTAAGAGGTGGACTAGGGACGCTAGCGAAGGATTTGGAGAAGGTTCCGGTGTCGCCACAGGAAACGGGTTCATGAACAACGAATCGATGCGCACTGTCTTGCACTCGGCTGCTATGGAGCTTGTGAATGCTTGTATAACTTCGCGTCAAGCATTTGAAGTCGGTTTTGACTTCATATGCCGAGCGAAGGAAGCTGTTGGCGCCATAACAGTTTTGCCTCCCAGTGATGCGGGCGAAGCAGACGAGGTCGTGGCTGATGACGATCCACCACACACTGATGGTCTGGCTGCCATGCATGAATTTGAGGGTGCTGAAGCACCAGTACGTGTGAGATCGCGGGGGCGGCCAAAGGAGTTGCGGTTAAAATCACCGATCGAGAACACGCCAAGCAAGAGGAAGGCAAGCGCTGTACGTGGCGACGTGCAGAACGAAGCCGTCCCTCAGGCCGGTGCTGGGCCAGGTCGCCCGGCGACAAGGTCAACAAAGAAAATGAAGGCAGACAAGTGTCGCATCTGCAGTTCCTCCGACCACTACGCAAGCAAGTGCCCCTCCAACAACGTTGAAGATAAAACCGTGCAAGCGAGGAAATGCCACCGTTGCGGAGAGGAAGGCCACTACCGCAACACTTGCGGTAGGAAGTCTACCTATTCTCCCGCTAAGTGAGGCCAAAAATGTATCCAAAAATTGCACCGTGTGTGGTGTCCGTTTGCCTGTTTCGGTTGGGTCGCGAGGGTTTTTGTTTGATTTCAGTTTAGGTGTGTGCGTACTATCCAGCTGGTGCTATGGGGACAAATCGTGACTTCTGTTTGTGAGTTGTCTCCTATGAAGACGTGTTTGATTTCGTATTTGGTTGCAATAACCAACCATGCTTATGATGTTTTGTTAGTTCCTCGATATACGATTGCGTGCCACGGGGCAACCCATCTTTGCGCCCCGCCCCCCCCCCCGTCCCCGCTATAAATATGGCCGCCATCCGCCGCTACAAAAATATGCCCGGCAGCGATGCTTCCATTTGCGCCTGTAGACTAAGCAAGCGTCTAGGGTTGGTAGTCGGATATGGGTGACAACTTTGGCGCCGCAAGGGGAGCTTTCCCGGTTTCGGTGGCCATAGATGCCATTGTGGTTTGAGAGTGGCTCGGTGGCGCTCAAGCACCAAGAAGAACATGAATAGATTGTTCTTGAAATGTCCCACAGCTCGGGTAAGATACCTTGTCCTGATCGTACGTTGAATCCATTTTTGGTCCACCGCGTCGCTTGAAAAAAATTTCTAAATTTGGTTCCGTTCTGTCAGTTCAACTCGGAGGCGGCATGTTCATTCTGGAGGTGGGAAGACGAACTGCTCGGTGAGGGCGCCGGTGGAGGTGCTCCTACTAACCAACAAGAGAGCGAGCTTCTCATCCACCTCCGTGTCCTGGTTGTGCTTGTAAGCATCCTTGTAGTGTGGATGGTTTTTCACTAGCTAAGAAGCGCAAATAAAAAATCTTTTGCTGCCCCCCCCTGGTGTATTCTCATTGTTGTTTTAGGTATGCATCATGTATTTTGCGATGATTTCAGTTAGAGAGAAGTTCAGTACCATGTTCGTGGTCCATCTTGCTATGAAATGGTTTTATGCCTTTTGTTATATCACCTTTTTTTTCTGCGATGAACTGGGGTATAATTTTGTCGTTGAGCCGCTTCTGTACCTGCATGGTCCCAATCGTCGTTCAAAAAACGTTGTGTGTGTTCAGCCGCTCCTGTACCTGCATGGTCCCCAGCCCCGTTCAAAGAAAAATGTTGTGTGTGTGACGCAAAGGCATGCTGCTGTATGAAATGAAAACGCGATACGCTAGATGCTGCCGTGCACTCGTCTAACTTATTTTGTCCGTTTCAAAAGGGGAATCTTTTCAAAATTTTGAACGAGTGAGGTCCAGCGTTTCGGAAGGCAACTCTTATATGAAGTACCCCCAGTTCGGAAAACACAAAGCATAACGGGCGCGCCGCGCTCCATTCAAACATTCAGAAAGAGAACATTTCACAGACAAGGCATCAACTCTACTGGCCAGTGGTGGATCATACTCCGTCATACGTGGTGCAAAGGGAAGGAGAGGTCGGACGCCGGTCTACGAGAAGTCGGACATTTCGTGCAGCTTGATTCCGTCCGCAATATATAGACGGTACGCTGCATCTGCCTACATCGTTTTGCCTTCTTTTTTTCACGTAGTACGAATTGAATCATCCATTATACACACCTAAGTATCGTTTGACTTTTCTATTTGAAGGAGATGAGCCGGATCCCGGAGCGCACCTTGGTGTGGAATGGTCATGGGAAAAGGTCTCAACGTGACAGTTTGTCTGTTGCGGTGGACGGTGCTGTAGATGCGAGCAACGGTAGAGGTTACACTTTTGGGAATCCGGAGCTGTTTGTTGAAATGTATGAGATCGTATCAAAATTCAGCGACGAACAGTTGCTTCTGGCAGACAGCACCGGTTTTGGTTTGTTTGCACGTTCTTGCATTAAAACTGGGTTTGATAAGTCCTTTTGCCTGTGGCTTCTCAGGCGAGTCGACTGCCACAAACAGAGCATCAACTTGGTGCACGGCGGGAGCATTAGGATGTACCCCCAAGATGTGAAGCGTGTGTTTGGTGTGCCGGACTTTGGCTTGGTACCATGGCACCATAGTCTGGATAAGAGAGGGAGTACGCTGGATGAGATCCATAAGAAAATAGGTGTTGCAAATAGTAGTTCATCTTGCATTGAGGCTGCTGAGTTGATGTTGAAGAAGAGTGTTCAGGGAGGTTTCCTGTTGGATCCCGAATCGTTCAAAATTGCGTATGTTGTCTACGTTATGGGTGTGATTTCTGACCCACGTAGGCAAACTCATTTTGAGTGCCAAAATTTTCTTCCTGCCCTTGGCAAAGCCGACGAGTGTAGTTGTTTTGACTGGTCTAGATGTATTTTTGAGGACGTCATAAACATGTGCCGTGGAGCACAAGCGCACAAATTGAAGAAACTTACCCCCGTCCTCCGGCGGGGGCTTGCTCTTTCTCGTGGTATGTCTTGTTGGTTTTATCTCGCTACGGTTAATTGTTTTTTAGGTTGTCTCGTGCGAGCTAGACGTTACCCTTCGCGTTTATTTGCTTGCAGATTTTCTACTTGGACAATATGGACTACGGCCCAAAATCGGTCCGTAATTTAAAAGAACCAAGATTGACAGAGTTTTCGTATGAGGTTATTTCAAGGCTGGTTGCTGCTGATTGCGTTGGATTGACCGGTGGCCCTCCTTCTCGAGTTTTCGGTGCTGGAAAGGTTAGTGGAAATGTTTTCCAATATTTGGTGTAATAATACAAGTAGTGTTTGAACAATGGCTTTTTTTTACTCATGCTAAAACAAAATAGCCACGGCCGGCAGCTACGGTGGTGTACAAAAGGGTAGCGAGCTCGAGACTTCCACGGCCGCACAAATTGTTCAAGCGTCGCCTACTATGAGTACGGCAGTGTCTGCAGGAGGCAGCGAAGAGTGCAACACATCGGAAGAGGTGCTGGTTTTTCTGCTTGTATGCCACTAACTGCAAATAACTAAAACGATGATGATATTTGTTGTCTCTACGTGGTGCGTCGCCCTTTCCAGGTCGATGTATACACCAAGGTGATTGTCAAAGCGTACAAGGCAAAATGTCTCAAACACCTGACCGCTGCGAGGGTAGCTATTGAGCAGGAAACGAATGATCTTATTATGCAGCTGAATCGTCCTGGTATTTCAAAGAGTAGAGTCTCACCCAGTGGAAACTCTACGCCGTCGCCTGTCGAGGTATCCAAGCGAGGCTACATGGTTACACCGCCGTCGTTCAGCAGCGCAATTGATGGTAGGCACCTGCGCCCTGACTGACCGACCATTTCATCAATTAATCACCGTTCCGGTGGTGACTGCTGACCATTTCATCGATTGTCTTTACAATAAATTACAGTGATGCAATTTTTATCATGCAGATTCCAGCGTTGGTTATTCAGTGAACAATGAAACAAAAAAACCATGTGCGACGCCGCGCGCCGAGTCTAGAAAAGTTGTGAAGCATTCTCCGTCGGGAAGTCCACCTAGGAAAACACGACGGCAACAGTTGCAGCGACAACCACTAGCTAATATTAGTAACTTCTCTAGCCATTTTGCAGCTGCCAAACGAGCAATAGATACCATTGATCTTAACAAGGTCAGCGAGGATGGGGGGTATAGCTGTGAAGTTTATGATAAGCGGGTTGCGGTGCCTGGCTCGTTTGCCAAGCCTACGTGGAAGTCTGTGGATGGCCCCCCGAGGAGGGATTTGGCACGTGCGCGTGGCTTGTACAAAATCGCACTGAGTAATCGCGCCGACCTGGAGAGGTGAGTACATGGTATCATTCTTTGTTCTCGGTAACAAAAAACAACATTACGCGTGCGATAACTCTAACTGTTTTGTTTTTTTTACAATGCATTGGTGTTGCAGTACATGGATAGAGCACCACGTCCCAAAAACGTTAAAGATAACTGGGTCTGATCTGGTAAAGCAACTACAGGCCGGTGGGCACCTTGGTTCGGTTGCAGTTGACGCTGTGCTCAGATCGATAGCACAGTTCGAAACTTCGTGTTATAAGAAGGCCTGGAGACACGTCATGGAGTCTGATTTTGCGGTAATCCGATGTGCACCTCTTGTCGGTAGAATGTTCTCCGAAGTTTTTGTATTTGCCATTCATGATCTCAACGTAAAAAACTGTGGTGACCTAAACGCAGAAATGGTATTTTCGTGTGGCGACTACCTCGGCTCGAGTTCAATTCGCCAACGGTTACGTGGAAGTCACATTTTTTACGATATGTCCCAATGCCAACTGGTATGCTCTCTATCGAAACTCACAATGTTTTTGTTTTTTTTTTAAGTTTGGTTGCCATGCAACACTTGAAAACTGCGTGGGCGGTGATCTAACGCACGTGTTCCGCGAGATACTACTGCGCACCGTCATAGCGAGCAATTGGACGGGTTTATGTTGGGATGTTAAGCGGAAACAGATCACTGCCTTCGCTCCTGGCTTTACAGTCAATCGGTCCGGTGGTGCAGCCGACTGGTCCATTCATTCAAGAGCGATCGATATACTGTCTGCAGCGATGCAGGAGTGCATCAGAACGTTTTACGAAGGGTGGGCAGCGGATTGGTCGAACTGGATGAAAGTTTTACTACAATGCTGCCCTCGGGATCGTTCGGCCGCGGCTGGTCCTTGGTGGGTATGCCGAAACACGAAAAAAATAATAGTTTGTAGCCGTGTGCGCGGCTGAAGTTGAATCTAGCTCATATCCTTTTTTCTTTCTTCTTGAAGGAGCGAATCTGGTGTCCTTACTATACAGTTCATCCGCACCTATGATGGAGTTAGTCACGCAGCACGTCTGGACCAGGTGTTGTGATCGTCCGATGCATTCAAAAAATAAGTGTGGCGTGCAGGGTCTTATGCAAAAAACGCTGATTTTGGTGTGCAGGTTGGGGAGTCGACGGCCGGACGTGTGGAGCTCCTGTCTGATGCTTTGCACATGAGCGGGAATGAAGGGGCCGTTCCAAAAACTTTTTTTTAGATGTGTATCTGTTTACTAGCTCGTTAATTGTTTGAAATAAGAGCCAAAACAATTAATATATATATTGTGATGTGAGTGCATTGTAACGCAAAAGCATGGCGTCTTCGTTTCTGTGTGCTTGGTTGGCAAACCGACGTGGCTCGTGTGCTTTGGATTGATAACCGGAACTAGAGGGTCTATGCCAACAGTACTAGTCCCTACGGAGTGGCCGTCCAGATAGTTTTGCGGGGTCATTTCAAAATCGCGTGGGTGTTTTGGTTTAGTAGAATGGAGAATAGTGGCCACCCGTCTATATACTGAAGAACAATTGTTTACATAGCGGAAAACATGACTCTGCCGACGCTATGGGGTATGTAATCTACTTTAAGAAATATGATATGTAAACTAATTTAATAAATGAGCTAAATCGTGTCTACGTGTCGGCGTTGTGTTCATAAACGGCACGAGTCTACGAATAGCTGGTAAGACAACAAAGCGAGGAACTCTGCTATTTTTTGAATCTGCATGCGCTACTAGCGACATGATTTCTTCAGCACTAGCTAACAAAACTTCTGACATGTCATACGAGCATAAAAATATGACGCTGTGACATGCCATACGAGCCTTATCAACGCGCGGGTGCGCCGCGCCAGGACCACGAATTGAAGGGCAGCCACCTCCGCTGCAGTATATAAGTCGCGAGGGCGGTTGCTCTCGCAAAAAACCTCTCTCGCCTACTACTGCCCCTTCCAGGGGGGGCCGTCGACGACACCCACCAGGGGGGAGAGGGATTGGTCAAAGCTTGTCGAGATGGAACCGATGGGCGCAAGAACACTGTTGCCTTTGACAGTTAAGATGTTGAACGACGACTTCAGATCCCCTTCAGGAGTGAAAGAGTACTTCGCGCCGACAACAACGGTACTTCGTGTTATAAACTTTTTGGTGATTTCTATTTTTCACTGGTGTTGCGTAGGTACTAACGTTTTTTTTTTCCGTCGACACGTGTAGGTGCGTCTGGTTGGACGGATTCTGGACGTGCAGAAATACGAGTTGAACGCTCAATTCATGCTTGATGATGGTACCGGCGCTGTTTTCGTGGATTATTGGTGAGTCATTAACAGAACATGCGGTGTGTTTTCAAAAGTAGTCATGGCCAAGGATATATTACTAATCTTTTGATGTGGTCATTAGGTATCCAATTCCCGGAACGAGGCCTGTGGTGATGGATGATGTCGAGGTAAAAATACTGAATATGATGTTATTAAAATGCGGTTTGTTGTGATTCACTTATGCGAGTTAATTAAGTGTTTAACCACATCGCTTGATGTGTTTAATAGTAATGGTTGTTACGCTGATGTGGTCGGTAAGGCAGTGGATCGGGGAGGTAAGATGACAGTGCAAGCATTCTCGGTCAGGTATTTTTTTTTTTGGCTTTCGTATTCGTTACTACAGGTCGATTGTTTTTAATCATGCTATCGTCCATCTGAGTAGGTGGGCCTCAGTATACTTTTCCGTGTTTTTTTTCTCAGGAGAGTGGTTGACTACAACGTTATCACCCATCATTTTCTGGATACTATTCTAACTAACGCGGTCCGAACACAACGAGATGTAAGTGATGTCATATTTTAATGGGTGTTTTATACAGTTCCCAAAATCCGCTTATATTGGCCGAGTTATTCTTTCCGTGAGCCTGTTGTTGGTAATTTGGCAGACTATCCGTCGTGCTGTCCAGCCGCCGGCCTGTCCACCAAATTTGGGCCGGCCCATTGAGGTATGGACACAAAAGCCCACTCATATAAAAAGAGCTTTTTGTGTAGCCGCCATGAGGACCATTCTTGAAAAATGATTCTATCAAATCCAGTTTAGTGATGCACCGCTCGGGGCGGCCGGTGGTCAATTGGCTATCTGTGCTGCTCCTGTTTGTGAAGAAACGAAGTGTTGGTTGTCCAAGGTCCAGAATCTCTGGTAGAAGATGACCATCCCCAATGTTCTAGTGACATCCTTTTCACTCAAGAGGTCTAGCCTTGAACAAAAGCACATACAGCTATCTTAATATTTAATTTGGGGCAAAAATGTTAAGTGCTTTTGGATTCGCTCACTGGAACGTTTCTATTTTGTTTTACGAAGGACACGTTGATGACCAAACTTCGCAGTGATATCATGGCTACCATTGTGCGGGAGAACAAAGAGTGAGTGCAAAAAAAAAATAGAGAATAAAAAAAGTCATGTTATATATGTTCGCGTAATTGGGTGATAAACAAGTATGTATTTGTTTGCAGTGGTGAAATATTTGGGGTTGGTGTGAAAACAATTGTTGACGACCTTGGGGTTGAGGAGTGTGCTGTGAGGTAAACTTCAATTTATGTTGCACTATTCTGGTTATACGATTATTAAAATACCTTGATTTCCACCCGCAGGGATGCTCTAAGGCAGCTGCACGACGTTGGAGAGGTCTACGAGACCATCGATGCAGACCACTACGCTGCAACTAAGTGAACTTTTAGAGTGGGGGTCACCGTGTGTCTTGGTCAAATCTGTGTGTGATATCGGATTAGGTGCAAGTATTAGAGTAGTGGTACCATTGCAGACAGCGTTGTGTAATGTCTTTCCTTGCGAGATGTCATATTGATCCAACTAAGTTTACTGCTTGTCGATTATGTGCCAGTGCAGGCCTGAAGAAACGAATTGTGTGTTTTGTTAAACTTTGTTGTATGCGTTTCGCCAATCCGAACATGGGCGGGGTAAACTTTGTCGTCAGTGATTTCTATAATATGTGCCGGTGCAGCAGCGGCTTCTAAAAAAAATTGTTTTTTAGAATGGCAAAAGTTCTGTACTAACGATATTTTTATATGCGTTTGCTTGTGCCAACAAAAGTTAGGCCTGAATTATTCTGTGTTTGTACCTTGAAAAATAAAAGGTGTTGCATTGAAGACATGTGGCAAACTGGCCAAAATATGGGAGGCAGAAAAACAAGTATTATATACACTCTTTTAAAGCTCTTTAATACCATGTATCAATGTATAGTAAAAATGTTTATTACGAAAATATAATTTTTTGTAGTTCTACGATAAAAACAAACAATCGTGGTACGTTCTTTGTGGCGCACACCTCAACAGCAAACATTGGTGGGCGAAAAAAACGTCTTAAAAAACACATGTAGCGAATGAAGTGTAGTGCAGGGTTGTGATGCTGGTGCGTACGATACGGGGTATTAAGTTTCTATGCATGACAAACAATGCGAAACAAAATGCGTCATAGTGCAAAAAAATGTGTTCAATTTTCACAAAAGGTGGAAAAGTAAACTTTGTTCCTTGGGAGGTTCAAGGTCGTACGTTGTACTACATGGCGAGCAAGGGTTTCACATTCTGCACCCCGGATGGAATTATGTGCTTGTGGAAAATGGTGACGTGTGTGTGACTGCTTGCATGTTACATACTGGTCAAGAAATTATGCTCATGTGACGCACCGTGATGTCACCTGTGGTAGAAAACAAGGTGCACTGCACTGTCATTTCTTTGCTCGACTGTGTGGTAAAAAAAACAAACTGCGATGCAGCGCTGCTTGTTACCGGGCTGGCTTTCAAAAGGACGATTGACCACGTGATTCCGGTTGAAAAATACTTTAGTTTTATATGCCACCGAGTGCACATGAAACATCTCTAGCCACGAGTGCACCTATGCGGCCGGTCAATGTGGGAGAAAGTCTGATCGAAATTGAAGACCGTGTCGCCTTCTGCCCACTGTGCACCCATAATTTCGTTGCTGCTGCCCCTTGTGTGAACCGATTGGTGCGGGACAATGTTAAAGCATCTGCTTTGGCAGCGAACAGTGGTTCAGTGCCTTGGCTATGAGCGACAGTACTCCAGACGATTGGCTGCGTTGCGGGGGAGGCCTCGACTGTCGGGTTCAATATGGTCAGGTTGCGAACAGACGGCGTGAGGCGATTCAGGCACGCCTCTGTTTTTTTACTGTGCGATCTCCTGTCCAATACAGTGATGGGTGGCACGAGGTGTGAAAGACAAAAAAACACAAACAGTGCATCTGTCCATTCTGATTTTCTGACACCGTCAGCTGCGGAGGTGTGCGCTGTTGCAAAAGTTATCGTGACCTGTCTGGCGGGCGGGAGCCGGCGAAGCCTGCAGCGGTACGCCGTCGTGGGCTGTGCAAAACCAAGTAGTGGTGGGAATCGGTGCCGCGATCCCAGCCCAGACCAAGGTGAGCGCCACCGAGCGGCGAGGGGATCCGTAGGGCCTCCATTGCATGCAGATGTGGACAAGGAAGGCCTCCAGGAAAAGGACCGTTTTTTGAGCCAAAAAAGGGAGGGAGAGTATCGGAGTGGGTCATGAAAAATTTTAGCGTCGGGTATAAGCTGTTGCCGCCGGGGGAGGCCTTCATTTAGACCCAGGGTACTGTCTCGGCCGAGGACGCCGGGCAACGACTGGGGCGTTGCGCGACATCCACATTGTACTTCATCTAGTTGGCGACATCGAGGTAGATGGAAGGAGGATCGCAGGTAATTTGTATTCTCTGGTGTCCTCGACTCCCTGCCATCAATTCTAAAATTTGGATCTACGTTTTCATTGTTGCACCCGTGTTCTTAGGAAGGAGGTCTCTGGGGGAGGGACGGGGCATGGCTGCTGCCTGACCATGGAGATGGAGCCCTGGGGGGCGGAGCGGATCACATCGGCAATCCATGGGGTGCACCATTCTTCGCCGCGGACAATGCTACTAGGCCTATCGATGTAGAGCCTCGGATCCCTCGATACACACAGGTGAAACGAACAAAAATGCGCGGCGGTCATTGTGCCAGCCGTGCTAAGTTTTTCTACGTCCTGGTATGATAACCATATCATCCTATTGCTAGTGGTGGTGGCACTGAACCTCGCTCTGTTTGCGTTTGTACAGGAAGTGGCAAGACTGGAGGGGATCCGTGCGGCGGCATCGACGCTGCAAGACGTCGTCGACAGCTCCAGCAACCATAGCAGACCGCCGGCGATGGATATGGTTCCGTACGTGGACCCAGACGTTGATGTTCGTCAGCAAGCAGGATTTTGCGATGGTCAACTGGGAGGACAACAGTTCGACCGGGCAACTGTTAGTCCCACTGGCATTGGAGTGTTGCATCCATCGCATTTATCACTTTTCACGTGAAAAAGCAAATTTTGATTGGGCCTCCATTGCTCGTATTTTTAATATTTTTGGTTTACTCAGGAAACCGTGGAGGTGCGTGCGCGTGGGGGGCGTGAGCGTGCTCATGTCATGCTTGATGATGACCATTCACTGGTATGTAAAACTTCATTTATCGTGCTCCCCCCGGGTTCAATTTAACTGTATCCAGCAATTAATTAGTGTGAATTTGGTAACGCACTCGTCCTGTCGTAACTTTGTGCGTCGCCTCCGTGTGCAGTCAACTGCAGCTAAAACATCCCGCGGTGCTGTTCCTACACAAACTCCGTTTCAGTTGATCGACCTGTCTGCTTTGGAATCTATGCTTGGCAATGTAAAAGGAATGCAGGATGACTATGTGAAGATGAAAGGTGTGCTGCACGCAATTGTTGGCGTGGCGTGCAGCGACGCCGAACTGATGATGAAGATAGGTGGACTCATTCCTGCCGATGTGCTAGTGACCGCAGCAAGCGAAGTAGGTGCATCGAGTAGTACCGGCCGTGCATGCGGGGGTAAGTCTGACAAATGGGTGTTTGGGGGGGGGGCAGTGTGCCTCGTGGGTGTGAGATGCGTCATCCGATTATATGTTAACAGTACGACAATTGACACTAAGTCAATGTATGCTGGCCCTGTTTTGCAGGTTCCACAGATGCCAACCGACGCGTCTTGTGGCCGGCGACACTGAATCTGAAACTTGACTCAATTGGGACTACCTGCAGTGAGAGGTATCGCAAAAGAGTAGGAGGGAGGGCGATACCGGTTACCATGCGTGAAGCATGCGTGAATCCGCTTTGCTCTAACAACAGATACCCTAATCCAAGCTCAGAAACCCTGTGGGACTTTAGCAAGTGGCTGGCCAAAGAAGTTTCCGACAATGCTCTGACTAGGTACGTTCTTCAGCTGACAGTTTTGTGACTAGTATGCTGTGTTCTGCTCGTATTTCATACTAAACGTTGTTGTTTGTCTTATGTGCTGCTCGCAGGAGGTGGTTCGACTGCGGTGATCAATGTCCCCATGTATTCACCGGCAATAACCTGAAAGACTTCATCGATGGGTCACAGTTTTCTGTTGAGATGCTTGATGCATCTTTACTGGCGCTAAGATCGCTCGAGAGTGATAGATACATGAGTGGACATGTGTCCAATGTGAGGCACTACTTGGACGCGCATTGGGGGGTTTGTTTTTCGACGGCATTCGAATCAACCATTTTATTTGTTGGGTACCTGCTGGCAGCTTGAACTGACCCCTGTTTTCTCTGCATTTGTCAGACTCTTGTGATATCTGGGGCGTACAGCTTTGATGCATCCTACAGTCAATTTTGCAGCCTCATTCCACCGTGCCAGCTTAATTCTGCTACAATGGTTGGATTTTATATCGTGTTCTATTTTTTTGTAGCTAGCAGTTTTCTACAAAAAAGAATAACTTGGGGTTTGTTTTATGATTTTTGGTGCGTTTGGATACTACTAGGTCATGGTCCCTGTGTATGTGAATGGTAGATGGTGCTGCTACGCAGTTGACATTGAAGCTAGGGTGCTGACAGTTCTGGACTCGTCGATGACGAGCCTGTTGTCTGGAGAGGTTGAGACACACCTGCGAAGCGCTTGTCTGCTCGCCACCGAGTGTCTGCGATGTCTGGGGCTCCTGAGAGGCCACAACTCCATCGGGTGTGGTGAATGGAAAGGATTGTTGTTCGTTCCTAGAGATATGGAAACAACGATCCAGTGGGATTTGTCTCTCGACCTGTTGCTTGAGAGCATGGTTGGTATGAATGATGGTTACGTTTGCGACACTGACAACCAGGTTTGTGTCCCTTTACACATCGAAAATCGGAATTGTTGTTTATAAATTATGAGAATAGTTGTGGAAATGGTTCTTCAAGCTAATTTTTTCGGTTGTCTGTTTGGTTGCAGCTGTGTCCTTCGTGGTCTCGGAGGAAAGTGGTGTACAGGCTGGTACACGCGAAGTGTAACAAAGCTGCTCCTCTGGCAACGGCTGCGCGGGCCGAGTCGTGGGACTCAACGGTTCGATGACCAAGGCCCAAGGCGATGTGATAATTTGAGATGTGCTGAAGTAGGCTTTTTTTGGTAGTGGGCTCGGTTCCGTTTGTGTTGAATGAGGAGACAAGTCCAGCTAAAAGCCTCCCTTTTTTTTTTCCTTTGGTACTGCGGTTAACAAATTTGTTATCATTTTGGAGGCTGACAATATTGCACTATGTCGCAATGAGCTGACAAAAATCGCTGATTCAGTTAGACTACATGTATGATGTTTCGTCATGGTTTGATTAGACCGTTATTGTTTGTATTTGGATCCTACGTATGATCGGTACGATGAATTGACATGATGTTTTGTTCCATGGTATGCGTGTTTGGGTTCGTTCCTTGTTGTCATTGGTTATAATTCCATTACCACATTCAGTTTGTAAATTTCACACGGCAAAAAAAAATATATGCGTGGCGAGGTCGTCACTGGTCCCACATGTTTGTTGCAAAAGCGGTTTGTATGTTATCTAGTTCTATTTATAGAATGATGGCAAAAGTACTGGTTTTGACCAGCGTGCTTCATTTTCTCGGTGGCGCCACCGGACCTGCCACGCGTGATTTCTCGCCTGGGAAAAGAAGGGAAGGGACCACGAGCAAAAAAAATCGTTTGTGGTGAGATTTGGACCGTTCATTCACCTGTTCAACACCTTGAGCCTGTACACCATTGTACCCACCATCTTCATACCCCTGCCTGCAATTACTGTGGTGACCAAAGGCACTGTAACTCCTGCGTGCATACGTCGGCCATAAATTTGGAGCAGGGGGCGTCCAACTCCAGACCATCGGGCTCTTTCTTCCCCTCTTCATCGCAAGAAACTAGCCACCTAACCACACTCCGGGAGCACCACCTCCTAGCTCCCCAACTGAGGGCTGGGTGAAAACAGATCTGCTACCTCCGCCGCGCCACTCCGCAGCCAACGACGCCGCGGCGACGCAGCCGGAGGGAATGTTGGAGATGGCCGACGGGTTGGTGCACTATGGATCTTTCCCTCGCCCCGTCGCCATAGCGCCTCCAGTGGACGGGCAGTCCTCCAACCAAGCTGCGAGCGGCGAGTCTCCGTCGAGGAAGAGGAAGCGGGTAATTTTTCCGTGTCCCTTAGCATGCTCGTGATAGGCTTCCTCAGTTGGCTGGAAAACAAGAAGGTCTCATTACGTTGGTTGTTTGTTTTGGCCCCCGGGCAGACACGGCGGGATAGCTTTGCATCCAGCACGCAGCTAGCATCGACTGCCGTGGTGGCGGATAGAACGCGGAGGTACAAGGACGGTGTTGGTGCGTCCTTCCTCAAAATGTTTGTGGGGAACATCTCGGACATGATGGTAATTGCTGGTCGCTAGTTCTCTTTTTTAGAAACTGATTTCCCGACGATGTTTTTGTATTTAACTCTGAATTTGTGTGTCTCCAGTTCTTGCCGATGGGATTCACCATAGAGCCAGGTTATCTGGAACGGCGCTGGTTCACAATTGTTGGTCCTAGTGGGATAGCCTATCGAGTGTGGATAGAGTCGTATCTGGACAGTTTTGTTGTTTGGGACGGATGGTCAGCTCTAGTGGAAGCTGAGGGTGTTTCACAGGGTGACATTGGTATGTTCAAGCGCGTAGGTCCTCTTGAGTTTACGATGAGCCTATTTGCAAGAGGTGGGCTGGAAAGGGAGCCAGAAGCCCCAAACTCTAGGATTGCCAGGCCATGTATGTTTGGTTTGTCTCTGCAGAAACATTGTATTGGTTTCAGTTCTTCGTTAACGATTAATGGATGCTTTAGTTGATCATTTGCTTGTTTGTTGCTAGCCCTGGCACCAAAGTGGGAGGACGTGCAGTTCATCGCTGACGCGAAGGTAAAACGCACTACCGAGCTGGTGGGCACTTTATTCGGGGTGTGGGTTAACTCACAACACCCGATCATACTCTATGCGGCCACAATCAAGAAAAACGCTGCAACTGGCGGTCCGATGGTAAGCAGTTTGGCATGTTGCGAAGAATTGACCAAAGACTCACGTGTCTATATACTTGACTCTATTTTTGAGCTGAATTGTGTTCTGAAAATTAATCTAAAATCATGTTTCAGACTGTGAACAGGAGAGTGTCTGCTAGGCTGCCTGCTGGACCGACTACGATCGGCCTCAAATTCAACGGTAGCAGGCTGATGTTCCCAGGTGAAATCGTTAAAAGGGGCGACCACACCGCAAGGATCCAGGGGGGATGGAGCGACTTCGCCCATGAGCACAAGCTTCGTATCGGAGGGGTGTACGTTTTCAAGTTCGCTATTGGTGAAGATGGTTGGGAGGTGACACTGTTTGGAGTTTGAGACTTGGGTCTTTGATGTTAGTATTGTGTTGTTGGTTTAATTTTCCTTTTGTCAGAAGTCCGATGCAATTTATGGTTTGATCGCGCCTTTTGGTCCTATAACAACTATTCCGTTATTTTAATAATCAAGCGGTGCCATTTTCGCACAATGTACGCCATGTGCACAGATGTACGTGCTGTTGTTTGTATACCGGCCTATGCGGATCGTGACTTTGATAGTATTGGCAATAGGGAACAGTGTTTTTTAGAATGTGTATTGTTTTGTTGGTTTATCAGTTTGACGAGTGTGCTCAGATGACAGAGTTTCAGGCTGGAAGAAGAGTTAGCTATATAAGTTGTATTATAATGTGGTGACAGTTTGACAGTGGCTTAGATGACGTGCAGTGCTGCGCGAGTGAAATAGAACTGAAAGAGCTCGTTGGGGTACCAATATTCTGTAAACAGACAGATTGCTCAACGGGTGGCATAAATTTTATTGCAGTTAGTCTGCTACTAAAATAATAGGAATTGGTCATGTGGTGGTGCCGGTCGGGATTGAGATTCAGTAACTTTGCTCTGTAAAGTTACAATGCAACTTTCTCCCCATCTCCACCCTCCAAATCAGCTCTAAAAGATATCCTTCCTCTCTCACCTTGGGGACCGCCCGTCAGTGACTAGATAGCTTCCTTCGGCGCGGCGAGCACGGCCAGGGAGCGGCCCCTCGACGGCGGCGCATCCGCGCACGGCGATGGCGGCGCAGGCATGTTCAGGGGGCAAGGGCGCGCCCCTGTGGTGTCCACGCGGCCTGGTCGCGTCCCCACGGCCTGGTTGCGTCCCCACGGTGGCGGCGCGCAAGCGCAGCAGGGATGAGCTCGCGCGGCGTTGGCGACGCAGGCGCGTTTGTGCAGCCAGGGTCGCGTCCCCATGTCGATGGCGCACGGTAGGGGCGAGCTCTCGCGGCGGTGTGTCTGCGACGGTGGTGCGTCCGCGCGCGTCATTGGTGGCGCAGGTGTGTTCGCGCCGCCATGCCCGCGTCCCCGCGGCGGCGCAGGCGCGTTCGCGCGGCCAGGGGCGCGTCTCCGTGGCGGCGGAGGCGGCGCGTCTGCTATGATGGCGCGTCCGCACAGAGACGAGGATTAAAGGAGGCAAGCTTGACAGAAATCAGCAGTTTAGCACAGCGAGCGAGCGAGCGCAATCGCCGTGCCGCTCTATGCCCTGACCGCGCACGCTCGCTCCGTGATGTTAGCGCTCGCTCGAGTATTCAGTTCCACGTTCCAGGCAGAACGAGGACGATGATTCCAGCGCAGCCTGTGCAGCCTCAGCGTTTCATATCATTGAATCCATTGAATCGAAATCAAACTGACACTTCATACACACCAGCAGTCCCTGCAGTGACTCGGTACCTTGCTAGCTCGCCGTTCCGCCCCTCCGCACCAGCTGCCGAGCCCTCCGACGTGGCTGCGCACGCTCGCCGTACCGACTCTCGCAGCTCTGGTCTCCGGCCACGAGCTCGCCTCGCCGTCCTCCGCGCCCACTGCATGCTCGCCGTGTCGCTCTCCATGACGGTCACGCACACTTGATCCGCCCCAGCCGCACGCTGACCACGTTGGCCGCTTGCCCGTCGGCCGTCGCGCCGGCCACGAACGCTAGCTGCGAGCTCTCGCTCCGTCTTTGCGGGAGAGACACCGAATCCAAGCTTTAAGTGGCTGCAGCCCTGCGATCTTGGATGAACGGTGGATTTGGCAACCAAAGTTACAACGTGACTTGCTGAAGCAAAGTTACTGAATCTGTGTCCTGGCGGTCGCGGGGACAGAATCCTCGACGTGACGTCATCTAACGTGTAAAGGACGTATGCCCCGGTATAATGTTATCCCAGATTCCATCTACCAGAGATCCATCGAAGCGATCCGCGAGGCCTAGCAGAAACTGCACATATAGGTCGGGTCGGGGACCAGGCCCATAGGCAGGACCGGTGGAAAAAAATATAAAAAAGGCCGCGGCCACGTTCTACCTCAGCACCCACCCTTGCCCACCATCACAAATAAAAAGCAAGCTAACCCACCTCCACAACCGCCGCACCCATCCCACACACCCCTAGCGACGTGCGAGAAAAAAGGGCCCAACGACGGAGATCTGTCCGGCGTTTCTGCCTAAGGACCAAGCTAGTGCCATGGGTGCAACTCAATCGACGGTGCAAAAATCTTTTCTGTTTTTTTTACGCAAATAATGCTTTCGCTATCTAATGCTTTCAAATGGGAACATACGCAGGAGTGGGTTGACGCGTGGGATGGCTCGGTACCTATGTACCAATTAGTTCGTCTAGGCCAAGGCGACCTGGAGCGCATGGTGAGACGCAAGGAGCAGCAACGGCAGTCAGCTCATGATGGTTATGTTTGCGGCTAACTACAGTAGCAATGACTCATATTTCACGTGTGCATTTGCTACAGTTTTTACCGCCGACTATAGTGCACACATGCCAGCTAAAGACCGGCGACTCTGTGTACATGAAGGACTGTTTGGGGCGTACTTACCGTGTGGTGTTGGGAGGCGGCTACATGCTTTCCTCCGGCTGGGGATGGATGCTGGAACAATTAAATTGTTGCTGCGGTGACCAACTGCTGTTCGTGTACCGAGGTGGAAATACGTGGGAAGTGCATGTGTTCACATGCGATGGGGGGAGCGAGAAGTTTCCAGTTACCACAGCAGCCGCAGCTGGTGCCTCAGCGAGTTGTGCTGGTACAGGTACGTGCGTTTGTATATTTTTCGTAAGAACCGCAGGAGAGAAATTGTTTCGTTTATTTTTCGTAGTAGCTTTATTTTAAGCTAAGAAATAATGTATCAGTGTACTTCGATTTAGTTGCCCCCGGTGGTATTGTTGGTGTTCCTGGAAGTACCTTGGGATCCCAGGATAGGCCGATCGAGCTGGACAGCCCCAATGCTTCACCTAGGATCATTGACCCACCAGGTTTTGTTTGTGTTTATTTACTTTTTTAAAATTTGTTTTGCTACTATCAAAACCATGAATGTTTTATGTGTTTTAATTTACGCATAAAAATGTTGCAGGTCCAGCCCAAACACCTTTTGTTTACAACGACACTGGTAGGGTGATCAGTAGTGCAATGTATGACTACTTCAAAAGTGTGTGTTTAATATTTGACTTGGTGGTCCCCTTGTACTATACCAAGATCAATGCAGTCAACCTTGGATCAAACCATCTGGTACCGTATATTTTTTTCTCAAAACAGCTCTGTTACACATGAATTCGGATGATCCTTGAATTAAGAGTTTTTGTGCGCAACGTGTTTTGCTCGTGCCATATATAACGATTTTGGTGATTTATGCAGGCTATGAGGAAGGAATTTGGCCTGGACTACGTCGTGCCCGTACTTCGAGAGTATGGGTGTCCAAAAAATGTGCTAATGTTCATGAGTGGCAGTGAAATTCCGTATCAAGTGAAGTTCATTGCCTGCATGGGGGAAGGGACAATAATATTGTCAGATGGACTGTCCGAGTTCCTGCGCCACCACGACGTCGAAGAAGGTGCCGAAGTAGTTCTCCGCTTCGCGTGGGTAGGCCGAGAGATCAAGATCTATGTCATGGAGTTCTGATCAGGTCAATTATTAGCGACTCCATCCGATATGGGTGGCGCGGTGCGCAATGGAATATTGTAATGAGTTAGAGTCGACGATGAAGTACGTGGTGAAATAACTGTACTGGGCCTTCAAATCCGTTTTGGGCCTGTACCATGAATTGTGATCGTACAAAACAAAGGGTACTGTTTGTGTGTGCCATAGGCTTGTGTCTTCAGCAATATAACTGTCGGGGAACAAGAAAAATGCTCTTCAAACAAAAAGTCGTTGCTACTCTTGATACTTATTTTGTTGCGTGTCTATTTACAGATGAAAAAAAACAAAATGGTATTCTGGCTGGTCTATTATTGCAGTCGCGTCTGTCGGACCCAAAAAAAAAGGCATCGTCCTCCCTGTTCTCTACCGCACGGAAGATAGCCCTGATATTTTCTTCCGAAAAATTAACTCTGTGGGGTCGTTGTTTATTCTGAAACGTACTGATAACGACTGCAACGTGGAGTTATGGCGCCTGTGTAATTGAAACGGTACGCAGTAGGTTTATGTTTCACCAATAGGTCTACAAAGAACTGGCAAAAAATGCCGGCGATTTCTGCACAACAGTTGAACGAAAAAAGTGCAGTCCATGTTGTCGTTACGTCTTGTTTGCGGCAGTGCACGTGGTCCCATCAAAGAGGGAATTATATTTGGTCTGCGCACTGGTGGTAGCAGCGGGATTCGTTTCATCAGTTTATCTTTGTATACATGTTATTTTGTGACCGATGCTGGGGTCATGCTGACGTTGTGTCGTGTCGTGGATGTGTGCGAGGCGCAGCCATTCCAAAATTATACGAGTGCTGTAAGCTGACGGGCCATGCTGTGCCTTTTAGCAGGCAAGTTCAGAGGAAAAAATCCGTCGCGGAAAAAAAACAATGGAGTGTGTCACCTTGCTGTGTGTGTGCTTTGAATTCCTTCTTTCCGTTCTTTAAAAAACGGTCCGTGGGCAACCACGTGGTGTCCTGCCTTGGTGCCAAGCGGTTTGCTATATATACTGAAGGTCAAGCCGTATGTGAATTGCCTTCAGGTTAGCCCCCCTCCAAAACATCAAACAAAAGTCCTAGGCCGCGTAGGAGCGTGGTGCGTTGGAAGAAGGAAGCGTCCGAGGCATGGGGCACGGACCGTCGAGGGTAATTGGCAGTTGTCAAAAATGTTGTTATCTAAGTTCTTTAATGAGTTTTTTTTGATAGTTCGTGTTCCGCGCAAATCTGTTTCAGGTTGTCCATGGTGACAGACAGACGCCGCGGGGGAGGCGTGTCGCTCGACAAGGCGGCGTTAAAGTGTGCTGCGTGATGGATGAATCGATGACTTCTTCATTGGTAAATCAATGCTTTGTTTGCCTTTTACGGCAACGAATCAATTGAAAACGTATTTTCACCATGCTGATTCCGTGGAGACCGTGATTTTGGTGCAGATGATACCTCCTGACATTGCAAACAAGTACAACCTGCAGTTTGAGCAGCACGTGGTGCTGATGGATAACAACAATGGAGTGTACTGCTGCGGTGTCGAGCAGATAGATGGGAAGTTCTTCCTAACAAGTGGTTGGCCTGGATTCTTAGCCGGCTCCCGTGCTACTGTCGGTGATTACCTGTTGTTCGATATAAGGGGGGTCGACGAGACAATTGTTTGGGTTTTCACCGATGGTGGTGTAAAACAAGGTTGGTGCTGCCATATATAAAAGCCGTGTTACATCTGATTCTTTTCGAGAACAAATTTTTTGCGCGCCATGTCTTTTAAAACTTGTATACTTGGCAGAGGTCAGCACCTGTGAACAAGAGGGTGCCCCGGAGCTGGTTGCTGCAGAGGAAGCAGGCGGCGCGGTTGATGGTTTGGGTGCAGGTGTGAGGTGTGAACCATCTCCTGCAGATTGGGGGGTGGCCGTTGACAGTCCTAGAGGCTCTCACAGGGGTACGCCGTCAATATATGAATGTGGTAGCCTAATGATTCATTGTCCTTTTGTTATAGTTTATGTAATTGGTTTTCCTCACTCATACAGACATTGCCACTCCAAATGCCGGTCCAGGCACTGTTGTGCAGGGGATGGCTGCACTGATGCTTGACGGCGGGGTGGATGGCGTGGGTGATGCGGAACGTGTGTTATTGTTCCTTCAAATTATACGGTAGATTTCTAGGAATTACCTTGTTGCGTACTTGTTGCTAAATTTATGAAAAAAAACTAGGTATTCCGACACCGTGGCCAACGACTAACAACTTCACTCCGCGGTCGGCGGACGGCAGCTCGCCACATACTCCTGCTTGGGCTGGTTTGTTGTTGTACATTGATAAAAGAAACTACCTGCTGTTGACGGGTTTCATGATTTGTGGTTAGTTCAGACGCATGTTTTTTCCTGATATAAACAGGGTCGCCGGAGGAATGTGCTGCCGTGCTTGACGCGTGGCGGTCGAAGTTTGTCGTCAGCAAGAATGTTGACTTGGAGGATTGGATGGTTGAGTACGTTGCAGATGGACTTGAGTGGGAGATGCCGGAATTTGGAATTTACGTTGGCAGGGTGGATGGAACATCTATTGCTCACAATAGGATGGTTGGTATGAGTATGATTTCTTTTTTCTACGACGTACATGATGATGACAAACCTGACGCGTGTGTTTTTTCTCTTCCTGGTACAGAGGTTGCCGAAATCATTCACAAATGGGAGTGTTCTCCCATTTTTTGGTGGCAACAAAAAAAAAAGTCTTCTACTTTGAAAACGAGCGGGAGGGGGAACCCCATTTGAAGTTGACGATCGGCAAAGATGGGAGAGCGTCCTTTACACAAGGATGGACTGTTTTCGCCAATAACAATGGGATACAATCAGGTTCCGTCCTAGCGTTCGTCTTCACCAACAGGCAGAGTGAACTAGACCTTGAGATAGATTTGCTTAAGGAATGAGAATTGTTTCGAGCCAACACAACGTGTGTGGGAAATGCTAGTGGGAGCGCCCTTAGTCCATTCTATGTTTCACTTATGGCGAGCAGTGTGTGCATTTGTTTTTTCTTTGTATCAATTTAGTTTATGTACCGCACATTGTCTGTTTCGGTGTGGTTAGAAGCCATCGGCAAATAGCCGTGATGTTTGTAACGACTTCCCCGGTCCGATTGTCGCGTACGTAATAAAGTGTGCCGTGATGTTTTCCGCCATGATTTTTAAGTTCTATTCCATCACTTTGCGAGCTCGAGGAAAAATCGTTATAAAAATGTAGCTGCGGCTGTATGTGGTATGTGCGTGTTTTATCCAAGGCATATGGGGTGATTTGCTGGTTGGGCCGTCAAATAGTCGGCCCAGATCATGATACCCAGGGCGCGCGTCCGAGAAAAAATAGACGGCCCAAACAAGATTCGATACGCGTGGGCTCCAAAACGTTTTCGGTGTGCCGTCGGCGTGCGCCGAGACAAAAAAAGACTCAATTACGTTTTCGAACAATCGGGTAAAAACAAATCAATAAAGTGTGTGTGCACAAAACGTACCTTGCGTTTCATGCCCCCGCGTCTTGCTCATGACACTGTTGTAACAGCAACGCGCGGGCGTGCGTTTGTGTGCATCGCATTGCTAGCAAAACTGCCTCCTGCGCCATGTTTCGTTACCTAACCTTCGAAACAAAAACCAGTGTATCCGTTTAAGTTGATAAACTGTTTTAGAGCCTACAAAGGCACTTGATGTGTTCATCTACCAGCCCACTAGGCCTTTTGTGTGGGCCGAGAAAAATCTAAACGTGAAACCACCACAGTAGTGTTGTTGCCGGCCCATGGGGTTTTTTTTCGCTAGAAATAATGCCCCATCATGATATTGCTTGATTTTTTTGAAGAGTCAGTTACTACTCCTTTGACATCGACTGCATGGCGTAGATGAAAAAGGCGTGCAGCGTTTCTACGGCGGAGTTTTTTACCTGTCAAAAAACTCTTGTTGCGTCCCAAATGAAGGCTTTAGACATATTGATGGTGAAACCCAAAAAGTTGAAATTTTTCTGCAACTGATGTTCCGGACTTGATCGCCGACGATTACAGATCCAACCATTTCGGCACCTACTGTAAATGGGAACTAGGTTCGATGCTCTGTACACTGAAAGCATGATCAGGGTAGAAAAATCAAGTGTTTCCGATTGCCAACGTGCTAGACTGTCACCGTAAAACAAAACATCTAAATAGCATGAGCATTTCTACGATGAGTGAAAAGAAAACAGTTCAAACGACGCACCTGGTGCTAGTTTTTCGTCGACGCGAGAATGATTGACCCCCCTTGGATTGCTGTGGAAAGGGAATCTCTTCAACACCTAACAAAGGTGGCAATGAACCCCATTTGGATGCTGTTCAAATTGGAACCGCACCATGTTGTCGCGAATGAGCGGGCGAGTCTGCTTCCTCAACAACCGAATTCGATTGCAGAAAGCTTGAATCCCATGGATGCGGCGTGATCCGCAGATTTAGCAACCTGCAATCATTGGCGTACTGGTCGGCCAGCTCTGTTGATTTTTTCCAGAAAAAATCTCAATACATGGCATGTCGGGAAAAAAAGCGCTGCAAAAAAACGAGGACGGCCCTCGGGATGTAAACAAATTCGGCTTACCTGAATTGCGAACACCGATTGAGTTTGCAGCCATAGCCCTCCATGTTGTGTTCGCATCTGGAAGCAGGTCGATTTTGTGTGGCAGGGGAAGGCGGATAAGCCGAGCTGTGCGGTCCAAGCGGTTCCGTGTGGTGGCCCACTGGTCAGTGAGAGTGAGTGGGTAGGGGGTGGCGACAACAGGTGGACCAGGTGCTGTGTCTGTCTCTGATTCGTGTTCGGCCGGGGATGGAAAGGTTGATGTGGGGATCCGTGGGCCTGGGTGGTGTCTGCCTGGAAACTCACGGTGGTAGCGGTCACCCCATAGGGGCAGCTACCCCCGGTGGTAGCACAATATTTTCGATATATATATATATATATATATATATATATAAAAGCACCTAATTACCTAGAGCAAATTCTTCTGCCGGGTCCTCTAGAGGCAACAAGTTAACGACCCAACCGGGTCCTCCAGAGGCAACGACCCATGACGCGCGCAGCAGCATAGAGAGTTCATATTTTCTTTCTCCAATTTTTTGTCCATCACTCACTCACTCTCGCTCTCTTTATGTGCCCCTCCAATCTCTAGTTTATTTTCTTGTTCGTAGCATGGATTTATGATCCCATACTCATACGAGTTAGAATAGTGTGCATTCCAGTTTAAGGTTGTCAATCCAGTGGCTCCCACAGCGGATGAAGAAAGGAAGCTCCAATGCAGTGATGTTGCCATTAGCGCTCTCCATGAAACACTAGATGAGAAGGTGTTTTAGCAAGTAAAGAACTCAGGAAGGATAAGTCGGAGTCGGAACTGAAGATGGGCGCCGCCAATCCAAGGACCGACAAAAGCTCTACCCCAAATGTAAGGTATCATCCACCGAATTTTGTCAAAGTTCTGGAGAGAACAGAGATATTGTGGGGGCACTATCACTACACGATAATGCCTTAGATGGTTAGATGTTTACCTGAAACTGTTGAAGTCAGTCACTACCATTTCATCAAATGAACCCAGTTCATGAATTTCATGACGAATTTTCCCTTTTGCCAAAGGTTTCTGAGGCTTGTAACTTGGATCGAATTCATCTGTGGCTTATGGGCCTCAGGACCCATCAAAGGCCCAACTTCTGCTCAAAAAAAATTAAAGGCCCAACTGTGTCCGGCTAAGGAAGGCCAGCTGGATAACAACCGCTGCAGTCGCCTCGAGCATGCGCATGGAGCTTGGAGGCGGAGGGCGAGGCCCCGGCGACCGGGTCCGGCGGCAGCTGCAGTCGGTGGGGCGGCTGGCAGCGTACCTCGGCGGCGGGTTCCTCCTCCTCTCCGCCGCCTCCTCCGTCGCCGTCCGCTCCCTCCGCGCCCTCTCCGACGCCAACCAGGTGCGCGCGCTCGCCCCGTTCCCCACCCTCCAAACGCCGTCCTGCCCCGCGCCGCGATTGACTCTCGTGTCCTGCGCTTTCGTCAGAGGAAGTACGCCATGCCGTGCGGCGCCTGCGAGGGGAAGGGCACCTACGCGTGCAGGCTCTGCAGGGGCCGCGCCACCATCGAGTGGTCTCCCATGCACGACCCGGTGTTCGTCAACCCGTGCCTCTGCCCTACCTGCGATGGGACCCGGTTAGCAACCTCCTCCATGGCTCTTCTGTTGTCTGTTCTGCTGATGCTGGGTTCCTGTGATTATGGTGATTATGATATGGATGTTTGCTGATTTTTTTTCTGGTTTATTTATCAGGGTGCAGCGCTGCTTGAATTGCCTGGGCAATGGTTACGCTTGAAGAAGCAATGTCAGTTTCGTTCTTGATGGTAGATGATTGTCGGGGAGTTGCTATTGAGAGTCACAGTTGAACTTTAGCCATTTATACAGGGAAAACAGAGCTGTTCAGTGTACCTGCTGACACATTGTTGAGCTGTTCAGTGTACCTTCTGACACATTGTTATGACTGAATGGTTTCAAGGGAAATGGAATGGAAGTGACATGCTTTCATGCATCCCCTTGTGTGCCAGAGCCCAGAAGTATACAAATTTCATTCTGTTAGTGGAAAGATGTCCTCCTATATATGGTTTTAACGAAGCTCATTGTGGGCTACGCTTACAAGCCAAGATCTAGCAAGATGCTTGCTGATTTCTCCTATATGTTAGTTTATGAAATAGTTCGTTGCGTTTTGTAGTTCCGATAGCAGTGGTTTGTTCTGCTTCAACTGAAACTTTATACTGCTGCTATCTTCTTTTTTCTACTCGCTCTTGGAATAGTCGGAACGTGTCTCAGTCGGAGTGATCTGGCCAATTAATCTGAGTCTGATGTCTGTATTCTTAAGGACCTGTCATGTTGAAGGAAAATGAAAGATGCTGGGCTGTACAACTAACACTGATAGTAACCTTGTGTCTTGTTTTCAGACTTCTTACAAGTTGTACAGACAAAGTGTTCGTCATCATGCAAGAATAGTTTGAACTTTGAAGGATGAAGTCTAGTGTCCACGGAGAGAATTAATAGAGCCATTCCGTCTGCAAGATGTACAGATATGTAACAGATGCCCTATGAATATATCCTCATGTGCCTGCTTGCATGCTACTAGTATCTTTACATGAAGAGCCCATGAAAGCACATGAACTCATGAATCGATGATATATTGTGGCCTGCAGACCATAACCTAACAACTCACAAGGCCATTGTCTTTTGTTGTGGTAACAATATGATGTTAGAACCTTTTTCCTCTCCCATTTTTTTCTAGTGCAGTTTCACTACCTCGTGTTCCATTCAGCAAAGGGGTATAGATGTTCACACTTGTATTCTTACATCTGACATCACTGGCATTGATGTTTTGTCCCTTCTCTGAAGGTGCAATTGATGCAATACAAAACTGAGCCATCGTGTGCACTCCAATCAAATTCTGCTAATGCTCGCATTCTTCAGCCTCATTGAGTTTCAGAAGTTGACCTGCAAGCCAATCAGTGACGTGGCGTTCAAAAATTATGGATAAGATTGTTCATCTTAACTACCTTTTTTGCAATTTGCTTCAACTTGGCCTATTTTGTGAGCGGTTGCAATGATAATGAATACGATTACAGAAAATCTGTTGGTCAACTGTTCTTGATATCTGCCAAGTGTGTATGGCTCAAGATCAAATATCTTTCCACCCTGAAGCATCATGTGTTCCCCGTGATGATTCAAATTCAAAATTGCAAATCGCAACCAGAAAGACGCCATCCAAATATCCAATGTGTGCAGCTTATCTGGAACAAAAGGATTGCCATGTGGTTTGCAGTTATAATCTGAAATATAGCATGTGGGTCTGCAGTTGCAGAAAGCTCTTTCGGTCTTGTTTAGATCCAAAAAAATTTTGGTGAAAATGTCAGGAACATTGGTTGGTACTAGCGGGGTCAGGAGACTAGTACCACATATAGTACTACTAAAACATTCCCTAGGTGTATTGCACCCATATATTGGTATGTGCAATTATATGTTTCAAGAAATGCTAGAAAATTATGAAAGGATAATAGGTAACCGTATAAATGAACACAAGAAAATATGTATTCATTTTTACACCTTATACGCACAGATTTACGAGCGGGCGATCGTAATTTTGCTCTCTTATTTGGTGTATTTGTCCATAATTTACTGTACACACTAATATAAATTCACCATTTACACGCCTATAACAAATGAAATGTCGCAAACATTATTTTATGGCCACGGGTGAAAAAGTTGCAATAACTATGCTCTTGATTTCCACAATGCAATAATAAATTTTTTTAAATGTATATATACTGTACTCGGGGCTTTGAACGATTTTGATAAAAACGGAGGGACGATGTACACATATATACCTGTACAAATTTGCTTCAATGCACGGATTTATTAGCTTAATTACACACCTTAGGTCAAAAACAAAGGTGAGGAGATATTGTTCTCATCCAAGTACTCCCAAACAACATGCTCCCAAATAATGAGTTCGTCACTCTTCAAGCTGGCATCACTGAGAAGTGAGAAGAAACAAGGAAAGAAAGGGACGTCTGTGTGTAAACCTAGAGAGGAACACACCAACAGTTGCAAGAATAAAATCAGCCCGCCCAAGATGCATGGCGTGTGGGTCGTGATGTCGCAGTCGTATCTTGAATTCAAGCAATAGGTCCGCTAGTCCGTTGATGCCGACGCCGTCAGGTCTGGGGTTGCCCTTTGCGTTTTAAGAAGCGGCACCGGGGCATTCTCTGGCTGTGGCTGTGGCTAGCTGTGGCAGTGCTGTCCCTTCTTCCCTTGTGCTTTCACGGAGGAGAAGTTGCATGTTGCTACCATGGAAAGGGCTCGGCGAAAGGGAAACACGACATGGAACAGTCCAAGGCTTTAGACACGAGAGATGGGGTCTGACCGGGCGAATGGGTGCGTGATGCGTGGGGTGCACCGGCCGATGGATCAAAGTTCGGATAGGAGGAGGCTGCAAGTGAGTTACAGTGACAAAGTGAAGTGTGCCTGATTAATCGATGATGATGCGTCATGCGTGATGAACGACGATGGTCCTGTCAGCCTCATGCCCTCATCGATCGGGATGTACAGACATCAGGTTCAGCTTTGGTGGCCGGTGGGTAGGATTAGGATTACTGAACTTTAGAACATTGACGCCTCGTACGACAATACGATTAATATACTTGGCCACAATTCACAAGTTATAACAATTGATTATATAGTTGTGTGTGCATGCTCTCTCTCCTAAACGACGACGACGTTTCTGACTGTTCACTTCATTTTAACGTCCATCTATGGATTTTCAGTATCAATCGTTGGTGGCGGGGACACCCGCGGAATCCCACTCGGCCCACCGGGCACCGGCATATGGAGCATCAGATGTCTGGTGGTTGCCCTGCTCCATGCGTGGTCAACTCCGCTATGGACGGTGGCGAATCCAGGATGTTACCTCACCGTGCGTTAACCAATTGATGCCAAACACGCATTTAATCCTCTATTTTAAGAGTGATTTGCATGTGAAAAAAAGATTTGTAGTGTTAATTTTAGTAAGTTATCGGGGTGACCCCGTGCTACACTTTAGATCATGCCTATCCTTCCGGCCGGGCTTCCCCAAAGCCAAGGCCATGGCCATCCGAGACGCGCGCGATCGATCGGCCCGGCCGGCCGCACCCACGCCTGCACTCTGGGCGGCCAGCGCCGGTGGGAGTCGCTATTCAGCAGTGAGTGCCACTAGGACGCAGATGCACGCACGCACGTGCCGCATCGTCCATCTGTCGCCTCGTTTAATTAATTTCCCGCTTCATCAATCAATGAGCCATAAGCACGCTGCACGCGTGACACGACGCTGATGGTGGCTCGCCAGTCGTCACGCCGACGGCGAACGGGAACGCGCTTACGCGCACACGAGCTGGAGTCTGGAGATGGAGCATGCGTATGCTTGGCCACGAGGAGAGTTGCGAACGCATGGTAGCTTCGGGCCGGGAGCCCAGGACCTACTCTCTCTGTGAGCGTCCTATAGGGCGTGTTTGGTTCCTTGGACAAGGTCGACCAGGCCGGTTTGGGGCCAGTTTGGAGGTGTTTGGATCCCCGGCCGGAGTGGGTCGGCCTGGCTAGCTAACTTGGGCCCAGACGCCACCCCGCCGGCCGGGGGTGAACGCCCAACGGCCGCCCTTAGCTGCGCGGGGCCCGGCCCAGGCGTCGGCGTGGGCCCGGCCCCAGCCGGCCATCGTATAAAGGGGGTGTTCGGTGCTGGCTAGGGTTTTGCTCCTAAGACTGCTCACTCCTCCTTCCTCGCACTCTCCGCTCGCCACCCACCCTCTTTCCTCGTCGAGCTCACGGGCGTCGCGGTAAGCCGGCCCCTGCCCCACGGTGGTAAGGGATCGCCCTCCTTCTCTCTCTCTCCTCGGATCTCGTGTGGATGAAATCGCTCGCATGTTCTTGTGGATGAAAATGTTGAGATGTTTGTTCATTTTTGCATCGATTTCGATTCAATTGCTAGCCGAGCCTTAGGGAATTGGTCAATGATGCCGCGACTGGGAGGCACACCTTCCGGGTGCGAGCGGTCCTCGAAATCGGTTAGGTTTTGATTCAAACCGCTGCTATGTACATCCTAGTTGTAGGTCTATTCCTTGTCGACTTGGTTGGTCAAATCGTTCCTTTGGCTTGATTATGGCCGCCACCCTTTCATGTAGTCATTGTTGCTTGTGGTGAATCATTGCTAGTTGTAGCCTCAAGGTTGCGATCCTTGGTTCTGGTTCATAGATCGTCGGTCTAATTGTTTGTTGTATTCCCGTTTAGAACCATGGATCCCTGTGCTAGCGTCGCGGATCGTTCGTAGGGCCGCTTTGGTCGCGTTGCCTCGCTGCCTGGATGTTCATGAGGTTCGGGCGTCTTTCCCACACTAGAGATGCCATCTCGCTATGGTCCATTGACTACTAGGGACAGAGAGAAACCAGGTAACCTCAGTTCATCTACTCATAGCATAGACCGGCGTTGTCTTGAGGTGCTTAGGATGAGGAGAGCCCCATTTTCCAGTTGTGTGACTTGTTCCGAACAGCCTTTGTGAGGATAGTTGGCACACCAATATAGAAGAACAAGTTGCAATGTTCCTTCTCATTGTAGGGCACAACCAGAGATTCAGAGTCCTCCCACCTGTGTTTAGGAGATCCCTTGAGACCATAAAGCGGTGTACTTCCATGAGGTCTTGTATGCAAGTTAGGAGCCGGAGGGATGAGATTTAGACCACCATCTAGAGTAGTCCACCCAAAGATCAGCAAAGAACGAGAAAATGGAACCCCCGGTTCAAGGTTGGAGTTCTATTCTACTATTTAGCCCACACTTGTCTTGTTTAGTGATTATTGTTCTCATACACTTCTTTCTCTAGGATTCTGTAATGGCTCTAGATGGGACTCATGTTCTAGCAAAAGTTCGTAGGCACAAGGCAGCTTTCATGGGGTGGAAACGCACAACTACTCGTAATGTACTTGCCACTCAGACTGGGACCTCAGGTTTACTTATGTACTTGTGCCGGGCGGGAAGGGATTAGCTCATGATGCAAGAATCCTTGCCGATGCCTTAGCTAGGGATGATGGCCTTGGGCTTCCTCAAGGTACCAACTCTTAGCTTTTTGACTTCCCATTGTGTTTAGGACACTGTTCCCACTAGTAATCCCCGTACACAATCTTTTTGGTAGACAAGTTCTGTCCAATAGGTGGATGCCGGTTATCTTGTGAGGCTCGGGTTTCCCGCCACCATACCGAGGCACAAGGTACCACCTTAGAGAGTATGGTGTCATGCAGCCCCGAATGCTAGAGAACTCTTCAACTTGAGGCATTCTGCTCTTTAGGACTACCATTGAGAGGGTTTTGGGGCTCGAAGGGTAGGTTCGGGATCTTGACAATAAGCCCTTCCATCCTTACAAGACACAAGTGAAGCTAGTCCTTGCTTGCCGCATCTTGCACAACCGGATCCTTAGGTATGGTGAAGATGAAGTAGTTCCTTCTGATGCTGATTGGGAACCCAATCCTCCTAATCCTCCGGGGCCCCAAGATAATGCCGAGGACAATGCCGCTTAGGTGGCCAAGCAGGGATGAGCTGGGCCGAGCATATGTGGCGACTAGGAATGCCCATAATTAGCAATGTACTTAGCAGCAGTTTGATGTACTGGACCTACTGTACCTTTTAATTTATGTTTGCCTGAGACCATTTCCCTATGGCAATGATGCCTTCTATTTGAAGAACAACTTTCTGGATTGTAATGTACTTATTAAGTTATTCTTGCTGCTCAGAAGTTTAAGTTTCCCATTTTTGGATTTCTCTTCATCTATTTTGAACACTCATTTGTTTCTTTTCTGCAACATACCTTTTTCTGCTTTGTGTTTGTATTGTATCATGTACACTAGACATGGATGGGCTTGGGGAATTTCATATCTTTGGGGTGGATCTAAGAGGCACCCAACCATGATGAAGTCGGGAATTACCTCAACAAAGTGCCAATGCAGCTCCAGCCGGAGCTTAACCTGACTCCTCTAATGTCTCCGCACACATTCTTGAGAAGTTCTCTCGACCTGGTTGCTCGGGGGCTAAGGACCTGACAAGGGATTCAAGGATCACCGAATGCAGTTGCAAAGGACCCGGCAAGCTTCATCAACCGGCCCGATCACAGTACTCGATCTACAATCACCCGAGGAAGTGGCGTACTAAGTGGGTCAAGATCTCGCAACTTGAAGGACATAAGTGGAGCAAAGGGATGAAGGCCTATGCATGATTACCATGGACCCCGAACATTACAATGGACATGTCTTTGTAAGTATTTTGTCTTTGTCACTACATTTGATACTAGTACATTCTACTTAATGCAAAAATTGTGGAACTAGTGTTGTTTGTTGAAAGCATTGATGAAAGCATTGATGTAATAGGCTACATTAGGAAAATTTGGACCATTTGATGAAAAATTGTGGAACTAGTGTTGTTTGTTGAAGACATTTTCATGTAACTGAACTTCAAGCATGAATCAATGTTATGAACTACATACAAGTGTCTCATATCATACAAGTACCTCATATCATACAAGTATCACATATCACACATGATTATGAAAACAAACCTCAGGAAAAAACGAAGAACCATGCAAACAAGATCACAAGATCACAATAATTTAACTAAAACTCAGGATACTTAGACCACGATGAAGGCCAGAAGGAAGACAATGACTCCAACCAGGCTGTAGACAAGGTGCATGGCATTGGTCTTGCCGACGACGGCGTGGATGGCCTTGCGCTGATAGGAGTTGCAGACCTCTTCGGCAACCCTCTTGGTGCGGTCCTTCTCTTCCACAAGCTTTGCCTTCTCTTCCAGCAGCTTCGCCTTCTCCTTCTGCTTCTCTTCCATTGCCTTGTATGCTTCAATCGCTGCGTTGTGCCCAGCAGCTTGAACATCACGCGTGATCCTTAGTTCGCGCCGAGCTTCTTGAAAGCAGCCCAACACGGCCCGGCGATGGGTTATCCAGCCACTCCTTTGTATGCACATTGCCGGCTCACATCCTACGAGAGACGATGAACAAAGAATAGGAAGAATCATTTCACACAAGTAACATGGCTACTGACCAAAATGCACAAAGCACAAGTGAACAATGAATCAATTAACACAAGACAGATGAACAAGACTGAATCAAACTCTTCACGTCAACCCAAGAACTGCGCCCAGTGTCCAGTCCTCCCCAACACTTCTTCAACACCCCACAAGGACCGTGTTCGCACTTCCCAACCCCCGACGGTGCCAAGACCCGGACCATTCTTGGACGGGGATACCAATAGGAATGGCGCCATCACTCAAGTCCTACAAAGATTTAGGCAAAAATGAAGACTACACGCAGCAGATCAAGCTTTTTGTGCGGATTGAGGATGAAACCCTTGACCGAAACTTACTCTACCTATGCAACCTTGAATCAAAGCTTCACAAACACATCGATTTGACATCAAAGAATCGATTTTGGGGACTGGTACTCGAACCCTAGATCGAGGCGGGAAGGAAATGCAGGCTTACATCGGAATCGGAGCGCGCGCTCGGCGAAGGCCGTCGAGTTGCCGGAGTTCCGAGACGGGCGTCGGCGAACCGCTCCGATGACGACGCCGCCGCTGCCGAGAAGGACGCAGCTCGCCGCCGCAGGCAAACACCGGGCGCGGGTGCACCGCTCCGGCCGAACCGGCGCATCGCGCCAATGAGGCCGCCGGTGTCGCTCGTGGCGGGGTGGTGAGGCGACGGCAGACGCGGTGGAGAAGAAGATGAGACGGGCCTGAGTGGCCGAGAAAGTGAGGAGACGCGTGCGAGAGGTGACGAGGAGTGGCGGCGCGGTGGTTTTATTGCGGGTCGCTAGCCAGGGAGTTGGCCCAAGAAACCAAACAGCCCATTTGGCCTAAGCGGGATAGCCAACCTCTAGCACAGGAAACCAAACACAATCTTTCCTGGGCCAGTTCACAGTTGGCAAAACAACCAAACACCAGGCCTTGGCCCGAGAAACACAGGCTAAGTCTGGCCTGGCTGGTTTGGGCTAGCCAGGCTCAATTGCTACAGAAACCAAACACGCCCATATGTGCTGACCGACTCCAGGTCAGTGGTCACACGCTGACACGCGCTTGCTTTAGAGGTTATTGAGGAGGATCGTCGGTCCGATCGTGTGTTCCTGACAGCACGGGCTGCAGCCACCACAACTGCCACCTATGCTGCGCCCGGCGCCCACGCTATGAAATCTGCAGGCCGGCCATCGGTGCACGCTACGAGTACGATCCTATCCCCCACCACTCCAGATTCCAGAATCTTACCGACTTGACCGGCCACCAAGATTTGGCTCCGCGTGCCTTTCCCCCGATCACCCGTCTCGCTTCTTGGCCCCAATTCCTCCTCACATCCCACCCATGCAACAGGAACGAAAGGAAGCTCACGGAATCAAGCCATTCATTCACGGCTGACGGCGAACGCCTGCAGCGTGCCTCTATCTCTGCTGTACCGTAGTGTACCTGTCATTCTCCTGTGATCCGACGGCGACGGTCGGTGGTCCAGTCCACGGCCGCGGCTTCTCGCGGCCCCGGAGAGGCCAGCAGCACCCTACACCGCACGGATGTGTTTGTAATCGGCCAACCCCGTCGATCGGCCACGCCGAGCGGCACCATGTCAACCCAAACCCAACTGGACACAGGACACTCCTACCACCACGAGCTTCTCGTGTCCCCAGCAGCAACGGTACCATCCACCACGCCGGCCTCTGGCTGTCCGGCTGCCGCACCGCGCGCAAGTCCAAGCGTACCTGCCGCAAGCTCCTGTCCGTGCCACGAAAGGAAACAAAGAAAAATTTTCCCTCGACAAGCTCCTGGCTGCTGTCCGGCCAAAGGGCATCGTCGGGTCGATCCAACGGAAAGGATTCCATCTTTTCTGTATGCATCCTGCTCGATCTCGTTTTTCCTCCACAGGGCAATCCTATCCTATCCTGTCATTCTATCAAGCTGTCCAAGTCGAACAAAATTACTAGCATGCGTCTCTCTCTGCACAAGTCGCACCATGATTCCATTTCCATTTCCACCGCTTACGTCCCTGTATTGACCTGCTAGCTCGGGCCAGGATCAGGTCGTAATCTTCGGATCGAGGAATTTTGGACTCAGCCGTACGTGACAACAACATGACTCCAGACCATCCTTTTATTTTACTTACTTATTCACTACAAGTATGGCGCACTACTTATAAACTACTAAAGGAACCCATGAAAGTAGTGAGCAATTCGATATGATCTTCTGAAATCCGATTCAAAATGCAATTAAAGTTGCGGGTACGGTGCGGGCTGTTTAGAATGAAACACACATCCAACTTATTATTCGCCGAGAATAAATGTGTTATATTATTCTTCAAAAAGAAACGTGCTCTATTATTTTATACGTATAGGCCCTTATAGTGAATTTTATATTTTCACATGAAGAAAGAAAAATATAAAATTAAAATGTTGTTTCATAAATACAGCCCACAGGTTTGGCTTAGCCCTTGCACCGCTCCCTCACTTCTTTTACAACTACAATAAGGCCTTGTTTAGTTCCCCCAACTGGGATGGCAAAATTGACATCTAATATCAGAAGACACTTGTAATATTTAGCTTGTTTGTAAAATATTATCCAAATATTGATCAATTAAATACAAAAGATTCGATATTCAGAAAGATAAACCAAACTTACGAATTAGTTTTGATTTTATCTATATTTAAGATCTACGACAAGCGTGTCACGACATTTTAACGCGATAGGGAATCTTCTTTTTCGGTGATAATACAAATTTAAATTTAAACAAGGCCTAAGTTAAAACATTTAAGTTTGATTAACTTTATTAGAAAGAATACTAACATACCAAATAAGTATAAAAATCAAGGCTAGATATGACAGCTCTGGTGGAGTGCCCGGAGTGACATGTAACGCCGGCAAGTTGCAGCCACGGTCCGCCGCGAGTTGACGAAACGGCCGTGGCGTGGCTCGCAGGAGTACTGAGACGGACAACGGGAACCGGTGGCTCAACGCCAAGTCACCTGTCGCGTGATCCGTCAGTATCATCCACCTGATCCGCCCGGAGTCGCGCCAGATCCAAATCGCCCGTGCGTCGCGCATGACGTCGCCGTGGCAAACTGAAAACGAACACGCGCAGAAAATGCCGCGGCGCGGCCGAAAGCGCCAGCCGCGAGGGCGGAGAACCCGACCGAACCGAGACGAGCCGCGGAGCTGGTTGGAAATCGTCGCGCGGCGCCGCCGCCTGATGGACCGTGGACGGGGGCCGGGATCCGCGGCCGCCCAACCGCCGGCCGCCACAGGACACGGACCACGCGTGGGTCCGGTAGGCGAAAAGAAAGAAAAAAGAGAAGGGAGCCGATCAAAATCAAATCAAATCAAATCAAATCAAAAATCCTTCAAGAAAATCAAATCCCCAAAACTTCGTTCAAGAAAAAACAACGAGGCACGAAATGGAAGTAAATAGATACTACTAGTACATACTCTATTTATTATATTATTAAACATAAATAAAAATAAATAAAACCTATAAAAAAAGGGAAAATGTTTTTTGTTTCCAAATAAGCGGAGCAAACAAAACTGAAAAAGGCGTAGAGATCAACGGTCGGTTCGCTGTCCGTCTGACCGTCTCCTCCCTTTAAAACCAATATTCTCCAGATCTGTCTCCCTCCCTCGTTCCCCCTCCTCCCCCACCCCCATGTCAACGGCGACCTCGCCGTCTCCGTCCACGTCCCTGTCCCTGTCTCCCCCGTCTCGAGCCCGCCGTCTGCCCCGGATCGCGCGGCCCGCCGTTCCGCCATGGCATTTCCGCCGCGGGCGGCTCTGCTCGTCGCGGGGGCGCTGGCGGTGGTGCTGGCGGCGGCGGCGCCGGCGGCGGAAGCGGGAGGAGGAGGGAGCGTGTGCTTCGACCGGGTGTTCAGCTTCGGGGACTCGCTCACGGACACCGGCAACTTCCTGCTCTCCGTGCCCGACGACTTCCCGGACCCCGCAAGGAACCTCCCCTACGGCCAGACCTTCTTCGGCCGCCCCTCCGGCCGCTACTCCGACGGCCGCAACCTGCTCGACTTCTTCGGTAACCTCCAACCCTCCCCTTGCCGCCTTTCGCGTTTGTTATCACCGCTTGCTTACTGCTCGTCCTCACCCTCGTTCGTCCTGATTAATGGGG
>JAENPR010000190.1:600000-939265 GCA_018135685.1 Themeda triandra | reverse complement strand
CCAACAGCTCATTCAATCCCAAAAACAACTCTAGCCCAAGTGTTTGGTACGGCTCCTCCATAGAAGCTCTACCAGAGCCAGAGTTGTGCCAAATAATAGCCTCTAGAAAATTAGATTGCTAGGCCTTTACTGTTTTTTTATCCAAGGGCTTTATAATTATTGGGATGACTTCAAGATAGCTAATAAGGAGGTTAAGAACATGTAATGACTTGGAGCCGTTCCATCGAGTTTGGACAATGATGAATGGGGCATGTCCAGGCAAATTTGGACTAGGAGTGGATATCTCATCAATAGATTAGGAATCTATATTTGCATTTTCATAGTTTGGAGGACAAATATAAGAATCACACATATATATTTTATAAACCGACCATGTAATTATGAGATATGGATCTTCATCCTAGTTCCACGCTAGAGCGCCACGTTAGCTAATTTGCTATGATGTAGCTGCTTTGGACCAAGGCTGGGGTAGTTAAACAATTTAGCTAGAGACCGTTTGATAGTTTGGAGACTTAATTAGACAAATATATGGCATAGCACAGTTTGGGGCCACATGTGTAGTTGTGCACTTTCTTAGGCAGGGTACGTACGTAGACGTAGGTCTCTATTTGTCACGAATTATCAACGGGAGAGGCAGCACCATTTTGTGGCATTGTCGTAATTAATGATGACCACGAGCTTCATCGCCAAATCCGAGCTTCTAGTAGAGAACCATGGATATATATTTTTAGATAATAGATAGAAACTATCGGCTTCATGCCTTAGTAGGCGAATCGGCGAAAATTACAATCTACAAAAATAAAAAGAAAGAAAAAGAAAAGAAAATACGTCACTGTCAAGGAGCTCGTGTAGTCTCACTCGGCTTGCTACTTACTTGCACCGTGGAATGTACTCCTAGAAAACACTAGAGTAAGATCGCCACCAGTCAAAATGAAGCCACCAAAACACTTGTCATCCCTAAAAGGTACTAAAGCGATGGACACAGGCAGCGTGAAGATGGACGTTTTCTATGGCAACAACACGAAGCATTTGGTGCACAAGCACTAAACACCAAGCTGTTACGCCTTTGAGCACCACCTCGACTTGAGCACACGGATCCGCACCGACGACGGGGAACACGGCCATGGCTGGCTGAACGGACGAAGCTTCGGCGGCACCGCCGAGAGAGGAGGATGGCGCAGACCACGCCACTTGCCCGGCTTTGATTCCGGGCGGGGTTTTCACCCCGGCGTAGTCGTCGTCTCATGAGCAGGCCACCCAACTCGGACGGCGAATCCCCGCGGCTCCGGCATGGATGAAGTCATCAACGCGCCCCGGAGGGTGGCGTGATCGCCGCCGTCGCTAGCCTCTCGCTGTACAGCAGCGGGGCAAGGTTTTCACGCTCCATCTGCGGAAGACGTCCGCCGGCGCCGCACCCCGCGGGGCCACTACACCCCGGAGAGCCGCGCGCGAAGCCCGGAGATCCGAGCGGGGGAGACGGCGGATCCTCGGCCCCCAGGCGAATCCGATCGGCGGCCGGCCCACGGTCGCCGGGGAACCAGGTCGCCGCCGAGGGTGGTAGGAGAGGGGAGAGGGAAAAGGCGGGGAAACGGAGCCCGAACGGCCCGAGATCCTCCCACCCTCGCCGGACCGCCGGCGACGAGGAGAGACCGCCGTCCCGCACCCGCCGGCCCCGTCGGGTTCCCTGCGCCCTCCCTGCACGAGGAACAGCAGGCACTGCACCGGGGAGAAGCCCCACCGTCGCCCTCATAGGGAGCCATGCGGGCCTCTGGCGCGCGCCCAGCCGGCGGCGGCGAGGGGGGAAGAGGAGAAGGTGGGGGCAGCCTGCGCCACGAGCCGCCCGTGCAGGAGGCGGCGGGGGTTGTGAACCCCGCAGAACCATGGATATATATGATATACACGTGTTTTGGATATACACCGATATGATGCAGACATCATGCAGGCGTACACTGATCTGACGACCTTTTCTTCTAAAGTGGGCTGGCCGCGGCCAGCCGTCGAACGTACTGTATCATTCGCTGGGCCACACGCCACCTCAAGTAACAATGGTGGTAGGAGTGCGTACGACTCGAACGGCTGGCCGCCGCAGTCAAACCGTAAGATAGAGAGGGATGCAAAATCTCATTTCACATCGGGGAAAAGCAAGCGCGCAGCAGTTTGACCACCACCGTGCAGTGTGTGATCAGACTGATACTACATAAGTCGCGCATCACATCAACAGCGCGCTGCGGCTGGACGCGGTATAGTAGCAACACCGCATCATGAGCCACCAGGCAAAAAGCAACAGAAGCAAATCTCTCTCCGGCCGGTCACCGGCCGTCGTCGCGACACTACTCGACAGCTAATTAATTAACAATGCAAAGACGATCAGCACTGTTACGACACATAAAAAACTAGCTTCTCGCACACCACCTTCGTTGGCCATCGACTCGATCGTCGTACGTCGTCGTCACCTTTATAGTGAAAAACCTTGGTCCCCAAGAATTAAAGGTACGGTGTAGCAAAGATGGATCCATGAAGAACGTTCTACAGAACTAGAGGAGATGAGATGACCACCTCGACGATCGCTTATATTCCTAGTAAATAATATAGGACCACCTCGACGTAGTACTGTAGTTCGGTACACGGCGCACACAGCAGACAGCACTACATGCAGCAGGCATCAAACGAGCGAGCGGCGTGTGGTGTGTAGTAGCTCCTCCTGGCCACAAGAATGGGCGAGGCTACTATCTTCGGTATTATCTGCTCCTCGACTCAGCTAGGCTTTTGGGAAAAGGTTTGCATCCATCATGCCGTTTCGGTCGCACACGAATGTTCAGATGTTGATTGGAGTACGTAGTCTCATCAACATAAAGTCTCACAACACACGTACCACGCGTGTCCCCTTATATACTTATAGAGTGCGTTTAATTTGCGTGCTTCCAGCCATAATCAGATAATGCTGGGAATACCGGCCTCTGTTACCGCTAGCTAGCACACTCGAGCGCAAATCATTACTGTTGGCGATTATGTTACAGTTCCAGAACCAAACAGTTCGTTGATTCGAGGGGCAGTGGCGGCGGAGCCGGACAAGCTAGACAATATGTGTTGTATTAGAAAGGGGATGTGGTATATTGATTGAAAAATAGATTGAATTTTAAGTTTGTGGTTTATTTTTTTCTACTAGGATTAACTATTAATATTTCTCTTTGAGATTCTACGTACGAGACCGACCCTTCACCCCTAGTTTGTTTGGGGATAGTGGGACGATAGAAGCATGCGTGGCCATCTATAGCTAAAGACGTTGCCTAAAATTTGAGGGCACCATGGCCTGAGCTAGTCGCATTGCCGAGGAGCGACGCCCTAAGGATGGTTGCATGGTTGCGATCCCTAGAAATGCTTGTCGACCATGCCCTTCTTTCTTGACTACATTGTTGGCAGTTTTATCGTAGTTATTATGGACACTGAAATGATATAAAATGGAGATGCACAGTAGATTTAATGTCATCTACTGGTTGTGGTGTTTATTTGGATGTAGGAGCATCAACGAATTAAATTGGGCCAAAGTTACCTATGAGAGGGATCGGTCGAGGTCAGTGGGCATTAACCTTTGGTTAGAGTCGGCCAACACGTCTGCCTCTGAAAATATTTTTTTGTACTAGTACCTCTTCAGTAAGGGCCTTTTGGATATGAGAATCTTCATGATAGTGAATGCATAATTTGAATTCTAGATAAAAAAATGAGGTGTGCTTAAATCTCATTCTCATAGAGTCCTAGTGATTATTGTCTTTGCATAGTAAAAATCTCTAAATAGAGGGTTTGTGGATAGTTTTTGAGACTCTGGTATCCAATTGTTTGGATCTCTTATTTTTTGTTTTTTAATCTTATTTTCATTTTTTGAGAGATCCAAACATGATCTAAATAAAGCTAAATATTAGCTAGGGCCTATTTGGATCACCAAACTAAAGTTTAGTCTGTCACTGAATAATAAGCTAAATGTGAACTATTTTTTCTAATGAGTTTTATTCATGAATTAGCCTTTATTAGTTTTGGTTAGACTATAAGACCTTCTATTCAACATAAAAAATATGGACTAAAAACTGTCCATCCAAACAGGCCCTTAGAGGATTGAAACAACGACAACTAAAAGGAAAGCTGGCTGGATGTTCAAAACACCTTAACAACGAAAAAGATTCTAATAAATGGTGAGCCACCCCTTTTAAATAATGGTGGCATTCGACTCCCTTTTAACAGGATCGGAAACAGTTATACTATATGCATGCAATGCAAACTTCTCCAATAGAGCTACCGTTTATAATGTCTCTATCCATCTTTGGGACACTCAACCCATTAATTAGCTCACTAGTGCATGGAGTCATTGGATTGTCGAAGCTCCCTCTCCTTGCTAGAAGAAAAAAAACTCTCTCTCTCTCTCTCTCTCTCTCTCTCTCTCTCTCTCTCGCGCGCGCGCGCCATTGTCATCACATCAACATTCATGTACCGATGTATGGTCGCGATGAGCAAAACTGTAGTGCCACTGCCAGCTGGCAGCCGACATGCTTATTGAGGGATTGCCAGCTTGCATTCATAGGTCACTACTATTCAACTTTACCACTGTATAAATAATCATCGTGCATTACTGAATGAGAACAGAACATGCATATATACTACATACTTTGACTCTTCGAGGTGTATGGTATATATACAATGTGACCTTGCTCGATCTATCGGTTAGGTTACATGTTACCTTAAATTTGTTATGCCAAAAGGCAGGAGTCCGTACATTCCCAGTGGGGGAATTAAGGGATAAAAAGCGTGTTAGGCATGCGCACATAGTCACATCAACAACACCTGGTGTGCAGCATCCTAGCTATCCGTTCATAGAAATCATAGACCATCATTAAGTCAGTGCACAGCTAGCTGCACAAGAGTGTACGTAATACTCAACATGGAAGTGTAGTCGTCCCTCGTACACACATTATATTTGGACATGCATGTCTACGTGTAGAGGCACATCCGTCGCCTGCGCGTGCACACGTACATGTAGTCATGTATACGGCTAAAATTTCTCTAGTGATGTTGGAACATATATTGGATATGATTTATTTAGGATATTCATTATATAAAACTCACAAGGTTTGCAGACCCTAATGGTGAGTCAGCGAAAGCAGCAGATCTCGTGGATATTGACATGCTAGAGCTGAACAATGAGGATTATTAGACATTTAGACTAGTCATGGAGAACAAAAACAAGCAATGATTGGAAAACTTTTGTTATTCACACTTGGGTGTGATGACTATTGTGGATTTGTAGTTGTCTGCACTCCATTAACCTGATCATCATGGAGATTTTTTTTTTTTTAATAAAGGAATAAACATCCGGCTTCATCTATCCGAGGATAGAATCAGGCCAATTATTACAAGGTTCAAAATAGATACAAGGTTCAACTGGTGCACACCAGGCACAAACGACTAGAAAGAAATGACCAAAGTTCATGACTAAATGAAACCAATATGTCTTTGATGTAGCCATCCATTGGAACTAAAAAAGCTAGAGCCGACGTCTCTAGATGCGATCTTCAGCAACCAATTGATTCTTAGAATCTTCATGTAGCCGTAAGTTCGCCCATTGACGAAGCCGGTATATGTTCCCACGAATAGTACCTGCAAAAAAGTTTTCGGTTTGCATTTATCAAAAACCACTTCATTTCTTGTTAGCCAAACTGCCCAAAGTAGTGCTGCATATGTGCTGTTAATAACAATGTATTAAACTTTTTAGTTCCTCTTTTGACCAAATATAGAAAAGATCCTCAATATTATTAGAAGGTTCTACCCCAAAAAGCATATGAATATGCCACAAAGAATTTTGCATAGGAATAATTAAAAAAAGAGGTGATTAATTGTTTCTTGTAGGTGACAAAAAGAACAACTTATATCTCCAAACCGTTCCTCTTGGCCAAATTATCTTTGGTTAGAGTAACCCCTCTTTTTAAATACCACATGAACACCTTTAATTTCATTGGTAGTTTTGTCTCCAAATATCTTGTGACACCCTAACACCATTGTTAATTAAAGCGATACATTGACTTGACACCTAAATACATCCCGTTCTGAAGTAAGTTAACTTGTTCTAAAGAGGCTACAATACGATTCCAGTTTGTCAAGTTTGCACCAACCAAATTTCTCCTAAATGAGATATTTAAGATTGGTGAGCCCATGATATTGCAATTGTATCTTGTTTCCTCCTTACAATATTAAACAACCCGTGGAACTTATCTTTTAAAGGTTTATTACCTAGCCAAGTATCTACCCAAAATCTTGTTTGTGTCCCGTCCTTAACAACAAAATTTCCTAATTGCATAAAAGTATCTTTAAAGTTCATTAGACTCTTCCAAAAGTAAGAATCAGTTGTCTTTTTTTCACAACTGCCCAACGTCTTGCTTTTGATGTATTTATTCCTCAACAGTTCTCGCCACAACCCCTCTTCATTTAGTAACTTGAACAACCACTTGCTAAGTAGACATTTACTTTGTATTTCTAGATTCAGAATCCCAAGACCTCCCTGATCCTTAGGTTGGCACATTGAGTCCCACTTGACCAATCTATATTTCCTCTTATGTTGATCGTTCTGCCAATAAAATCTAGAGCGAAAGCAATCTATGTTTTCTAGTACACCTTTTGGTAGTTCAAAAAAAGACATCATAAACATTGGTAAGCTAGAAAGCACCGAGTTTATGAGAACTAAACGACCACCAACCGTTAGTAATTTACCCTTCCAACCATTTAGCCTTTTCCCTATTCTTTCTTCGATATATCTCCAAATCCTTATTACAAAGTTTTCTAAAGTGCATAGGTAAGCCTAAATATTTGAATGGGTACTTTCCAACATTACATCCAAACAATTGCGAATAAAACTCTTCCTCATCTTTAGCTTTTCCGAAACAAAAAATTTCACTTTTATGGAAATTAATCTTCAAACCAGATAGTTGTTCAAAAGTACTGAGTAATAGTTTCATATTTACAGCTTTTACAACATCGTGGCTCATAAAGATCACTGTGTCATCCGCATATTGTAGAATGGACAAACCATCCTCAAGTAAATGTGGAATTACCCCATCAACCTGGCCGGCTTCCTTTGCTCTAGCAATTAGTATGGCCAGCATGTCCACCACTATATTGAATAGTATGGGTGACATGGGGTCACCTTGCCTTAAGCCTTTTTTAGTTTGGAAATAAGATCCTAATTGATCATTAACCTTAATATTTACATTTCCTCATTGTGTAAAGTGCCTAACCCATTCGCACCACTTTGGTGAGAATCCTTTCATCCTCAAAGTTTGTTGTAGAAAGTTCCAGTTTACTTTGTCATAGGCTTTTTCAAAATCTATTTTAAAAATAACACCGTCTCTCTTTTTCGTATGTAATTCATGAATTGTTTCATGTAAGATAACAGCACCTTCCATTATGTTTCTACCCGGTAAAAAGGCGGTTTGAGTAGGTCTTATCAGTTTCTGAGCAATGGATGATAATCTGTTTGTTGCCACTTTTGTAAAGATCTTGAAAGAGACGTTCAGCAAACAGATTGGTCTGTATTATTGAACAACTTTTGCATCTTTCTTTTTAGGCAATAAGATTATATTTCCAAAGTTGAGACGATGTAACGGTAACGTTCCCTGATAAAAATCAGCAAACAATGCCATCAAATCGTCTTTGATTAGCCCCCAGAAAACTTGATAGAACTCCGGTGGAAATCCATCCGGTCCTGGCGCCTTATTATGTTCCATCTGGAAGATAGCAGTCCTTACTTCTTCCTCAAAAAAATTCTCAGTCAAGAGCTCATTTTCTAAGTCTGATACTTGAGGAATATCCGCTCTCTGGGATTCATCTAATGAAATTAGAGATTCCTCAGATGGCCCAAATAGGTTTTTGTAATAACTAGTGATGTGTTCTTTAAGTTGAGCATCACCAGTAATAATACTATCCCCATTCTCAAGCTGAAAAATACGAGTTTTTCTGTGTCTACCATTTGCTAATAAATGGTAATACTTTGTGTTCGCATCACCTTCTAGTAGGTGTTTCACTTTCGCTCTTGGGTACCATTTAATTTCTTCTTCTCTAAGTAGCTCAGCCAGCCTTTCATTCAACACATGTTTCAAATCCCGTTCTGCCTCACTCAACGCGGTAAGCTCTGCTTTTTTATCTAACTCATCTATTTTGTTTAGCAAGGTCCCCTTCTCCTTTTTATATATACCACTCACATGCTTTGCCCATCCCCTCAGGTGTTGTCGAAGCCTTCTAATTTTAGCCTGCCACCTTTCTATAGGGGAGCCACTAACCTCAGTATTCTGCCACACCTCCGTCACCATCTCACAGAATCCATCACGTAACAACCAGCCTAATTCGAATTTGAATTGAGGCTGGTAAGTAGTAGATGGTTCATTTGTAGAAAATAACAACGGAGTGTGGTCAGAAATTTCCCTAATTAGAGCGTGAACAGTGGTGTGAGTGTATTTCATTTTAAAATCTGTGCATACTAGCACTCTATCCAATTTTTCATAGGTTTGGACGGGCATATTGTTCGCCCATGTGAATCTTCTCCGTGACAACTCAATTTCCCTTAGATTTAGGGAATCAATTACCGCATTAAACATAAAAGGCCACCTGTCACTATAATTGGCATTATTTTTCTCATCCGGGCTACGAATAATGTTAAAGTCTCCACCTATTAATATAGGTATGGTTTCCTTTGAACACACTCTAACCAACTCGAGATAAGAAAATTGATTTTTCGTACGATTGGGCTGCCCATAAATTGATATCAAATTAAACTTAAAGTCAAGTTCCTTATGATGTAATTTAAATCTAATAAAGAATTCACCTTCCTCAATTTCCCCGATGTCAAAAATTAACAAATGGACTCCTAGTAACATGACACCAGATCTGCCTTTTGGCGCCATACAATGCCAGATAAAATCTCTACCAGCACAGATGGTATTGAGAGTATTCTGAGGAAAGTCAGCTCTCCCAGTTTCTGATAAGGCAATGAAATCTAGGCTTTTCTCCTTTGTTAGATCTGCCAAAAATCTATATTTTTTACTATCTGCAAAACCATTACAGTTCCAAAATATTCCTTTCATCTTGTATTGACTTTTTTTTATTTTTATAATGTCTGGTGGGCCTTTTACAACTTTGTGATACAGGGGTTTGTAAAATCAAAGGATCAAAACCTCCATCACCAAGCCCTTCTGCAATGTCTAAACAAATAAGATTTAAAGCCTCCACATCTATATTATCATCATTAGAACATATTGTGCATCCTCCACTAAAACAAAATTTTCATTCCTCTCCACTAATCTTTCGTACTCTAAGTCTTTTAGTTGTTTTACTGAGTTTAAAACTTCTACATCATTATTTCCTAAAACCACTCCTAAAGACTTTGAAGTATTGACAAAAAATGAGGTATTCTGTGAAATAAAAGAGGAGGGAATTTGCGGATTACCTTTGTCTTTTGGAGTTTCTAAATTTTTCTTTGCTTTGAGTCTTGCAGCTTTTTTCGGTGGAGTCCCGATCCACCACATGAGCGAGCTCTCTTGCTAGCTCTCAATGGTGATACAGGTGCAGTGTTTATTTTCTTAGATATCCCAGAACCAGATTGTGTAGACGCTAGAGAGGCTTTCCAACCTTCTGTTGTTTGTGTGAGAACGGCCATTGGTTTTTCAATTGCAGGTTTGCTCTGTGTTGCATCCTTCAGCAGTGCCCCCTCCATAGGTGTACCATGCTGCTGCCCAACATTAGGAGGAATGTCCTTCCCATTAGCTGGCGCATGAGCATCTCCAAGCTTGCCATCCACAACCATATTCTCCCCTGGCTTGTTATCATCTTTCGGTGCGCCCCCATTGGGATCAGCACCCTTCGGATCCTCCTCCTTTGGAGCGTCCATATCAATGATCTGAGGCTCTCCATCGGAGTCACCATTTTCAACAGCAAACTGTAGCTCGTACACATAGTCCCCAATAACCACATCCACAAAACCTGGGACAAGTGTTGGGTCTAGCACTGCTACTTTCATTCTTGCCCTGCCAGTACTTTTGGTAAACAAAGTATCAACAGCTCTAGGTACACCCAGGATAGTTCCAACAGCCCAAATAATCTGGAACTCTTTGAACTCTCTAGGTAGTCCTCTGAACTGTACCCACACTTTATTTATTTCCCGCTTATAAACCTCACTATCAGTACCTTTTTCAAACTTAAATCTGCCTTGTACGCCCTGAGCAACCATTGGGCCCCAGTTCACAACATTATCCAGAAGGTCAGTTGATGGGAAATTAATTAAAAAAGCATCTGTGCCAGTCCTCTCAATTTCCCATTTATGATTCTTATCTGGTCGTAGCCTTTCCAGTTCCACTGCAATTTGATTGACAGTAAAGGAACCTTCTAGAACACGAACCAAAGCTTTTGTTTCCTGTACATTAGCTTTCTGATTTTCAACCACTGGAATGAAGTAAAAACCAAGGCCCTCTGCTGCATAACCACAAGGAATAGCGCTTGTGTTTATTTTTTTTCATATTTGGGCAAGATTTCTTTGCATGATCAACATAACATATTTCACAACACAGAACAACAGTACATTCATGAATTGTATGACCTTTGGTATGGCAGCGATAACAAAATGGAGTTTTCTTTTTCTGAGTCCCTTTTGCAGATGATTCTGGGATATCTAAGATTTTACCTCCCTGATTGGGATCCACTGGAGCAGCCATGACGTCGTGTTGCTGATCTTGTACGATCCCGGAGTCCACCACCATGGCGGTGGCTGCTGATGTAGTTCCCGTACCGGCCTCCACCACGGCCGGTTGGGCGGTGGCAGGCCCAGCCAGCTGCGCAGCCTGCACGGCCGGCTGCTGCGCAGGAGCTGTAGCTGTCGCCACTCCGCCTCCACCTTGGATAGCAGCAGCCCCAGCTTGTTGAATTGGCACGCCAATCGGTGCCACGGCCGGAGCAGCATTGGCCGCGACAGGATGGGGAGGCGCGTTCACGAAACGCTGCCCTCCATATCCCCCACCACGGCCCCGGCCACCATAGCGACCTCCGTTTGGGCGCCTGCCACGCCCCGGGTTAACATGGCCATAGCCATATGTTGACACAAAAAGTGACGCACTGTGTCTCACACACAACAAGCCGGAAAGCCTAGCTTCAATCGGGTGCCCGGGCGTTGAATCCGGGAGCGTGCCAGTCAATTTGACCTGAAAGTCGACAAGGGATAAAATGGTAAGATCAAACTGGAACATGCTTTGGGTGAGACCAGACAGTTCCATATTTACGGCCCCGAAGCCACTTACGATGATATATAGCTATAGAAGCTATCTCAACATGTTTGCAAGTCATTCGGCTAATCTAATATAACGATGTGAAGGGAATCAATGCGCAAATACGTGTTCATGAAGACATGTTTGAACAGGATCAAAGCATTGAGTATAGCAAACCATATCTTAAGCTGGAGCATTATCAGTACATTGACAATTATAGATAGGTAACTTGTAAATGTAAATCTACTAATTAAGATAACACATGCATAGGCTAATCCAACTAGTCTGCCGCACGTCTAGCCTTCATAAAACCCATCAAGAACATACTAAAGCAGGTTAATCCACCGCATGACACGACCTACTAAAAGCAAATGCCACTCCCTACACTTAGATCAATCCACCGCATGATACAATCTAATAATAAAGAGCTAAAAGCATGCAATTATCTAAATAGATCTATAAGCACTCGTTACATGTATAAGCATGACCGTATCGGCAAGGTTACCAAATCGGGGTCCATGAAGAAGGAACAAACAAGCTATCACGATCTAGATCAAAGCCAAGCCTACATCTGCCGCACGATATCCAGCTTTATCCAAGACCTATACGTTCTAGCATGCATGAACCCGCAACATGTAATAATATTGATTGATCTAATTCGGCTATGTGAACTTGACACTACTTAACATTGAATAAGTATGAAAGGATGATCGAAAGCCGAAAGAGTATCAATCTAGATTGGGCAAAAGAGTGTTGCAATCAATTAAACATTAAAATAAACATGCAACACGTGATAACTTAATGAATCAATTAGATCTTGCCAAATCTAATGGAGCCGGATAACTATCTTTACTCATATCTTAATCCGTCGCACGATACAAGGCATAAGCAAAAACTTCCTATGGTCGAGCTTAGATCTACCGCATGTTCTAAGCTAAAACAATGAGACTACTTGCATCACGATCTAAATCCACCGCATGATACTAGACATGATAGCAAGGTTGCCGGGACTTACGGAGGTCGACGGATCGATTGGCCCTCTCGAAGAACTCGACGACACGACTAAAAGGACTCGAAAGGTGGCGCGGGTGCGGTTGTATTGATTTGGTTGTGAACCCTTATTACAATGGTCGAGGGTTTATATTTATACCCTGGACAAGACATGAGTCCTAAAAGACTACGAACTATCAAACAAAATTGGAAAAACATGATCCTAATTCTAAACAAAATCGGAGTCCTCGATCATCATGACTCCTTCCCTTTTTGGTCAGCTCCCTCTTGCCATTTTTCACTTCCCGAACGAAGTCATTGCTCGGCTGAGGATAACCGGCTGCCTGATCACTTGCCGAATCGTGGAAAATTAGCCGACCACATATGCTCTGCCGAATCCTTCTCTCTGCCAACCATGGGCCTACCTGTCATATCCTTTACCAAATTTTGGTGTTAACACCATAGTTGTTGTTGTAGCCCCCACCATAGCCTCCATGGTAGCCGCCGTGGGTGCCGTGGCCACCATAACCATAGCCGCCATAGGCATGGCCGCCATGGCCATAGCCACGCCCCCTTCCACGGTGGAAACCACCGAAACCGCCGCGTCCTTGGCCTGATCCAAAACTAGGGTTGTAGCCCGGGTTGAAGCCAGGGTTGAACCCATCACCGCCACCTTCCCCTCCTTGACCGAACCCTCCTCCGTTCCCACCCCCCTGCGCCGCCATTGCCTTGCCCTCTCGTATGACCTCAACAAAGGAGCGTTTCGAAGAGGGAGTGTTTGGTGGCGGCTGGGTAGGTAGGGTTTTTTGTTTTGTTCTGGCTCCAGTCCTGGCGAATAGGGCGCACAGCCCCTTGGTGGGCCTAAAAATTAACCCTGAGCTTAACTGGACTCGACCCTGGCCTGGAGTACCTAAGGTGCGCCGATTCACTTTGTTCTCCGCAAAAGAAGTACCGCCGGTGTTATACCGAGATGTACGTAGTGGAGGAAATGTAGGATCGGACTCCTGAGACTCCGGCCTAACTGAAACTTTTGAAACTTCCGAAATTTATGCCAATTCAAAATTTTTTGAACTACTGGAAAACCTTGACGACGAACACCTCGCCGGCGACCGGGAAGAACGTCCATTGTTGGACGCATCCTTGAACGCCACGGCTAAGTAATCCCCCAAGGTCCGAGTAGGTGAGATGCGCGGTGATGGTAAAGGACCTTCCCAAGGAGGTCCCACCAGTCGCCGTTTTGCCATTGCGGAGACAATAGCCTTGGGAAGAGATTTGTTTACCAAATTAGATGAGTTACCTGAAGCTAGAGCACGCTCGGCTCTAACCAATTGATCCATGGTGAAGCCAGCGTCCATGGCTTCCTGTATGAACTCTGGAGTTGTAGGCGACGACAACTTGGAGCATGTTTCAACTTTCTCGTCAGATTCTTCATCGGGACCAGACCAAAACTTGCTTTGGATTGGTCCGAGTTGAATTGGCTGAACGACATGAATTGCTTTAGGTCGCTTGCTCATCGCCGCCACCGCCGCCACCATCTCCTGCAGTTTTTCCCAACCACGTTCAGCTCTTCGCCTCAACTCATCTTCATCTTCAACGTCTTCCGGCTCTGGAGGAGGAAATAGGGTGCGTCGGGTGCTGGGTGCGATCATTAGCCGGCGGCCACACGACCAGACCCAGCTCCAACTCGGAACCCACCTCCCCTGCATCCTCCCTGGTTCATACCAGCGAAGGAACGGCAACGAACGGTGAAAAACTCCCTTCAAACGGCGATGAAGAAGATCGTCATTTCATGTGTCTTCAGATTGGGGCGCAGATCCGGCGTCCGATCCGATGCAGACCGGGGGATCTGCCTCGGAATCCAGCCCTTCCCCTGACACCACACTTCCCCGACTGGAGATTCGCCGGCGTCCAGTCACAGGTCTCCGCGTGGAGCAGACCAACCGGCAGTGGCTGGCAACCTTGGCCCGCACCAGGGCGGTGGCCCGTCGCCGGCCGCCGCATGTCCACCGTGTCGAGGTCGCCGTGCCGCCTCAGTCCCTCAGTTCCTCAGTCCGCAAGTACTACCCTCTCGTTCGATAATATTATGATAATTTCCCTCATCATGGAGATATATTTGACTATGATCTTGTTTATGAGCCTATGATTTATACATATTGGGTGCCCTGAGGAAACCGGAAGTTCTAACCTACACAGCGCGGGTATTATGGGTGCCAAAATTTGAGTTTTTAAGAAAATTAAAACCGCCAGTCTCTATAAGAGTACGCCTGTGACATGAGCACATAACTCGTCAGTGCAAATGACCTTCAACCAGCGGATTCGTTATAAAGCGCACGGCTCTATATCCTTATGTTGCGATTTTGGGGAATTGCTCTGGCTGGATGCTTCCAGACCCTGAGTCACTCTTTTTCTTTCTTCTCACTTTTACATATTGATCCCTCTATAATACATTATTTACACCAACACTCCCCCTCAAGATGGGCTAAATATGAAACAGAACTGACCAATTTACATAAGCACAAGTACGAATATCAACGCCAAGGCGTCGAAGAACGCACTTGAGCACATGTAAACCCGGTAGTCATCCAAAATCCCAAAGGATTTTAAACTTTTTCCGTCATAGCCAAGATCGTAATAAGTTCAACACTCGTCATGCATTACACAAGACATATAGTAATATTACATAAACATCGGAGTCTAAGTAGCATTATTACAAACCACACTTAGTTCTCACATTGCGGAAGCTCACAACTTAAGTCTTACAATACTTAGAGGTTACAGTGCCATGTCCACGACCAAGTCCAACCAAAAGCAAGTAGAGATGAGAGAGATATAGGACCATGCCCACGGTCTAGTAGTCTCCCACTGCGGGGTAGAAACACGTCTCACAGTAGCCATAAAATATCTCCCCATCCGCAACAACATGGGAATAAAACCCTGAGTACGTGGGGTACTCAGCTAGACTTACCCGTCTTAAACCAGAAAATAAGGACTCTTATAAGCATATGCAAGGCCATATGGTGGTTTGGTTAACCCTTTCTTGCACAAAGACTTGAGCTTATTTATCTTCATTAGGTGAACTATACTAAGCTTACCATATTAGTTAAAACCTTCCTTTCTAGGTCTGCACCTGTACAATAACATATCAAGTAGAAGTATAAAACAATCATCCTTTCACATGGTTGATCATAATCCGATATCTCATATCCGTCATGGTAACATAACCCCGCAACCAATTTTCCCGTTTATATCTGTATTGCATGTACTCACGTCAAGTTATCCACTATCTAGGGACGATGGCGATTATAATCGATTCCTACTCAGCTGAGGGTTTATTTCTCACACAAACCACACTACCCCCGTCAGGGTAGATTAGGTCATCATTAACGAGTTCGGCAATGGGGATCAACAGAACCGTGCGAGCCCGTGCCTCTTGATGGCTGCATCTAGTCGGGTCCCAACATCGCCTTAATGCCACGACCCTGCCGCACCCCAACACCAACCCCACGGGTCGACCTGATACCCCAATCCAAACAAGCTACTAGACTTCGGGGTCCCATAAAACCACCTAAGTGTGAGAAGCTATTCAAAATGACTGAGGGCTGGAACAATACAGGGTCTATGACCAATCCCGTTTGGGTTATGTTCCATCCTTTCCTTTTCCGATCCAACCATTTTCATGTGAATCCTATCCTCGCGGATGATCATTTAACCACCCGACTTCTACCGCATAATTAAGCAAGGCTAAGCATAATACGTCCTATACTTAATCCAGGGTAGAGGTATATAAGTGGTCAAGGTAGATAATGCACCAAGGGTGTCAATCAACGCCTACTACTTAATGCAACATCAACAATAAAACGACGCAAGTTAGTTTGGCAAACCGTAGGAGAAATGCTCCGGGGCTTGCCTTTCTCGAAGGAACTGGGCTGGTGGTTCGGGCACTCCGGCAGCTCAGCTTCTGGCTCCTCCTCGGCTGCTCCCTGATCCACTAGCTCCTGCTGGGTTCCCTCGTCTGGCTCCACTGGAACGAACTGCTGGGCGTTGTCCGACGATCCTGTATGATGCAATGCGTGGTTGAGTAACTCATATGAATTACTTCAGTTGTCGATGATTAATGCAAGCATATGTCACAAGATGACATAACAAAACGACAATGACTCAACACGCGACCGACATTCGCGACCCTAGGCGAACCATGTTCTGACATGGGACGAATGGACTTTCGTCCATGGGTCACTAACCCTCGACCAAACATGACCAAGCAAACATGATCTTGATCAAGACCTGACCCCATCATGGACATTGATCAAGTATAACATCACCATGATCATGTGAAAAGAATCATCATGATCATTACTCCTAACCAAGCATAATTAACACTAATCATGGCATAGGTTACAACAGCAACCCATATTTCGACATGTCCTAAAATCCTATAAAAAATAAAGTAGCAACATCAAAGTTGGCCATAGCTCAAATTTCACTCCATTTGGACCTATGGTCAATCCTACACAAAAATCACAAGTTGCTACCCAAACATGGCAAAATAGTGAACCAAAAATGGTTTGCACTATGAAACATGGTAAACACCCCCTTGAGCTTCACCAACAGCTCCTACACAAAGTGAAGAACCATCACACAAAATTTACCAAAGCTAAACTCTTACTAGAATTAGCCATAAGAATTTATTTGCTATCACTAATCACTAGCACCTTCTAAAGGAACTCTAATTCCTATAACATAACATGACCAAGCTAATACACCATCACAAAGTATACCAAAAATGATGAATTATGACATAAAGATCCTCATTTTTGATCAGCCATGCTCTAGATATGAATTTCCCAAGAAAATGCCTAAAACCCTTTTTTACCCAAATTTAAATCACTTTGCATAGAAAAGTTTCCCCAAATATTCCCATAAAATTCCATAGCATAAAGCTTCTCAAGATATGAATTTAGGAATTTGAATCATTCGATTTGGACATGTACAACTCGACTTACAAAATTCACAAGGTACATCATGAATTCTGGAAATTCCATTTCCAGAATTCCCAACCCAAAATGCTATGGGTACCCCGGATCTGTCCCCGCTGTCTTGCCAGGCCACGCTAGGCGCACCCGAGCGCGTACCCAGCCAGTCCCCAGTCCAGTCCAGTCAGCCACGGGACCCGCGGGCGGGGCCCAACGGCCAGCGGGCCAGAGGCAGAGGAGGCCCCCTCGCCGGGGGCGAACTCGCCGGTGGTGAGGTCTCCGGCCTCGGCGTCTGCGCCAGGACCTTCCCCAGGCCTCGGCGACTCCGATGGCGCCCGAGGGGTGACGGCGGGCTCACCGGAGCACCCTCGTCGGCGGTCGAAGCGCACGACGGAGGCGCTGCGACGGCGGCCTTGCTGCCAAGCCTCCCCGGCGACCAATCGGGCGGAGCGAAGGGGCCAAGGGGCCCGTGTACTCTCGAGGACGGCACGGATCGGCGTAGGAGCGGCACTCGAGATCGCTCGAGCGAGCGCAGCCAATCGGGCGGCGTTGCGCCGGAGGGGAAGAAGAAGAGGAAGCCGGTCCCGCCCTCACCTTCCTCTCACGGCCAAGTCGAGGCGGCGCCTTGCACGCGTGAGCCAAGAGCTCAGCGGCGGCACGGCGGCGTTGGCAACGCGGCGCTCCGCTAGGTCGGGGCGGCGGCCATGGCGGGCGACGGCGGCGGCGATGCGGTGGCTGTGGTGGCGGAGAACGAGAGAGAGGGAGCGAGGAGAGAGGAGGCGAGCGACGAGGGTGATTAATTGTTTCTTGTAGGTGACAAAAAGAACAACTTATATCTCCAAACCAGTTCCTCTTGGCCAAATTATCTTTGGTTAGAGTAACCCCTCTTTTTAAATACCACATGAACACCTTTAATTTCATTGGTAGTTTTGTCTGCCAAATATCTTGTGACACCCTAACACCATTGTTAATTAAAGCAGCATACATTGACTTGACACCTAAATACATCCCGTTCTGAAGTAAGTTAACTTGTTCTAAAGAGGCTACAATACGATTCCAGTTTGTCAAGTTTGCACCAACCAAATTTCTCCTAAATGAGATATTTAAGATTGGTGAGCCCATGACTCAAGGCAATTGTATCTTGTTTCCTCCTTACAATATTAAACAACCCAGGGAACTTATCTTTTAAAGGTTTATTACCTAGCCAAGTATCTACCCAAAATCTTGTTTGTGTCCCGTCCTTAACAACAAAATTTCCTAATTGCATAAAAGTATCTTTAAAGTTCATTAGACTCTTCCAAAAGTGAGAATCGGTTGGCTTTTTTTCACAACCGCCCAACGTCTTGCTTTTGATGTATTTATTCCTCAACAGTTCCGCCACAACCCCTCTTCATTTAGTAACTTGAACAACCACTTGCTAAGTAGACATTTACTTTGTATTTCTAGATTCGGAATCCCAAGACCTCCCCGATCCTTAGGTTGGCACATTGAGTCCCACTTGACCAATCTATATTTCCTCTTATGTTGATCGTTACGCCAATAAAATCTAGAGCGAAAGCAATCTATGTTTTCTAGTACACCTTTTGGTAGTTCAAAAAAAAGACATCATAAACATTGGTAAGCTAGAAAGCACCGAGTTTATGAGAACTAAACGACCACCAACCGTTAGTAATTTACCCTTCCAACCATTTAGCCTTTTCCCTATTCTTTCTTCGATATATCTCCAAATCCTTATTACAAAGTTTTCTAAAGTGCATAGGTAAGCCTAAATATTTGAATGGGTACTTTCCAACATTACATCCAAACAATTGCGAATAAAACTCTTCCTCATCTTTAGCTTTTTCGAAACAAAAAATTTCACTTTTATGGAAATTAATCTTCAAACCAGATAGTTGTTCAAAAGTACTGAGTAATAGTTTCATATTTACAGCTTTTACAACATCGTGGCTCATAAAGATCACTGTGTCATCCGCATATTGTAGAATGGACAAACCATCCTCAAGTAAATGTGGAATTACCCCATCAACCTGGCCGGCTTCCTTTGCTCTAGCAATTAGTATGGCCAGCATGTCCACCACTATATTGAATAGTATGGGTGACATGGGGTCACCTTGCCTTAAGCCTTTTTTAGTTTGGAAATAAGATCCTAATTGATCATTAACCTTAATATTTACATTTCCTCATTGTGTAAAGTGCCTAACCCATTCGCACCACTTTGGTGAGAATCCTTTCATCCTCAAAGTTTGTTGTAGAAAGTTCCAGTTTACTTTGTCATAGGCTTTTTCAAAATCTATTTTAAAAATAACACCGTCTCTCTTTTTCGTATGTAATTCATGAATTGTTTCATGTAAGATAACAAGACCTTCCATTATGTTTCTACCCGGTAAAAAGGCGGTTTGAGTAGGTCTTATCGGTTTCGAGCAATGGATGATAATCTGTTTGTTGCCACTTTTGTAAAGATCTTGAAAGAGACGTTCAGCAAACAGATTGGTCTCGTATTATTGAACAACTTTTGCATCTTTCTTTTTAGGCAATAAGATTATATTTCCAAAGTTGAGACGATGTAACGGTAACGTTCCCGATAAAAATCAGCAAACAATGCCATCAAATCGTCTTTGATTAGCCCCCAGAAAACTTGATAGAACTCCGGTGGAAATCCATCCGGTCCTGGCGCCTTATTATGTTCCATCTGGAAGATAGCAGTCCTTACTTCTTCCTCAGAAAAATTCTCAGTCAAGAGCTCATTTTCTAATTATGATACTTGAGGAATATCCGCTCTCTAGGATTCATCTAATGAAATTAGAGATTCCTCAGATGGCCCAAATAGGTTTTTGTAATAACTAGTGATGTGTTCTTTAAGTTGAGCATCACCAGTAATAATACTATCCCCATCCTCAAGCTGAAAAATACGAGTTTTTCTGTGTCTACCATTTGCTAATAAATGGTAATACTTTGTGTTCGCATCACCTTCTAGTAGGTGTTTCACTTTCGCTCTTGGGTACCATTTAATTTCTTCTTCTCTAAGTAGCTCAGCCAGCCTTTCATTCAACACATGTTTCAAATCCCGTTCTGCCTCACTCAACGCGGTAAGCTCGCTTTTTATCTAACTCATCTATTTTGTTTAGCAAGGTCCCCTTCTCCTTTTTATATATACCACTCACATGCTTTGCCCATCCCCTCGGTGTTGTCGAAGCCTTCTAATTTTAGCCTCGCCACCTTTCTATAGGGGAGCCACTAACCTCGCATGATTCGCCACACCTCCGTCACCATCTCACGAGAATCCATCACGTAACAACCAGCCTAATTCGAATTTGAATTGAGGCTGGTAAGTAGTAGATGGTTCATTTGTAGAAAATAACAACGGAGTGTGGTCGAAATTTCCTAATTAGAGCGTGAACAGTGGTGTGAGTGTATTTCGTTTTAAAATCTGTGCATACTAGCACTCTATCCAATTTTTCATAGGTTTGGACGGGCATATTGTTCGCCCATGTGAATCTTCTCCCTGACAACTCAATTTCCCTTAGATTTAGGGAATCAATTACCGCATTAAACATAAAAGGCCACCTGTCACTATAATTGGCATTATTTTTCTCATCCGGGCTACGAATAATGTTAAAGTCTCCACCTATTAATATAGGTATGGTTTCCTTTGAACACACTCTAACCAACTCAGATAAGAAAATTGATTTTCTGTCTGATTGGGCTGGCCCATAAATTGATATCAAATTAAACTTAAAGTCAAGTTCCTTATGATGTAATTTAAATCTAATAAAGAATTCACCTTCCTCAATTTCCCCGATGTCAAAAATTAACAAATGGACTCCTAGTAACATGACACCAGATCTGCCTTTTGGCGCCATACAATGCCAGATAAAATCTCTACCAAAGACGAGATGGTATTGAGAGTATTCGAGGAAAGTCGCTCTCCCAGCTTTCGATAAGGCAATGAAATCTAGGCTTTTCTCCTTTGTTAGATCTCGCCAAAAATCTATATTTTTTACTATCCGCAAAACCATTACGCCTCCAAAATATTCCTTTCATCTTGTATTGACATTTTTTTATTTTTATAATGTCTGGTGGGCCTTTTACAACTTTGTGATACAGGGGTTTGTAAAATCAAAGGATCAAAACCTCCATCACCAAGCCCTTCTGCAATGTCTAAACAAATAAGATTTAAAGCCTCCACATCTATATTATCATCATTAGAACATATTGTCGACATCCTCCACTAAAACAAAATTTTCATTCCTCTCCACTAATCTTTCGTACTCTAAGTCTTTTAGTTGTTTTACTTGAGTTTAAAACTTCTACATCATTATTTCCTAAAACCACTCCTAAAGACTTTGAAGTATTGACAAAAAATGAGGTATTCTGTGAAATAAAAGAGGAGGGAATTTGCGGATTACCTTTGTCTTTTGGAGTTTCTAAATTTTTCTTTGCTTTGAGTCTTGCAGCTTTTTCAGTGGAGTCCTGATCCACCACAGCAGCAGTTCTCTTGCTAGCTCTCAATGGTGATACAGGTGCAGTGTTTATTTTCTTAGATATCCCAGAACCAGATTGTGTAGACGCTAGAGAGGCTTTCCAACCTTCTGTTGTTTGTGTGAGAACGGCCATTGGTTTTTCAATTGCGGGTTTGCTCTCAGTGTTGCATCCTTCGCCAGTGCCCCTCCATAGGCATACCATGCTGCTGCCCAACATTAGGAGGAATGTCCTTCCCATTAGCTGGCGCATGAGCATCTCCAAGCTTGCCATCCACAACCATATTCTCCCCTGGCTTGTTATCATCTTTCGGTGCGCCCCCATTGGGATCAGCACCCTTCGGATCCTCCTCCTTTGGAGCGTCCATATCAATGATCTGAGGCTCTCCATCGGAGTCACCATTTTCAACAGCAAACTGTAGCTCGTACACATAGTCCCCAATAACCACATCCACAAAACCTGGGACAAGTGTTGGGTCTAGCACTGCTACTTTCATTCTTGCCCTGCCAATACTTTTGGTAAACAAAGTATCAATAGCTCTAGGTACACCCGGGATAGTTCCAACATGCCCAAATAACTGAACTCTTTGAACTCTCTAGGTAGTCCTCTCGAACCGTACCCACACTTTATTTATTTCCCGCTTATAAACCTCACTATCGCACCTTTTTCAAACTTAAATCTGCCTTGTACGCCCGAGCAACCATTGGGCCCCAGTTCACAACATTATCCGAAGGTCACCATGGGAAATTAATTAAAAAAGCATCTCGTGCCGTCCTCTCAATTTCCCATTTATGATTCTTATCTCGGTCGTAGCCTTTCCAGGTTCCACCGCAATTTGATTGACAAGAAAGGAACCTTCGAACACGAACCAAAGCTTTTGTTTCCCGTACATTAGCTTTCCGATTTTCAACCACTGGAATGAAGTAAAAACCAAGGCCCTCTCGCGCATAACCACAAGGAATAGCGCTTGTGTTTATTTTTTTTTCATATTTGGGCAAGATTTCTTTGCATGATCAACATAACATATTTCACAACACGAACAACAAGTACATTCATGAATTGTATGACCTTTGGTATGGCAGCGATAACAAAATGGAGTTTTCTTTTTCTCGAGTCCCTTTTGCGAGATGATTCTCGGGATATCTAATATTTTACCTCCCGATTGGGATCCACCGGAGCAGCCATGACGTCGTGTTGCTGATCTTGTACGATCCCGGAGTCCACCACCATGGCGGTGGCCGCTGATGTAGTTCCCGTACCGGCCTCCACCACGGCCGGTTGGGCGGTGGCAGCCCAGCCCGCCGCGCACCGCACGGCCGGCCGGCTGCCGCGCAGAGCCGTAGCTGTCGCCACTCCGCCTCCACCTTGGATAGCAGCAGCCCCGGCTTGTTGAATTGGCACGCCAATCGGTGCCACGGCCGGAGCAAATTGGCCGCGACAGATGGGGAGGCGCGTTCACGAAACGCTGCCCTCCATATCCCCCACCACGGCCCCGGCCACCATAGCGACCTCCGTTTGGGCGCCTGCCACGCCCCGGGTTAACATGGCCATAGCCATATGTTGACACAAAAAGTGACGCACTGTGTCTCACACACAACAAGCCGGAAAGCCTAGCTTCAATCGGGTGCCCGGGCGTTGAATCCGGGAGCGTGCCAGTCAATTTGACCTGAAAGTCGACAAGGGATAAAATGGTAAGATCAAAACTGGAACATGCTGGGTGAGACCAGACAGTTCCATATTTACGGCCCTGAAGCCACTTACGATGACATATAGCTATAGAAGCTATCTGCCAACATGTTTGCAAGTCATTCGGCTAATCTAATATAACTGATGTGAAGGGAATCAATCTGCCAAATACGTGTTCATGAAGACATGTTTGAACAGGATCAAAGCATTGAGTATAGCAAACCATATCTTAAGCTGGAGCATTATCAGTACATTGACAATTATAGATAGGTAACTTGTAAATGTAAATCTACTAATTAAGATAACGCATGCATAGGCTAATCCAACTAGTCTGCCGCACGTCTAGCCTTCATAAAACCCATCAAGAACATACTAAAGCAGGTTAATCCACCTCATGACACGACCTACTAAAAGTAAATGCCACTCCCTACACTTAGATCAATCCACCGCATGATACAATCTAATAATAAAGAGCTAAAAGCATGCAATTATCTAAATAGATCTATAAGCACTCGTTACATGTATAAGCATGACCGTATCGGCAAGGTTACCAAATCGGGGTCCATGAAGAAGGAACAAACAAGCTATCACGATCTAGATCAAAGCCAAGCCTACATCCGCCGCACGATATCCAGCTTTATCCAAGACCTATACGTTCTAGCATGCATGAACCCGCAACATGTAATAATATTGATTGATCTAATTCGGCTATGTGAACTTGACACTACTTAACATTGAATAAGTATGAAAGGATGATCGAAAGCCGAAAGAGTATCAATCTAGATTGGGCAAAAGAGTGTTGCAATCAATTAAACATTAAAATAAACATGCAACACGTGATAACTTAATGAATCAATTAGATCTTGCCAAATCTAATGGAGCCGGATAACTATCTTTACTCATATCTTAATCCGTCGCACGATATAAGGCATAAGCAAAAACTTCCTATGGTCGAGCTTAGATCTACCGCATGTTCTAAGCTAAAACAATGAGACTACTTGCATCACGATCTAAATCCACCGCATGATACTAGACATGATAGCAAGGTTGCCGGGACTTACGGAGGTCGACGGATCGATTGGCCCTCTCGAAGAACTCGACGACACGACTAAAAGGACTCAAAAGGTGGCGCGGGGCTGGTTGTATTGATTTGGTTGTGAACCCTTATTACAATGGTCGAGGGTTTATATTTATACCCCGGACAAGACATGAGTCCTAAAAGACTACGAACTATCAAACAAAATTGGAAAAACATGATCCTAATTCTAAACAAAATCGGAGTCCTCGATCATCATGACTCCTTCCCTTTTTGGTCGCCCCCTCTTGCCATTTTTCACTTCCCGAACGAAGTCATTGCTCGGGCCGAGGATAACCGGCTGCCGATCACTTGCCGAATCGTGGAAAATTAGCCGACCACATATGCTCGCCGAATCCTTCTCTCTGCCAACCATGGGCCTACCTGTCATATCCTTTACCAAATTTTGGTGTTAACACCATAGTTGTTGTTGTAGCCCCCACCATAGCCTCCATGGTAGCCGCCGTGGGTGCCGTGGCCACCATAACCATAGCCGCCATAGGCATGGCCGCCATGGCCATAGCCACGCCCCCTTCCACGGTGGAAACCACCGAAACCGCCGCGTCCTTGGCCTGATCCAAAACTAGGGTTGTAGCCCGGGTTGAAGCCAGGGTTGAACCCATCACCGCCACCTTCCCTCCTTGACCGAACCCTCCTCCGTTCCCACCCCCGCGCCGCCATTGCCTTGCCCTCTCGTATGACCTCGACAAAGGAGCGTTTCGAAGAGGGAGTGTTTGGTGGCGGCCGGGTAGGTAGGGTTTTTTGTTTTGTTCGCTCCGATCTGGCGAATAGGGCGCACAGCCCCTTGGTGGGCCTAAAAATTAACCCTGAGCTTAACTGGACTCGACCCTGGCCTGGAGTACCTAAGGGGCGCCGATTCACTTTGTTCTCCGCAAAAGAAGTACCGCCGGTGTTATACCGAGATGTACGTAGTGGAGGAAATGTAGGATCGACTCCCGAGACTCCGGCCTAACCGAAACTTTTGAAACTTCCGAAATTTATGCCAATTCAAAATTTTTTGAACTACGGAAAACCTTGACGACGAACACCTCGCCGGCGACCGGGAAGAACGTCCATTGTTGGACGCATCCTTGAACGCCACGGCTAAGTAATCCCCCAAGGTCCGAGTAGGTGAGATGCGTGGTGATGGTAAAGGACCTTCCCAAGGAGGTCCCACCAGTCGCCGTTTTGCCATTGCGGAGACAATAGCCTTGGGAAGAGATTTGTTTACCGAATTAGATGAGTTACCTAAAGCTAGAGCACGCTCGGCTCTAACCAATTGATCCATGGTGAAGCCAGCGTCCATGGCTTCCTGTATGAACTCTGGAGTTGTAGGCGACGACAACTTGGAGCATGTTTCAACTTTCTCGTCAGATTCTTCATCGGGACCAGACCAAAACTTGCTTTGGATTGGTCCGAGTTGAATTGGCTGAACGACATGAATTGCTTTAGGTTGCTTGCTCATCGCCGCCACCGCCGCCACCATCTCCTGCAGTTTTTCCCAACCACGTTCAGCTCTTCGCCTCAACTCATCTTCATCTTCAACGTCTTCCGGCTCCGGAGGAGGAAATAGGGTGCGTCGGGTGCTGGGTGCGATCGTTAGCCGGCGGCCACACGACCAGACCCAGCTCCAACTCGGAACCCACCTCCCCTGCATCCTCCCTGGTTCATACCAGCGAAGGAACGGCAACGAACGGTGAAAAACTCCCTTCAAACGGCGATGAAGAAGATCGTCATTTCATGTGTCTTCAGATTGGGGCGCAGGCGCTAAAACCGGTGCAGATCCGGCGTCCGATCCGATGCAGATCGGGGGATCTGCCTCGGAATCCAGCCCTTCCCCTGACACCGCACTTCCCCGACTGGAGATTCGCCGGCGTCCAGCCACAGGTCTCCGCGTGGAGCAGACCAACCGGCAGTGGCTGGCAACCTTGGCCCGCACCAGGGCGGTGGCCCGTCGCCGGCCGCCGCATGTCCACCGTGTCGAGGTCGCCGTGCCGCCTCAGTCCCTCAGTTCCTCAGTCCGCAAGTACTACCCTCTCGTTCGATAATATTATGATAATTTCCCTCATCATGGAGATATATTTGACTATGATCTTGTTTATGAGCCTATGATTTATACATATTGGGTGCCCCGAGGAAACCGGAAGTTCTAACCTACACAAATAGCGGGTATTATGGGTGCCAAAATTTGAGTTTTTAAGAAAATTAAAACCGCCGGTCTCTATAAGAGTACGCCTGTGACATGAGCACATAACTCGTCAGTGCAAATGACCTTCAACCAGCGGATTCGTTATAAAGCGCACGACTCTATATCCTTATGTTGTGATTTTGGGGAATTGCTCTGGCTGGATGCTTCCAGACCCTGAGTCACTCTTTTTCTTTCTTCTCACTTTTACATATTGATCCCTCTACAATACATTATTTACACCAACACTCCCCCTCAAGATGGGCTAAATATGAAACAGAACTGACCAATTTACATAAGCACAAGTACGAATATCAACGCCAAGGCGTCGAAGAACGCACTTGAGCACATGTAAACCCGGTAGTCATCCAAAATCCCGAAGGATTTTAAACTTTTTCCGTCATAGCCAAGATCGTAATAAGTTCAACACTCGTCATGCATTACACAAGACATATAGTAATATTACATAAACATCGGAGTCTAAGTAGCATTATTACAAACCACACTTAGTTCTCACATTGCGGAAGCTCACAACTTAAGTCTTACAATACTTAGAGGTTACGAGTGCCATGTCCACGACCAAGTCCAACCAAAAGCAAGTAGAGATGAGAGAGATATAGGACCATGCCCACGGTCTAGTAGTCTCCCACCAAGGGGTAGAAACACGTCTCACAAAGAGCCATAAAAGATCTCCCCATCCGCAACAACATGGGAATAAAACCCCGAGTACGTGGGGTACTCACTAGACTTACCCATCTTAAACCAGAAAATAAGGACTCTTATAAGCATATGCAAGGCCATATGGTGGTTTGGTTAACCCTTTCTTGCACAAAGACTTGAGCTTATTTATCTTCATTAGGTGAACTATACTAAGCTTACCATATTTGTTAAAACCTTCCTTTCTAGGTCTGCACCTGTACAATAACATATCAAGTAGAAGTATAAAACAATCATCCTTTCACATGGTTGATCATAATCCGATATCTCATATCCGTCATGGTAACATAACCCCGCAACCAATTTTCCCGTTTATATTTGTATTGCATGTACTCACGTCAAGTTATCCACTATCTAGGGACGATGGCGATTATAATCGATTCCTACTCAGCTAAGGGTTTATTTCTCACACAAACCACACTACCCCCGTCAGGGTAGATTAGGTCATCGTTAACGAGTTCGGAATTGGGGATCAACAGGAACCGTGCGAGCCCAGGCCTCTTGATGGCTGCATCTAGTCGGGTCCCAACATCAGTCTTAATGCCACGACCTGTCGCACCCCAACACCAACCCCACGGGTCGACCTGATACCCCAATCCAAACAAGCTACTAGACTTCGGGGTCCCATAAAACCACCTAAGTGTGAGAAGCTATTCAAAATGACTGAGGGCTGGAACAATACAGGGTCTATGACCAATCCCGTTTGGGTTATGTTCCATCCTTTCCTTTTCCGATCCAACCATTTTCATGTGAATCCTATCCTCGCGGATGATCATTTAACCACCCGACTTCTACCGCATAATTAAGCAAGGCTAAGCATAATACGTCCTATACTTAATCCAGGGTAGAGGTATATAAGTGGTCAAGGTAGATAATGCACCAAGGGTGTCAATCAACGCCTACTACTTAATGCAACATCAACAATAAAACGACGCAAGTTAGTTTGGCAAACCGTAGGAGAAATGCTCCGGGGCTTGCCTTTCTCGAAGGAACTGGGCTTGGTGGTTCGGGCACTCCGGCAGCTCAGCTTCTGGCTCCTCCTCGGCTGCTCCCTGATCCACTAGCTCCTGCTGGGTTCCCTCGTCTGGCTCCACTGGAATGAACTGCTGGGCGTTGTCCGACGATCCTGTATGATGCAATGCGTGGTTGAGTAACTCATATGAATTACTTCAGTTGTCGATGATTAATGCAAGCATATGTCACAAGATGACATAACAAAACGACAATGACTCAACACGCGACCGACATTCGCGACCCTAGGCGAACCATGTTCTGACATGGGACGAATGGACTTCGTCCATGGGTCGCTAACCCTCGACCAAACATGACCAAGCAAACATGACCTTGATCAAGACCTGACCCCATCATGGACATTGATCAAGTATAACATCACCATGATCATGTGAAAAGAATCATCATGATCATTACTCCTAACCAAGCATAATTAACACTAATCATGGCATAGGTTACAACAGCAACCCATATTTCGACATGTCCTAAAATCCTATAAAAAATAAAGTAGCAACATCAGGTTGGCCATAGCTCAAATTTCACTCCATTTGGACCTATGGTCAATCCTACACAAAAATCACAAGTTGCTACCCAAACATGGCAAAATAGTGAACCAAAAATGGTTTGCACTATGAAACATGGTAAACACCCCCTTGAGCTTCACCAACAGCTCCTACACAGTGAAGAACCATCACACAAAAATTACCAAAGCTAAACTCTTACTAGAATTAGCCATAAGAATTTATTTGCTATCACTAATCACTAGCACCTTCTAAAGGAACTCTAATTCCTATAACATAACATGACCAAGCTAATACACCATCACAAAGTATACCAAAAATGATGAATTATGACATAAAGATCCTCATTTTTGATCAGCCATGCTCTAGATATGAATTTCCCAAGAAAATGCCTAAAACCCTTTTTTACCCAAATTTAAATCACTTTGCATAGAAAAGTTTCCCCAAATATTCCCATAAAATTCCATAGCATAAAGCTTCTCAAGATATGAATTTAGGAATTTGAATCATTCGATTTGGACATGTACAACTCGACTTACAAAATTCACAAGGTACATCATGAATTACGGAAATTCCATTTCCCGTAATTCCCAACCCAAAATGCTATGGGTACCCCGGATCTGTCCCCGCTGTCTTGCCAGGCCACGCTAGGCGCACCCGAGCGCGTACCCAGCCAGTCCCCAGTCCAGTCCAGTCAGCCACGGGACCCGCGGGCGGGGCCCAACGGCCAGCGGGCCAGAGGCAGAGGAGGCCCCCTCGCCGGGGGCGAACTCGCCGGTGGTGAGGTCTCCGGCTTCGGCGTCTGCGCCAGGACCTTCCCCAGGCCTCGGCGACTCCGATGGCGCCCGAGGGGTGACGGCGGGCTCACCGGAGCACCCTCGTCGGCGGTCGAAGCGCACGACGGAGGCCTTGCTGCCAAGCCTCCCCGGCGACCAATCGGGCGGAGCGAAGGGGCCAAGGGGCCCGTGTACTCTCGAGGACGGCACGGATCGGCGTAGGAGCGGCACTCGAGATCGCTCGAGCGAGCGCAGCCAATCGGGCGGCGTTGCGCCGGAGGGGAAGAAGAAGAGGAAGCCGGTCCCGCCCTCACCTTCCTCTCACGGCCAAGTCGAGGCGGCGCCTTGCACGCGCGAGCCAAGAGCTCAGCGGCGGCACGGCGGCGTCGGCAACGCGGCGCTCCGCTAGGTCGGGGCGGCGGCCATGGCGGGCGACGGCGGCGGCGATGCGGTGGCTGTGGTGGCGGAGAACGAGAGAGAGGGAGCGAGGAGAGAGGAGGCGAGCGACGAGAATGACAATGACGAGGGCGACGACGGGCTCGAGGCCGGGGTGTACCCCCTCATCGAGGACGGTGGCGTGCTCGCGGTGGCGACACACGTCCCGGGCAGCTGTCGACGCCGGAGGACGGTGCCGTGCTTGTCGGTATAGAGACCAACAGGTGGGGCCCGGTCTCTCGATTTAAAACCCATTTTCCAAAGTCTATAACTCCCAAAATATACCGAATTTGGGCAAACTTCCAAAAGAGAAAATGATCCTCATAAAGAGTAGACTATTTCACCTGAAGGAAGTTTCTCCAAATTCCCAACCGTTTTTGAAATACAAATTTTTGAAGAAAATAGCTTGGAAAATCACCTAAAAAGAAAAACAGCCCCTAGGCTGAACTTAACCCCCCAAAACATATGCCTTGCACTCAAAATCATGAGAAGTGACCTTTAGGACTTTTATTCCTAATGAAAAGCTTCAACTAAAACATTTAGACCCCCCAGAACATCTAGAGTGTCCGGGAAATACTTTTCGAAGCTTCTAACTAGCACAATCAAAAACTAGTTAAGCCAAACTAGACATTTTTATGCCTATGGTCACTCACATGACCCCTTAATAGATTTAGGCTATCTTTGAGTCTAAATGAGGTTAGTGAGCATCACATCAATCACTTGGTAATTATCATGTTTTGCACACAAACAACAAATGAACAAGCATAACACACATGTATGCATATGCCATGAGTGAAATGCAATGTGAAGTCACATTCAGATTTTTGTTAACCAAGAGCCAAAAATCCAGGATGTGACAGACTTTCCCCCTTAAAGAAATCTCGTCCCAAGGTTTGAGTGGACCAACCATTTCCTATGGAAATCAGGGTAAGCTTCCTCCAAATATGCTTCAGTCTCCCAAGTAGCATCACGTTCGTCGTGGTGACTCCATCTTACTACTAAAAGAACCCAAAAGTATCGTAATCCCCTCGCTAATCTCCCTGCCTCGCTAATCTCCCCGCGGTAACACCACGGCCCCCTCGCTCCCACCCTGTCTACCCTACGCATAACCGCCGCCCGTGGTGAAGCCGTGGTCAAGTCGTGCGAACCGCGTCCACGATCTCGTCGCCCACCAAAACCGTGGTGAAGCCGCCCGCCGGTTCGCCGCCGCCCGCCGAGCACGCCGCCCAGCTTCCACCCCTCCCTGCTCTCCAAGGGCGCCGCCCACTCGCGCCCGCCGAGGGCCCGCCGCTCGGCCGCTCGGTGCCCGGCTCCGCCCCGGTCCGCCGCGCACGCTCACCGGCCGCCCGCCGGCTCGCCGCCGCCCGCTGAGCACGCCGCCCAGCTTCCACCATACTCGCCTTGCCTGGTTGCCCCTCGCCTGCGACCCTCCTCGCGACAAGCCTCCCCTGATGCGTCCTGCTTGCGACGCCGCCGCCTCAACCGTGGCCTCCTCCTTAACACGCCGGAGTCTCATCGCCGATCCGACGCCGCCGCCTCCACGATCGCCCACTGCTGCCCCGATGCGACGTAGTGGGATCGCCAGGTGTGCCAATCCTTTCTCATCCCTACCTGCTGGGCAAAAGTACGAAGCCAAGCAGCTGAACCCTAATCCTCCGCCGCCGCCGGACGCCGCCGCGTCCAGGATTGCCTGCCGGAGCGTTACTTGCTGTGCCAAAGTGCGAAATTGAGTACCTATCTAATCGATACGATCTATTGCCATTTTTCCGTTCTCACAGACTTTGACTGATTAACTGAACTGTTGTTCATTAGGAGGTCTTGGCATGAGCAGGATGTCAGTTTGCTCTGAAATGCCATTTTATTCTGTGGTTTGCTTTCTAAAGCTTCTGCTTATCACTTCAGATTTTCAAGTTCACATGGACAGTAGTATGATATAGCTGACTGAGCTGACAGATTTAACTGCATTATATAAATATAGTCATATATAATTGGTGATATCATAGGCCATTATTCTCCAATTTAATAATTTGGCTACATTCTAGATCCGCCTCTACTCCCATGCATCATTTTTGTGTGGAGAGTTATATATTGAAATTCATTTAAACACGGGTGAAGGCCCGATCGAGAAAAAAATATTGAAATTCAGAAAATTCATTATATACATGAGGTTATAGTACGAGGACTATATAAAAATGCTTTGCATTTCTGGGTCTTTGCAATCAATGCTTTGCATTTTTTTGGGTCTTTGCAATCAGCCTTGATTGAAAAGGGATGCAGCAGCACCTTACATGGAATTTTATTTTATATTATGATGCCATCTAAACATTTAGTTTAGACTTTTAACAATACTAATGCTAGCTAAAGTTTCAGTCCCTGTAACTCCAGTGAAGAAAATTCATATGGCAGCAAGATCTTCTTTTTGTATGTGCACTACAACACTATTTCTCACGTTTGACTTTTTTAGCCATAGAACATTTTGGTTATGGTTTACATGTGATTCTGAGCATAACAAAAAAGAATGTGACTGCATCCGGACCACCTCCTAGATCCTCCTACAGGATGCAATGAATGTGACTATGACAGACCGCCATGTTGGTAAATTTGAGGCTAAATTTTGTCACAAGGTAAGTTCTTTTCCAGTTAATAAAGTATCGAGATATTACTCCTTTTGTGTTACTTCGTTGCTAAACTTTGTATGCTTACAATACTTGAACTGCTGATTAAAACTTGCTCTGTTTTAGATTTTGCAAGAGGAAATTGGCGGTGATAAAGAACAATTTGGGCCTTTACTCTCTTGTGCGCAGAGGATTTTCATTCGAGCAAGAAGGAGCACCACTGAAATATAGGTATTCAGGATCCTCCGTCAGTTAAGGAGCCCCAACCAGGGATAAGTGTAGCACATCGCCCTTGGCCATACACCGCCATGAGCCACTGTCAACGCAGATGCCACACGATCCACGCACAGGCCACCATTACCATCGATGCTTGTGAGCCCGTGAGTCGTCCTCGACACGAAGGTCGCCTCCTCAACCCCACGGCCCATTCGTCGGTCCATCACGGCGGCCGCTGCCGGCCAAAGCCTGTGTGGACTGTAAATTAAAACTCTATACTAACACCAAATTGTGAACTTATTGCCTTTTGTTCGTAATTGCTCAGGGGAAATACAATTCCACTCTTCATTACAGTGTCTATAGGGATTTGAGGTGTGACACATCTTTTCATTCATCCCTGGCCAATAATTGACTTTGCTGAGAAGATTCTGAATATAAACTCATGAGTAGCAGATGGAGTCAACCAGAACTGTTTGTTCTAAAATCACATGGCTGAAGGATCCATAACACTTGACACAATTCGGTATGTACTTCTTTAATTGGACTTCTCTTTTTAGTTCAAACCTTTATATGTATCTATCCTGAGCCTCCTTGTTCAAGTAAATGGATGGAGAGGGGCTTCTAGCCCTTTGTCAAATTTGCATGTTTAGCTATTTTGGGAAAACAATATTGGTGGTTTTCATTAGAGGGGGCCTAAGGTCCATGATCTCAGTTCAAACTACTTCAGTTAACTATAGAACCAGTCTCACACTATAGCTCTTCTTAGTGAGTGAACTGTCAATTTGATATTGCAGGCACTCTGCTTTTGCTTTAAATGCCTAGAATTGGACTATATGCAGGGTTATTTAGTGCTGACATTATTTCAAGCGGAATATTGTTCTTATAAATTCATTCATGTAATTTAGTTAGTGATTGATATCAGTATTTTTTTTATCGCTGCTGGTTTTGTATATTTCCTGAACAGTAGAGTGTTGTATTTAAAATTTGATTGCTACCTGTATTCTTCATATTTCCTGTGAACACTGTTTTTTTTTTTTAACTTTTAGATCCAAGAGAATTGGTCTTCCAATGGGAGCTTGCAAAATTGTTTGTTCAAGAATGGGTAGGTGATGTCACGATGGTTAGGCCAACAAAAGTAGCTTAGGTATCATTCTGAGTTCTGAATAGGTTATTTAGGTGAAATACAAGCACTTTGAGTTCAAGAATTTTCCTCATATCTCTCTAACATGCAGTATTTGAATATTATTCAGAATCCAACATATGCAGAACTCCAAATGGGTGCCAACCAAGGCTGCAGGTACACATGGGAGAAGCGCTCTGCAATCGAGCAAATTGTGCCATCGAACTTAGATTAATCTCTTGTAGTTCTAAACCACAAATTTGAGGCTAAAAAGAAGCATGGAAAGAACAGTGGCTGCTTCTATTGTTGTACATCACATCTTTTTGAGCAATTACTTGAAAAAAGTTTTTGTGCACTGTCATTCTTGATCTACAACATGCAATTTCTAGGATTCGATGATCAATCTAGCATTGGACACGGGGCTAGGATTAGTGTTTTCTAGGCTATCAGTATTTTCCGCGCATGATCCTGTCTGAATGCACGAAACACTGACATTCTAGAGCATCAGCTAGGAATCGTCTTCTGGTGCCCTTAAGCCAGGCCTCGTCGTCAATGCCCTCGACCTTATTATGTGATATGTATGCTTTGATAATAAAAGTTTAGTTGTCTCGTAGCAACGCACGGGCACGATACTAGTATAACCTTATACATCTTAACCACACGGCCGCGAGTTACTCGTTCCTTTTCATCGCTATTCCGACGGCTGCTCATCATATGACAGTCCGATCTGACTGCCACATCCGTGGTCTTGATCTGCTCGGATGATACACGCAGACACTTCCTGAGTTGCGACACATGGAACACAGAAGCACCGACTCCATCTCCACTGGCAAAGCCAACTTGTATGCCACTGACCCCTTCTTCTCTATGATTTCATACGGACCTATGAACCTAGGTGCCAACTTACGTTTTGCCCCAAACCGTTGTACTCTTCTCATGGGTGACACCTTCAGGTACACATGATCCCCAACTTCAAAGGTCAATGGCCTTCGCCTCTTATCTGCATAGCTTTTATAACGAGACTGGGCCGCAGCAATATGTTGTTGAATTATCTTCACCTTCTCAGCTGCATCCTTGACAAAGTCTACCCCGTAGAATGTCTTTTCTCCACCCTCAACCCAACTCAATGGTGTTCTGCAACTCCTGCCATACAAAGCCTCGAATGGGGACATCCGAATGCTCTCTTGGTAGCTATTGTTATAAGAGAACTCTGCTAATGGAATCCACTTTTCCCATGAACCCTTGGCCGACAACACGCATGCCCTCAACAAGTCTTCTAAGATCTGATTCACACGCTCGGTTTGGCCTGATGTTTGCGGATGATATGCTGTACTGTTTACCAACTTTGAATCTAAACCTTTCTGCAAATGTTTCCAGAAATGAGCCATAAACTGAGGTCCTCTATCAGATACTATGGTTTTTGGAACTCCGTGTAACCTCACTATCTCCTTTATATAAATCTCTGCATAGTGTGGGGCTCTCATCCCCGTGTGTACTGGAATGAAATGCGCAGACTTAGTGAGTCTATCCACGATCACCCAAATGGAATCATGGCCTTTCTGTGTTGTAGGCAACCCTGTGATGAAATCCATACTAATTTCTTCCCATTTCCACTCAGGAATGGATAATGGCTTCAATAACCCAGACGGTTTTAGGTGTACTGCCTTCACTCTACAACATGTATCACACTCAGCTACATACTTGGCGATGTCTTCTTTAATGTGTCGCCACCAAAACCGTTGCTTCAAGTCATGATACATCTTACTAGTACCAGGATGAATGGCCAATTTTGTCATGTGAGCCTCATCCAGAATCCGTTTCTTGAGATCCGGATCCACAGGCACTACTATTCTACCATTGAATCGCACTATACCACGATGATCAGTGGTAAAATTCTTGGATTGCTCTCGCCTTAAGCGTTTCTTAGTAGCTTTGATCTCCTTGTCCAACTTCTGACCCTCAATGATGTCAGTCTCAAGTTGACAACTTAATTGTATCCCCATTAGCACAATGGGATGCATCAAGTCAAGCCCTTCCTCCTCATCTAATTGTATAGCTTGACAATGTGACTTCCTGCTTAAGGCATCAGCTACCACATTTGCTTTCCCGGGATGATAATGCACTTGCAGGTTATAATCTTTAATCAACTCAAGCCATCTCCTCTGCCTCATGTTCAGCTCTGGTTGGGTGAATGTCGACAAAATATCAGCGATAGTCCGACCAGGGGTATGCCCTGACCGGTAATGGATTGGCGGAAGGCGTACGTGATTGCAAGCGAGATGTAAACAGGGAACAATCACACAAGGTTTACCCATGTTCGGGCCGCTATGATGCATAAAACCCTAGTCCTGCTCTCTGTTTCGATTATGGATGTGGATGTGCGAGTCTATGCGTTATGCCAGATTTCGTGTGTCTAGATGGGGGGTCCTTGCTCTCCTTATATATCACGGGGAGCAAGGTTACAAGTCGGATCTAGCCTATCTGATACTAAGTTTTTCGTGCTTTACAAGACTTTACAGAAACTTTCCTATCTCAGCTAGGTCTGTCCTCCTTGTCGGTCTTCGACAAACTTGCCCGTTTTAGGCTGTCCGACCAGCTTGGGCCGATCGGTCTTGAAGCTTGGTGGGCCGGCTTGGTTATCTCGTGCTGGCCCAAAGTAGGCCGTGAGGGTATATGGGGTTTATACCCCCACAGTGAATAAGTACTTCAAACTCTTATGATCGGTATACAGGTGACACAGATTTCCCAACAGATAGTGTCACCATATCTTCATTGCATGTACCACTACTGCCAGCTCCAAATCATGAGTAGGGTAGTTCACTTCATGTTTCTTCAACTGTCTAGATGCATATGCTATTGGTCTACCATCTTGCATGAGCACACAACCCAAACCAATCTTCGATGCATCACAGAATACATCAAACGGCTTCTCGATGTCCGGCTGTGCCAACAGTGGTGCAGAGGTTAACAGTTCCCGCAAGGTACGGAAAGCTGTTTCACACTCCTTCGTCCATACAAACTTCTGATCTTTCTGCAATAGATTCGTCATTGGTTTTGCAATCTTGGAGAATCCTGGAATAAACCGACGGTAATATCCGGCCAATCCCAAGAAACTCCTTACTTCTCGCACAGACGTCGGGGCTTTCCATTCCATAACCTCCTGAACCTTGCTTGGATCTACAGAAATAGGGAAAATTGGATTCATACCATTGAAAGAACTTGGCTTTAGAAAAATACCATTGAAAGATTCAACTTTAGAGAAATAGCATTGAAAGGTGCTCCGCTGTTGATTTCTACCATTCCGTTAATTTACCGTGAGGGTGATGCTCCACCTCTCCATTACCATGGTCTTCTTCTTCTGTGCTGGAGTTGCCTCCCTCGACAACGATTGCAGCCATGTCTCTAGCTCCCTTCCTCTTCATCCGCTGGACACTTTGGAGACACGCATGGCATGGAGCGCGGTGCATGCATGCGTATGTAGCGCATGGACATGCACACGGACTAGGACGAGAGACGTGTGTGTGAGTGCGCAGGTGGTCGTGCCCGCCCAGGCGTTTGCCACTTTGCCTCGTCCCCGCCCGAGACCGCCTCAGAGCGTGCAGAGCACGCCGAGCCCCGCCGCCCTGGCCGCCCGCCGGCCACTGCCCCATGCCGGCACGCCGCAACATTTCACGCGGCATGTATACGGTCAATCTAGTGATTAATATTGATCGACAATTCTGTGTCTATCAGTTCTCAGCTCGCCATGCCATGGCTGTGTGAGCTGTGCGACTGCCGGCGGCCGTTCCCGTTCCCATTGCGTACCCAGCGAGCAGGAAGACGAAGTAACCACACACATTTTGTCGTTTCGAGATGTGTAGCGCCATCCTCCTCCGTCGACCATCATGGCGCCGGCTGCGCCCTCCCGTTGGCCATGCGGCCATGCCAGTTGAGGCAATACTTCGCGAGACCCTTCTAGCGCCACTCGTGTCGCTGCAGCCGAGAGTACACGCGAGGAGGTCATGGCCAGAACAGCGTTCTTTTCTCAGCAGCTCAAGCGAACTAACGTCAAGTAAACGGAATGGTAGAAGTCAACAACAGAGCAAGCTTCAATGCTATTTCTCTAAAGCGGAATCTTTTGATGGTATTTTTTAAAGTCGGGATCTTTCAATGCTATGGATCTAATTTTCCCACAGAAATACCATTCTCGGACAAGATATGACCGAGAAATGGGACTTCTTTCAACCAGAATTGACACTTACTAAATTTGGCATATAGCTTGTGCTTCCTTAACCTCTCCAACACTATTCTCAAGTGCTTTGCATGATCTTCCTCATTCTCAGAATATATCAATATGTCGTCAATGAACACTACCACAAACTGATCCAATTCCGGCATGAAGACCGAATTCATCAGATACATGAAGTATGCTGGAGCATTGGCTAGTCCGAAGGACATGACCAAGTACTCAAACAACCTGTACCTGGTAGAAATAGCAGTCTTTGGCACATCCTCAGCTCTAACCTTGATTTGGTGATATCCTGACCTCAAGTCAATCTTGGAAAACACCTTGGCTTTTGATAACTGATCAAACAGAATGTCTATGCGGGGTAAAGGATACTTATTCTTTACTATTACTGCATTTAACGGCCGATAATCTACACACATTCTGAGAGTCTGATCCTTCTTCTTCACAAACAAAACTGGTGACCCCCATTCTGACGTACTTGGCTGAATAAAACCCTTATCTAACAATTCTTTCAAGTGCTTCTTCAATTCCCTTAACTCATTTGGCGGCATCCTATATGGTCTCCTTGAGATAGGTGCCGTACCAGGCAACAATTCAATGCTAAACTCGACATCCCGGTCGGGTGGAAGTCCCGGGAGGTCATCAGGAAAGACATCCAGAAATTCACACACGACTGGAATCTCGGGTAAAGGTGTAGTTTGAATTGCGTGCGCGGCACTTTCCATATTAATCTTCCAGGGCAAAGGGATTTGAAAGGTTCCCTCCCCCAAAGGGTTTCTGATTGATATCATTCGATTGTTGGTGTCTAAAACTGCTCCCCAAAAACTCATCCAAGTCATCCCTACTATGATATCTACCCCAAGACCAGGAAGGACTATCAAATTTAACCGAAACCTCCACTGATCTAAATCCAAAGCCACAGACTGAACCATCCTCCTCGTATTAACATCAGCCCCAGCTGAGCTAATACGAAATTATATACTTAACTCGATGATACTCAATTGTGTTTCAATGCAAATGCCTCACTTACAAATGAATGCGATGATCCAGAATCAAACAAAACAACAGTGGGAGTTTGGTTGGCAAGGAACATACCCGCTGTCACTGGTTCTCCCTTCACGATGTCCTCCAAGGTAGTGTGGTGCACTCGAGCTGCTGCTTCTTAGGATTTGGGCACTCCCTCGAGAAGTGACCGGTCTGACCACAATTGAAACATGGTCCCATCATTCCTGCTTTAGCTCCTGCATTGCTATTCTGGCCTACCTTCCCTTGCTGAACAGGCGTCCTGAACGCCTTATTGAACTTGTTCTGATTCTGCCCATGATTTCCTTTCTTCTGAGGTGGACGGAACTTGGAACCAGAGTTGGGAGGACGATACGGCGAACGGAAATTGGTCTGGAACCTCCCCTGTGATGGACCTCCCTCAAAGGTCCTCTTGTTGCGACCCTTAGCTACCGTATGGATGTTGTTCTGATTCTCCTGAATCAGACAGCCGTTGTAGAAGTCATTAAAAGTGACACGAGTAGAAGTACCCGGTGTCTTCATCGGCTTGGAACTCGGGCCCTCTTGAAACTTGCAATCTTAGCTTCCTCGATGTTCACAAATTCCGGAGCATAGCGGGACAATGTCAGGAAGGTATGATGATACTCCTTCACTGTACGGTTGCCCATGGTCAACGCTAGGAATTCTTGCTTCTTCATTGCCATCAATGATGTTGGAATGAAATGTGCACGATACGCCCTGGTGAACATATCCCAAGTGATATGCTGATTCTCGGGATAAATGGTACGATGCTGTCCCCACCATATCCCAGCTGGCCCTTCAAGCAAATGGGCTGCATACTTCACCTTGAGCCCTTCTATTAGTCGAAGCAGATGGAACCTCTACTCAATAGTGTATAGCCATTCCTCGGCCTCCAACGGGTTTATGGCCTCCTTGAACACTGGCAGCTTGGTGTCCATAAAATCCTTGAAGCTGCTGTACTGATTCACTTCTTGACCGACACGGACATTGCGGTTGTTGCGGTTGGCCTCGAAGTTCTGACGCAGCAAATCTTCAATGTTTCTCTGACTCCCCAGGAATTGTGCGAACAACTGCTCTGGGGTGAGTGGAGGCGGAGGTGGTGCACCGTGTGCAACATTATCTTTGGCCCCATGGCCTCCACCACCACCACCACTGCCACTGCCACTGCCACTGGCATTCTGGGCAGCCGTTGCACTCCGGGTATTCGCCATCTGCAATATTTCAGCAAGCATGGTCATTAGGAGTTGGATTTCTGGTGGTAAATAAATGTAGAGTTGTGCCATGCAAGGTTCATTAGAGAGAATAAATTCAAACAATTCATTCGCACAGCACACAACATTATTATTTTTCCACGATCACAACATCACTAATAGAATTACCAAAATGCCAGTATTGCCAACTGGACTTTCACAGCGTATCTTACATCGCCATTACACATCACATGACTACCATCTGGCAAACCCCAACTAGGCTGACTCCACTATCATACATGACACTAGCAAACCCAAAAGTACCACTACTAGTGATCTAAACACTAGCCTACTCCTCGTCTGCCACAAGCAGGACACTAGCGGCCTCGTCTGTGCCCTCCGCACGAGGTGCGTGCCACTGGCCATGCTGCCTCAAGTACACCTCGTCACGCAGACGGTCATTGTACTCCTCCAGGTGGTCTAACTCCCTGTGCAACTGGCGCTTGCTCTCATGCAGCCCTCGCACCTGGTTCCAAGCGGCGGTCTTGTCATCCACCACTTTCCCCAGTGTGCTCTCTGTGTACTCCAAGCTAGCTGTCAACTGTGCTACCCTCTGCTGAAGCTGCTCAACCTGCTCTGCCAACTCTGCACTGCCCCTCAAAGCCTCTGCCTTGGCCTCTGTCTCAACTGCCAAGTCCTCATTGAGCTTCTTCACCTGCTCCTCAAACTGAGCCTTATGCTGACGCTCACTGCGGATCTTATCCCACAACAGGTTGCGCCCGTGGATATACATGGTCTCAAGTGCGTCGTACGCCTGCATTACGGCGAACATCGCTCTAGCAGTGTGTGAGCCACCCTCCTCTGACTCCTGAGGTCCTGTCACAAGTGTTGTCCCCTCTTCCTGCCTCCATACCGTGTAGGTAGGATCGACAAAGGGAAACACACCTGGCAAGATCTCTGCAAGCTGGTCAGGCACCTCTCCCACCAGCAAGTCCAACAGGTGGTAGGCGGCTACCTGTGCTGCACACCACAGCGTCTTGCCCTCTCCACAGACTCTCCAACCAATCCAGTGCGGGTCATCATCCAACTGAGGAACAACAAGCGACACAGTGGCATATCCACGCCTCACTATCATATCTCGATCCCAAAAGTAGAGAGGCGGGTTGCGCTCAGGATAGCCAGCACTGTTGAGAATCCTCCAGAGAAGGGTAGGCGTCCGAACTTCTCCAGGAAAGTGCTGGACTCCCTGTCCACACGAGTGGGTAACGGTGGCACAGCAGGAGCTGGGACAACCACAGGTGGCGCCTGCCTGGGGTGTCCAGGTGCTGCACCTCCCACACTCTTGCGGGCGGTCTGCTTGGTCCTTGGCATCTGAAAGAGCGACATATCCTGATAAGCACAATTATATAATTATAAATTATATAAAGGCCTCATAAGCATGGTGTACTCAATTCTTTTAAGGGGAAAGGATTAATTTTAAAATTGTCATGAGCAAAATTTTATTCATATGCAATGCACAAAATTTTATTACGTCCTCACAAGATTTATTACTTATACTATTATAGTGATAACCAAATAATCGCGCTAGTCGGTGGCATAACAACGCACTCTCATATACGAGGTTAGGGTGATCTACACGTTCGCGTGGTTAGCGTACCTGCAGAAAATTTCATTTCAGCCCAACCCCATGAATGCAAGCGACGAACAAAACTCGGCACCTTAAGAATAAGGTCAAATCTCCGATTACAACTAGCCCTATTCAACACCCTTCTCTACACAGGTATATCCCCGATATCCCTGCGTGTAGGTGCACGCTACCCGAAAATCATCGCCAGAAGACGACCCCTCACATGAGATACTCTCTTATAAACATGTGTAGAACATGGATGTAATCGAGCATCATTAAGCACTCCCCTAGACTGGCAGTGTACCCAGTCATGCTCTCACAACTCACCTTACCTTGGGCGTAGAGGCAAAATATGATCCATACACAACCATTCAAGTGAATGGCCCTCATACAAAACCGTCGTGTATGAGCGCGACAAAGAAAAATATGATGCATTTGCCCCCAAGTTAGTACTTTAGTAAGCCACCTAATAGTCCTTATACGGGCATACTGGACAGGTCGGACATTCGGCACACTCTAAGACTTTATCCCAACTTATAGATTCCTATGTGAACCTTTGTATAAGTGGCTACAAGTTTTACTCTCTTTTTTTTAAAAAAAAACTGTAGTTTTTATTACGTAATGAATGACGTCATGTTGAACCACGCTCCGATGCCAGCTGAAATAGAACCGACCAATTTACATAAGCACAAGTACGAATATCAACGCCAAGGCGTCGAAGAACGCACTTGAGCACATGTAAACTGGTAGTCATCCAAATCCCGAAGGATTTTAGACTTTTTCCATCATAGCCAAGATCGTAATAAGTTCAACACTCGTCATGCATTACACAAGACATATAGTAATATTAAATAAACACTCGCCACGGTAGGATTTTTACCCTTAGCTACATATATATTTGTGTTCGTCCTATCCACTGAAAAAGCCACAAAAATATTCTGCTATAACCCTTTGTTTCAATCTGTTATTCTTGTGAGTTTAGTTAATTTTCAGTCCATTAGAGTCTTTATTTTGTTGCTGATCATTAGCCTTTGCGTATCCTTTGTGCCTCTTTTATATATCTCGAAATCCCTACAAAAAAATTCAGAAACCGGTATCATCCTTCGCGTAAACTTTGATCCTATCAAGTTAGAACGCTGACGGTTGTGTCTTGTTTCTAAAAAAAAGAAAAGTGTGTCAGTTTCATATCTATTCTTGTTCTTAGTTATATATAAAAAAAGTTACAAAAAAAGAGAAGAAAGAAAAGTTGTAAAAAAAAGAAGAGTTGAGGAAAGTTTGTGAAAGAGAAATTTAAAGATCAGTTGTTTATGTGCACAAGTTCTGAATTTTATATCAAGTTGCACAATCAGTTTGTTATCTATCCTTTGGTGTAAAATTTTGCTTAGGTTTGATTGCAACATTTGCATCCTAAGCATATTCCTTGTTTGCATCAAATCTGAAATTATCTTTGCGTGTGTGTTTGATCCATTTACATCACTCATATCTTGTGGTCAGCACTAGGCACTGAACTTATATTTTGGACTGTGATTTAACTTTACAATAGCGAGAATTCAGATTGCATTCCTTGTGAATTATATCCCCACCAAGCTCCACAAATAACCCACCGTCATAGGAACACTGATCTTGCATTCTCCGAACCATCATTCTCAAGTTACCACCTCGCATTGGCCCTCTGTAATCTGCAGGGAATTCACATGAGCTTCGGTTGGTAAGAGAGGTGAGGTTGTGAGATTTCACATATATTTTCCTATAGCACATATAAGCTTGCTATTTTGCATATGTATTAACCATGATAGGCCGAAGATACACCAATCTTCCATTCTATGGAAGTACTGATCCGGAAGAGTTTCTTGATTGGCAAGAACAAATGGAGATTGAACTTGAAGTTCAAGATTTTTCAGAAGCCAAGAAGATAGCAAGAGTTGTCCTTGAGTTTGAGGATTATGCTCTTGATTGGTGGAAGCAATATCCACATAAGCGCTTCATCAAGAATTGGGAAGATTTGAAGAAAGCCATGAGAAAAGAATTTGTGTCAAGGAAGTATGGGCTGATTTTGCTTCGTCGTTTGGAGAATGTAAAGCAACGTAGTAAATCTGTCCAAGCATATTATGATAAGCTATCTTCTTCCTTGCATCGAGCAAAAGTTGTTGATGACATGAGTGCAATGACATATTTCAAGAGAGGTCTTAATGCTAACATTGCTGCTGCACTTGAGAGAAAATATTTTAGAAGTATGCAAGATCTTCTAAGTTGTGCAATAAGTGAGGAGAAGAGAATCATGAAGGTGCAGCAAGGCAAGAGCTCACAAGGTGCGAGTCATTTGTGCCAAGACATACATGCTAAGTTACAGCCCCATCGTATCCTCTCGTTATTGGGGAGAAGCGAGCTTCAACTTCATGCAAGAAGAGAGGACATGCTATTCCAAAAGTTTCTTCAGTTGATTCTAGTGCTAGAAGAAGTGAAGACCATCAACCATTCAACTCCAAGAAGAACTTTGTTGTGCAGCAAGAAGATATCTCTGTGTCTCTAGTTGATAAGAGAAATGATGGGGTGTGTGACATTGCTTTGGATCATATTGTTACACCAACCCTTGATATTATTGTTGCCCCAAAGTGCCATTTACAATCTGAGATTGATGAGGAAGAAGTTGCAAATGTTTCCATCACTGGTTGTCTCAGCTTTGAGCAAGATCAAGAAGAAAAATCTGCTGCACATGCCATAGAAGTTGAGATAGAAGCAACTATGCAAGTAGTGGAAGCTCATCAGTCGAGCTATGAAATTAGAGAACATCTTTGTCTATTGGAAGTTGATCCTTTGTGTGTTGAGTTGAAGGAACATGCTGCAATTGCACATCATATAAATCTGAATTTTGATGATAAGAATGAGCTGCTTGCTGCTATGTCTCATTGTGAAAGTGTCCACATCATTCAGCAAGAAGAACCAATGCATTGCATCAACACAAGTGATGAGCATGATACAAGTTTTATGCCTTGTGCTAGTGCCAATTATGGTGATGTTGCAAGTTCTGAATTTGTCCAATTCTTCTATGCAACATTGTGAAAATTCAGAGCCAAAATATTATCAAGAGATTGATAAAAATTCAATTTTTGAAGGTGCATCTAATCTGAATTTGAAGGTTGACCATAGTGCCAATTTGAGTGCTCAATGTGAGAAGAAAGATACTTCTATTGTGCCATCAAGTGCAAGTGAGAAATCTGTCCAAGATGAGGTTCATCATGATCCAACACTTCTGAAGTTTCACACTGAAGTTGTTCCAAGCACAAATGTGGTGCCAAGGTGTGATGTACCATCAACTCCGTTGTGTGAGGAAATATTGGACAGTGGTGCTGAAATTGAGTGCTCTAACTCACCACTTAATGATCAGAAGATTGAAGGCATGATTGATGAAGATGATTCCACTTCAACCATTGAAAGATCATTGTCTTTTGAGAAGGCAAAAGATGGCTCTTGTGCTGCAACCATTGCTGCCCCTATGGCAATGGATAACATCATGAATGATGACACATATTCATATGTTGCTCCACAAGATGTTCAAGACATTGTGCATCAAAACCCAAGTGAGAATGAGAGCCATGTAGCCAAATTGAGTGAGAGTGAAAATAAAAGTGAGATGAGTGATTCCACCAAAAGTGAGGTTGAGAGCATCAACAATATGAGTGTGAGAGATACACTACACAAAAAGAGAGAGCTTCATTGCAAAACATGTGAGGATGATTTTACTAATCTACTAATGTCTACTTTTAGTGTTGTTTCTCCAAATGTTCAGGTGTACAAGTGCAAGAAAAAGGTGGAAGAGAAGGTTGTCCAAAAGACTATCATACTTGGTAAGAGAACTGAGAAGGTAGCCAATCTTGAGAACCAACTCTTTGCTGTCCAAAACCTAAACCATGTCAAGGATAAAGGTAAAAATTCAGAGATACTTTCTATTATGTATACACCATCGTCAAATCTAAAAGGTAATGAAGATAATCGAATCTGAATTTACAAAACAAATTGGTGAGCAATTATGATGAAAAATTTGTTTCAATTGGAACCGAACATACACAAAATCTTTATATTGATCTAAATGATCCACATGTTCATACAAGTGCTGAATTCTTGCAAGTTCATAACCATTGTTCAATCATGAAAGATAATTTCTATTCTTTGACTGATATTCATGCTACTCTACATGCTAATAATGTTGATCATGTCAAGTTGATTACTCATGCTGAATTTTTCATGAGCGTATCTCCTGCTGAATGTATGTTTTATATCAAGTTTGATGAATTTGTTGATATCAATAAATTAGTTGAAAGTGTTCTTGATATATCATCTATGAAATCTTTGAATGGTGTATATAGCTGCAAGTTTACTTTTCACTTCATTGGACATCATGCGGTAAATAAATTTTGTGCTTGTGTCCTTTGCATAACATGTGACAAACTTGCTGAACTACAACTGAATGAAGTGAGTAGTATATCTTGTGAACCCTATTTTTCTCGAGTGTGAGATAAATAAGATAATGAATGCTTGCTGTCAGAATTGCCTATGCTATTACCATGTTCATATTATACTTTAAGAGAAAGAAAATCTGTGCAAACATGTTCTCGTACATGCACCTAAGGATTTTTCATCCCCATGTGAGACCATTGACTATGAAAGGTACATTTCTAAACCTTTATCTGAATTGTGCATCAAGAATTCTTGGAATATCGAATATGCTTCATTCCCATATGTTGATATGATTGATCTCAATAATGTGAAATATGATAACTTGAATCAAATGAGTGGTCTAAAGGAAATGCTTGTGCTGCCATCTTATAACCTATTTCCTAGTTCACAAAAGTTGAGAAAATTTTTCTTTCATGGAAAAGAAAAATATGAAAACATGTATTACAAAAAGAATCCTGACCAAAATGAAATAAAAGATTATAAGAGCAATCGCATATATGTAAGGTCCTAGATGGCTAGAGGGGGGGTGAATAGCCTATAAAAATTTCTACAAACTCACTAAGCAAACTTTATTAGATACACAAATGGCGGAAAGCAAGTTATGCTTAGCCTACTAGGTGTTGCAAGCCTCCTATCCAAACAATTCTAGTAGGTAATCACTAGTACACACAAGAGCTACCACTAGTGATCAAGAGTTCTACCCAAGGGATTTAATCTACATAAAGAGTGGTTCCCGACCGACCACACAAGCAATTCTAACCCACACGATTTTAGTCTACACAAGAAGTGGTACACGGCCAACCACACAAGCAATTCTACTTTGCAAGAATGTAATCAAAGTAATGCAAGAGAGGAGGAGACTTGTTATACCGACGCGTCGAGTCGGGGTTGCCAATCACCAAGAGAATGAGCAATCAATCACAATCGGCAACACACAATCGATGACAACCAATCACCGGGAGACAAAGATGAACACAATTGTTTTGTTCACCCGGTGTTCACTTGGGCACCGCCAAGCTACGTCACCGGTTGTGTCGACCAACACCTAGATGGTTCCTCGGTGTGACCTTCAAGTCACTAGCCCCTCAAGGCTCGCCCCGCAAGGCACCGCAAGACCCACTCTCAAGCGAGGTACTCAACGACATGAGGATTCCACTAGGATGCTCTTCGTGATCCCCACGAGGTGAGCTCAACCTCTCACAAATCAACCGGAGGTGGCCAAGAACAATCACCTTCACTTGCCAACGCCTCCAACAATCTCCAAGCCGGCTAGGAGCGGTACTCTCCAAGAGTAACAAGAAATCCACCGGCTAAACCACCCACAAGTGCCACTAGATGCCCTCAAGCAATGCAATACACTAGGTGATCTCTCAATCTCACTTTGGATGAGCAACAAGCAAGAGAGATGAGAGGGAGAGTGTTTCTTCAGCTCACAAGTATGAATGAATGAGTTGGGAGCCAAGAGAGGAGCCAAGCCCGGCCATCCCTTTATTTATAGCCTCAACTCAAACAACTAGCCGTTGGGCAGCTCGGGCACCCGAAAAACACGCGCCGGACGCGTTCTATGCGTTCATTTCCGTGTGCTGAAAACTAGCCGTTAGGAGCGCCGGACGCCCAAAAAGTGAGCGCCGGACGCGTCCTACACTTGCCGGACGCTACCCAGAGAGCCTATTTTCGCTGCCCACCATCGAACTCTTAGTTTTGTGTGCGCCGGACGCATTCTATGCTCTCCGAACGCGTCAGACGCATAGCTCCGGACGCGTCCGTCGCTCTCGAGGGCAGCAGACCACTCCGCATTCAACTGGGCATATCTCTTAGCTCCGAACTCCGTTTTTGATGTTCTTGGGCTCGTTGGAAAGCTTATTCAGAGGACTATGCAACCAACATATCCTCATGATCCCAAACATTAAGGATAAAAACAGTTTTCCAATCCAAGAACCATCGACGCTCATTTCCAACACAAGAGTTCACGGAACCTTCTCCAACTTCTTCTCTTTTCTCTACTCCTTTGCAAATGTGCCAACACAATCAAGTGTACAACTCCATGTGCTTGTGTGTTAGCTTTTCACAATCATTTTCAAAGGATTTGGTTAGCTCACTAGGCCCAACATGCAATGCACTTCATGAATTCACCTAGTGGCACCCGTGCGTCGAATAGCCGATAAGACTTCCCCTCTTAATAGTGCGGCTATCGATCCTAAACCACTCACACCCTCTATGGTGTCTTGAGTGCAAAATAAAATGGCCCTATCGGTTATACCTTTGCCTTGAGCCCATTTTGTTCCTCCAAATGATATGAACGCTTCACACCATCATGTGACCGTCTCGATCCATCGACCTTGACTTCACTTGCCCTTCACCGTGCATCGGTCCATCGGCGCCTAGTCTTGTCCGAGCTTCACCATCGCATGGTCCTTCACTTCAAATCTCGACTAGCCCTTCACCTTCAACACCGGTCCATGGAGCTAAGTATCGTCTTGATCTTCATCTTTGATCACATGACATGTGTCATGCTTCATATGCATTAAGCTCATCATGTGGACAACCTTTCTCTAAATCAACCACTTTAGATAAACAAGGTTAGTCCTAGGTTTCATCAATTAGCCAAAACCAAACTAGAGACTTTCAATCTCCCCCTTTTTGGTAATTGATGACAACCTCAACAAAGATGATTTTATAATAAAGATTTTGAACTTGTCATACTTGTCCAATCATTTAGCTCACAAGAGAAATTTGGACAACTATAGCAAGTTGGGTTTTGGTAGTATTGCTCCCCCTACATATGTGCATAGAGTTTGGATTTGAAGCTTTGCACATATGCATGGATAAAAGTGTGGAGAGAGTAATTCTACCAAAATGATGCTAAGGTGTAAAAAATGGACCTTTGAAGCGTGATACCAATCGGAGTTGCAATTTACACCATCCTTAGCACCACGAAGTAACTAGACATCCATCAAAACTCAAGAACCCTGTGAGATCAACATTATAAGCAAAGTTCTTGAACTACTTGTAAAACAAGAGGAGTCTAGTTACAACCTATGCATACTAGTAGATCATTTCACCATTCAAGTCCTATACTAGCATTGCACCACACAAGCAAGGAGACACCACTTGTATAAAACTTTAAACTAGGTGCCATGAGCAAGTCATATGAGAATACACAAACAAATGCAACAAATTTGTTCATGAGCTTGCTCCCCCTTCTTGTGTGCATCAAAATTTTATTTACCCCTTTATCATGTTCGGTCATCTTTTTCTCCCCTTTGTCAACAATTGCCCAAAAATGAGATCAAATTGTGGAGAGAAAAGGACTTTGATGGAGTAAACAAAACTTTAGTCAAATTGGTTCAATCTAGACTACTTGCCGAAGACATTTAATTCGGTTTGAACCAAAGACAAGCTTCTTCACACCTCATGACAAGGGTTATCTTGCCTATGTTGAATTAAACACATGTAGCAAGTATTCTAGATTCAACACTAGGATTGCATGCTCACAAACATGTCATATGTCACCACTAGATCAAGAAAAGCATAGAAGCAATAGTGGTAAACATATATACATCAAACACATTTGATTTATCATGAACGCTCCAAATGCACCTTGTATGTCTACATGTGCTACCACAAGTATAATCCTAAGCATGAATGACATGTCGACCAATGGTACCTTGCTTTGTCGAAGGAGAGGCATGTCAAGTAGTGGTGGGGTGCATTCAACACATGTTTGAGAAGTCAAGAATATTCAATTCATTCCTTAGCTTACAAAACCTTCTTTCATCAAGTGGCTTGGTGAGTATATCGGCAAGTTGATCATCGGTGCCCACACTTTCAATGGAAATGTCACCCTTTTATTGATGATCTCTTATGAAGTGATGCCTTATGTCAATGTTCTTTGTTCTTCCATGTTGAATTGGGTTTTGTGTCATCTTGATTGCACTCTCATTATCACAAAACAATGGCACATACTTGAAGTTGATGCCATAATCCTTCAAAGTTGACTTCATCCAAAGCAATTGTGCACAACAACTCCCCCGCACTAACATATTCGGCTTCGGCGGTAGAGATTGCCACACTATTTTGTTTCTTTGAGGACCATGACACAAGTGATCTTCCAAGAAGTTGACATGTACCACTTGTGCTCTTTCTATTGATCTTGCAACCACCATAGTCGAGTCCGAATATCCAATCAATTCAAACTTTGACCCCTTGGGATACCATAGTCCAACATCTCTTGTTTGCTTCAAGTACCTCAATATTCTTTTTGAGGCCGTGAGATGACTCTCTCTAGGTGAGGCTTGATATCTAGCACACATGCAAACACTAAACATGACATCCGGCCTTGATGCGGTGACATAGAGTAGGCTTCCAATCAAAGACCGATATTCCTTTTGATTCACCATATTGCCATCAAAATCACTATCAAGATTTCCATTAGTGCCCATTGGAGTTGAGATTGGCTTTGCATCTTACATCCCAAACTTCTTCAACATGTCCCTTATGTACTTCCCTTGACTCACAAAAGTCCCATTCTTCAATTGCTTGACTTGAAGACCAAGGAAATAGCTAAGTTCACCAATCATGGACATCTCAAACTCTTTTGCCATCATTTCACCAAATTCTTCACAATATGTTTGATTGGTTGATCCAAAGATGATATCATCAACATAGATTTGCACAATGAAGAGATCATTACCAATCTTCTTGGTGAATAGAGTAGTATCAACCTTGCCCATTGTGAACCCCTTGGAGTGAAGAAAAGTCTTCAATCTCTCATACCATGCTCTAGGTGCTTGCTTCAAGCCATACAAGGCTTTCTTCAATTTGTACACATGGTCGGGCATCTTCTCATCTTCAAAACTGGGAGGTTGCTCAACATATACTAGCTCATTGATGATCCCATTGAGAAATGCACTCTTGACATCCATTTGATATAACTTGATGTTGTGGGCACATGCATAAGCTAATAGAATCCTTATTGCTTCCAATCTTGCCACGGGAGCATATGTTTCATCATAATCAAGACCTTCAACTTGAGTATAGCCTTGAGCAACTAGTCTTGCCTTGTTTCTAATCACATTGCCATCTTGATCTTGCTTGTTCTTGAACACCCATTTGGTTCCAATGACATTGTAGTCCTCCGGCCTCTCAACTAACTCCCACACATCATTTCTTGTGAAGTTGTTGAGTTCATCTTGCATTGCCATGATCCAATCGGCATTCAACAAAGCTTCATCAATTTTCTTAGGCTCTTCGGTTGACACGAATGATGCATGCTCACAAAACATGGCCACTCTTGATCTAGTTTGCACACCACTTCTAATATCACCAATGACACTATCAATTAGGTGATCTCTTGCAACATGTTGTGGTTGTAGCACTTGTACTTGATTGCTTGAACTTGGTTGATCACTTGACTTGTCTTCATTTGATGAACTAGCACCATGATCTTGCACTTGAGCATTGCTAGCTTGCCTCAATGGAGAGTTGAGCACTTCTTTATCATCTTGCACATCAATCACTTGCTTTGCTCTAATGTCCCCAATGTCCATGTTCTTCATTGCTTCAACCAATTGAGTTCCACCAACATCTTCTAGATTCTCATCTTCATCTTGTGACCCATTATCAAATTACACATCATGGACTTCTTCTAGAATGCCACTTGAGTTGTTCCAAACTCTATAAGCCTTGCTTGTAGTTGAATAACCGAGTAGGAACCCTTCATCACATCTCTTTTCAAACTTCCCCAATCTAGTGCCCTTTCTCAAGATGTAGCATTTGCATCCAAACACTCTAAAATAGCCAATATTGGGCTTTCTTCCATGAAGTAACTCATATGGGGTCTTCTCTAGCAAAGTATGACAATAGAGCCTATTGATGTAGTAGCATGCCATGTTGATTGCTTCATCCCAAAATGATTGACTAACATTGTACTCATGAAGCATTGATCTAGCCATATCAAGCAATGTTCTATTCTTCCTCTCAACTAGGCCATTTGATTGTGGAGTGTACTTGGCCGAGAATGTTTCGTGGTGCATGTGATACATGGTTGGAAACATGGTGAAGTTAACTTTCCAATGCAACTGATAGTGCATCATTTGGAGTTTCCAATAAAGAGTTATTGCCAAATTACTGAAGACTACTCCGAAGACCAGCAGCCTCGCGAACCCACTTCGAAGCCATTTCGTGGAGGCCTTTTCACATTCTTAGTCTTTTCATTTCCATCTCGAATTCACGCCTATCTAGCGGGGCTGTTGCTAGTATAAGTAACCCCTAAGACCCTTGCAAACGAAGACTTTTGATAATCCAATTTGGAACCCTTTGTTCAGTGTGTGCTAACAAACCCCGTAGAGAGATTCTCTACCCCTTTGCTCTTGTGTTTTCCTTCGCGGAGATTACGAAGCGGCCGCGTCATCGGCACCCAATCCGTGCTCCTGATCCTCGAGTTCGGGTTGCGTAGGTTGGTTCTTTGAGAGTGTGGTTGGGCGAATCCTTGGTTCAAAGCTGCCGTATAGAGACAAGTGGTTGGCTCCTTGTGCGTGTCGTCGGGTTGCACTAGTTATCGCTGCTTGCAGCAAGTTATCGGCCGTTCTTCGGCTAGTTATCAAGATCGATCCTACGTCGTGAAGATCGGGACAACAACATCATCACTTGCTCCCCGACTCCCGAACTGTCTCCTCCGGTATACTATTGGTTCCTTCTCTTGCTCAACATTAACCTCTACATTTCCTCCACCACTTGTCTCCTCACTCCCTTCGCCAACTACCTCATCACCAACTGTCTCTTCACCTCCACCTTCACATTCATTATTCCTCACATATCAACACCTCCATTATCCTGATGCATTTCCTCTTGAGTTTTAGACCTATCCATTGGACAAGTGACGATTCTTTCTCTTCACCTCCACCTTCACATTCATCTGAAACATAATTGATCTTGCTACTTCCAACAAGTGACGATTCTTTCTCTCAGCAACACCATTTTGTGGCGAGGTATTTGGACAAGTAGTTTGATGTATAATCCCATGTTTTGAGAGATAAGCTCCAAAATCATTATTCACATATTCCTTTCCATTATCAGTTCGGATAATCCGAATTCTAGTATTGAATTGATTTTCAACCAACTTGTGAAAGTCTTGGAAACACCTAAGGACCTCATGCTTACCCCTAAGAAGGTAAACCCACATCATACGAGTATAGCAGTCAATGAAGGTCACAAACCACTTAAATCCACTCAATGATGTAACGGCGGGGACCCCAAACATCGAGTGTATTAACATAAAAGGTTCACAACCCCGGAGGCCAATACTACGATATGTTGTCCTTGTATGCTTCCCAAGTTCACACGCATCACACACAAGTTTATTTATGTCCACATCTCTAAAAGCATCAGGATATAATTTATTCAAACTTCCAAAAGGTACATGTCCTAACCGGCGATGAAGCAAGTAGACCTCCCTCTCTTGTGCTTCAGTAGCTGCTGCCAATGCTGATTGTTGTTGGTTGATGAACCACAGCCCATTACGCCTGACTCCAGTCCCAATCACTCTCCCCGTCCTCTTCTCCTGAAAGTTACAGAAATTTTCATCAAATGTAACTGTGCATTTGAACTGATCAACAAGTGAACTAACAGAGAGGAGATTGACTGGGAAGGAGGGGACATGCAAGACAGAAGATAAGTGAAGAGATGGAGTGCACTCTATAGATCCTACACCATGAATGGGTTGTGAGGTACCATCAGCAGTTTAGATAGTCTCACAATAAGAATGCGGGTTGTATGTTTTAAAAACACTAGATATGCCTGAGACATGCTTGGAAGCTCCGGAATCAATGACCCACTCTATGTTGTGCCTACATGTAGATGCAAGTGCCTGTGCACGGGTACCTTTGCCTAGGTGGGCATAGTTGACGAAGTTACCAAAGTGACTGGTGGTAGCAATTATAGAACCCACTGAGTAGTACTTGAAAGCTCTAATTTGGTTTTGGTAATTAATGAAACCTAATATACTAACCTTGTTCTCCAAGTGAATATGAGATAGGTTGCATATACCAAGTGTTGAGCTAGTCGGCAAACCATGGAGATGATGGTGACGGCCTCATGATGATGGATCAAGTGCTCTACATTTGGAAAAGACGAAAGAGAAAAATAAAATTGGGCTCAAGGCAAAGGTATATTTATAGGAGCCATTTTTATTTTGCACTCAAGACACCATAGAGGGTGTGAGTGATTTAGGATTGATAACCGTACTATAAAGAGGGAAAATCTTTAATTACAATGCTTATCTTATACCACTAAAGTGTGAGTCACATTTGCATATGCATAACGCTTAGTGATGCGGTGAGTTGAGATTAACTCTAAAATTATTTGTGAAAATCTAACCCAAGTGCTAAAATTATTTCGGTAATTTTTCTTGAGGGTTAGAATCCTGAGAAGGGTTGTCTTTGGACATATATAGCTGTTGGATAAATATTCAGAGAACTATCTGACCGGACCAAGTATCAAGTCCAGGAGCTGATCGCAACCTCACCGGACCAACTATCAGAATCATAGCTGCTGCTCACTGCATGACCGGACCAAGTATCAAGTCCAGAGAAAGGAGATGTCTGGACCAAGAATCAGAACCAGAGCAGGGCGCACTCGAGACATGCTACTCCATTTATTTTTGGCCTTCACCAAAAATAGACATGCACCTTGTTTTTGTGCGTGAGAAATAAATGGCTTGCATGCAGGCTTATTTGACTTTGGAAAGAAGGAGTACTGTGGCCACGTGAGTTGATGAGGAAATGGAGAGGCAGCATGAAGACATGCATCGTCCACCAAGTGAGCTTCCAGGAAGTTTCTTCGTGTTTTTATCTTGCTGACCAGTTTTAGCCATTTGAATTCACATGGGGCCAAGTCAAGTAAATGAAGCGGTGAGGAACGGTTGCATGTTTTGGTCCTTTATCCTGTCCATCGTGTGAACACAAGAAATGGGAGGTTGGCGCATGTGGTCTGTCAACAAGTAAATGAAGAGGCCCAACCGAGTAAATGAAGAGAGGCAGGGGCACTGGTTTTTCTGCCCGTTGCTCCCGTTCTGCCCGTTGGGTGGCCTGGCTGGACAAGGGAAATATAACAGAGCGCACCCCTCCATTCTCTCTCCCTGGTTCCCATTCTCCATTCTTGCATACAGTGAACCAAGAATAGAGAACAAGCTCTCCTCTCCTCCTCTCACTCTCTCAAGCACTCGTGCCCCATTCAAGTGAGAGATCGAGTTCTAGTGATTAATCTGAGAGCTTCAAGAGCATCTCCTCCCTCTCCTCTCCCTACTCAAGCCTTGTGCTTATTCTTGAGAGGATTTGAGGGAAACTCTAACCCTAGTGTGTGCATCTCGTGATTTACTTTTGTGGCACTAGGTGATTCTTGTGATTGCAGGTTTCTTATTACTCTTGGTGATTGCCGTCACCTAGACGGTTGGAGATTTGGTGATTGGTGAGGGGACTTGTTGATTGTGTCCGCCCCCAATCAAGGATTGGATTTGTAAGGGGTTCTTGAGTCTTCCCCGCGGGAGATCGCAATTGGCTACTTTAGTGGATTGCTCGTGGCTTGTGGATCCCCATCTTGTGTTGGTTGTGCGGCACCCGACTGCGGGTTTGGCTTTGTAACGCCAATCAGCGCGTGAACCTCCAAGTGGGTGAATCGCCACAACGAGGACTTGCTTGCCGGCAAGCAAGTGAACCTCGGTAAAAAATATTGTGTCATCTCTCTTGCCGTGGATTCATATTGTGCTTGGTAATCTTGCGATTATAATTGTTTGGTTCAACTCCTCTACATCAGCGGTATAAATCACTTCTCTACCTTGTATTTATTTTGCATAGTTGTAACTAGCTGAAACCTTTCTTAGTGAATAGCGACCTAGCTTTTGTGTGTCTAGAGTTATAGCTTTATTAGAACTGTTGGTTTAGGTGGCTTGCTTCACACCCTTTGTAGTGCTAGTGCAAAATTCGCTTCGCCATCTTATTTACTAATAGCTTGTCTTAAGTGTTGTTGTAGAGATTTTTTATAGGCTATTCACCCCCCCCCCCTCTAGCCATTTTGGACATTTCATGACTTGGAGGCTTCGGTGCTCTAGACTCTTGCCATTGTTCCCACTGCTTGACCTGTTCTCCAGTTAAGGTGAGGGACTGATTCTCAGCATTAACCTGAGGACCACTCTCTGTGATAGAACTCTCCATGGCTGCATTGGCTTGAGGGGCACCACGGCCTCTACCACGTCCTCCTACACGTCCACCACCACGACCACGACCTCCTTGATCACCACGAGCACCACCACGACCTCCTCGAGTTCCACTCCTACCACCATAGTTTCTTGGAAGGGGACAATTGTAGCTCATGTGTCCCTTCTCTCCACAGTTGTAACACAACCTCTCTGCCACAGTGGTATAGGCTGACTTCACAGGATTGTCACCACTCATCATCCGAAGCCTGCTCTCCTCAATGACCATAGCCGACATAGCCTCCTCCATGGTAGGTAAGCTATCCTGGTGACAGAAAGTAGCCCTCCTACTCTCAAACTCAGGATCTAAGTTCTTTAGGAAATGAGTCACCCTCCTGTCTTCTACCCACTTCTGACCATCACGGGCATCCTGTGGATCTCTTATCTTGAGTGGAGCATAGTGATCCAGCTCTCCCCACAAGTACTGTAACTCACTAGCATATTGCTCCACTGGTCGTCCTGCTTGTTTCACTGCATCAGCCTTATTCTGAATCTCCATCATAACCATTATATTCCCCTGCTTGGAATATCTATTGTTTAGAGTTTTCCATATCTGTGCTGCAGTGTGCATACCTTCCACAATCTTACTGACAGATGGTGACATGGATGTCAATAACCATCCCACTATAGTAGAGTTCGTCATACGCCAAACTCTCCATTCATGGCTAAGCTTGTCAGCTGGCTCAACACAATCCTCCACCGAGATAATGCTCTACCCCTTTCCACCTAGGAGCACTTGCACTCTTCTAGACCAACTCAAATAATTCTTGCTTCCCTCTAGCTTTACATCATTTGGCATGAGTTCTAATTTTAGTTCACGCGCCTCCCTGGGACCAATCAAGTTCATCTCCATGAGTCCCTGGATCAAGAATCTCATCTCATCTCTCAACTCACTCTTGATAATCGGCGGATCACCACCACCATTACTACCACTCCCTTGCTCACCTGCTGCCTTCTTTGTAGCTTCTGCCGCTTTCCTCTTTTCCTCCTCTGGATCCATCTCTTCCCCTTTTTATTATTATTATTAGAGTACGCAGCAAAAGAATTTACTGTAGAGCACTCCAAAGGCAGCAAAAATACTCCAACCTTCCCCAAATCACTACCTCCCACGACCTCAACAGCACACACCAACTCAATTTCTCTCCTTCACTTCACCGTAGCAGCTCGGCACCTTCACCTCTCAAAGCACTACACCTTCACCAAAGTCCCCTAGCTCCTCAACAGCAGCAGCACGCAGCAACACTCCAACAGAATCCGCTCTCTCCTCCCCAATCTTCAGTCAATGCATCGAAACTCCACAGCATGCAGCAGCTGCAGCCACCTCTTCTCCGCCTGCCAGGAAGAGACTCGAATCTTCAGTCAACAATTATCAAACTGCCACAACATGCATCACCACAGCAAACTGCCACAACATGCAGCACCACAGCAAACTGCCACAACATGCAGCACCACAGCCACCCCTTCTCGAGTTCTCAGCCTGCCAGAAATAGGCAGGGACTGCTCGCACTTCTCCAAGCACAGGTCCACCAATCCGCCTCAACTCTCACACGGCCCGCACGCGTCCACTCAATGTGACGCCGGGTCCTCGCACTGCCTTGAGCCGCTCCGAAGTCTGCGTGCCTGGGCGCTACTCGCACTGAGCCGCGACGAGGCCTGCGCGTCTCACGCCGAAGCACGCGCCTCCACTCCACCTGGCCGCGCAGCACGCCGCCTCGCGAGCCTCCTGCGCCCGCGCTTCAAGCCCGCGGCCACACACTGCCGCAGGTACGGCCCTCACCGCTGCAAACCCTAGCTTTGTACACCATGTTGCGATTTTGGGGAATTGCTCTGGCTGGATGCTTCCAGACCCTGAGTCACTCTATTTCTTTCTTCTCACTTTTACATATTGATCCCTCTACAATACATTATTTACACCAACACCTTATTTAGATCGACCATCTTATTTGTTCGTACTATCGTAACCAACAAATAAATCAGGTGCAAAAACATGTCCACTACGTACGTACTGCAAAGGTGTAATGCTTATATCCACATAATAAAAGCTCAAGTTAAATGTGGACCCAGGATGTCACAAAGAACACTTCGGAAGAAGAGAGTTTTTACGGCACTATAGCTACTGCCCATGCGTAGCATATTTGATACCTAAATTAAACCTCGACTCTCTCTCTCTCTCACCTCTACTTGAAATCTTGCCTCTTGCTACCTACCTTTCCAAGGATATATATACCAAGAACTTTTTTTGGCAAATTTGTTCACTTATTTCAGCGAGCCTGCCTCCAAACTTTCTTGTGGGCTCATAAAAATGAAGCTTTTGTTATTCAACGAGCACAGTGGCCGCATCGCTGCCAGGCCACGGGCGGCCAACGCCACCAGGCAAGCCCAGATTGTGTTGCTGAAGAAGCTAGGCGTTGCCATCGAGGAGGATGTCGTCGACCCGGAGATCGAGAGCAAGTTCAAGGCCGCCTTCCACAACATGACGGATCGGAAGAAGCGGGCGTTGCAGCTCTACCTGAACCAGGGCCTCGACACTTCAGCTATGGAGCTGGACTTGTAAGGGTTGGGGGACGACTTGGTGTAGTCCCCTGTTGGTTTGTCGTCTTGTCGCTACTTCGTTTTTATGTAATCACAACCTCGTGTTACTTGGGGTCGGGAGGGCTACGGTAACCTCGAATTACTGTCCCCTCCTTTTATTGTAATTTGAAAACTCTTTTCTTCTTAATAAGATACGCGTTTACGCGTGCTCTAAAAAAAAGCAAGGTGGCCTGGGTGTATATATAGCTATCCATATATATAGAAACAAACTACAAAACAATTCCACTACATTTCCCTCATTTTGTACTTTTTTACTCATACTACGAATCCAGAAGTTAGGTCATCAGAATCTCGTGCATTTAGGATGATCAGCTAAGCTAGTTTCCATTCCACGTTCTTCAGTTCTTTAGCTGAGAGATCTATCGCACCCATGTTATATCATGCCACTGTTTGCCACTCTCGGATTATAAAATACAAGCTCTGTTCAGTTAGGAGGAAAGGCCGGCATTGTCTAATCTCGCAATAAAGCATCAAAAGACTTCTAGTCTATTCATTAGTTTCTTATATAAGCACTAGTACATCGAACTACTATACGCTTAATGCCTTCTGAGTTTCACCATGGCGGATCCAGAATATTACCTCATTCGGGTCAACAACTAAGTGATGGGGTCAAGCATGCATTGATTCTCTATTTTTAGAGTAATTTGTATGTGCATGAAAGTATTTGTTGTGTTGTTTTCACCAAGTTACCGGGGTCAGCTGACCCCGATAAATGCACCTAAACATGTTTGTTTTTCACCATAACAGTTAACTGTCACTTAATTTTTGTGATTGAAATTGGAGCTATTTTGGCCGCTGAAACAATTGTACCTTATTAGAAGTTTTACAGCTTTAGTTCTCAAACGCCTTGAGTTGTTATCGCTAATGGAAATGAATTGGAGGTCATGCATATGCATTGGTGTGCTTGCATCGATTGTTATGAGCACCTAGTGATAATAATACATGGCCTAAGAACAAATATAAAAGGATGTAAATCTCAGCAATACAAGTTTAGAGAAGATAGTAGTCTAGAGAGAAGCCTAAACACATGTAAGAGTATATTAATTATGTTTATTACCAAGAGAGAACAAAAGAGGTAGAAGGTAGAGAGGAGAGAAATGCAAGGAGCAAACAAATATGCAAGTTGGTTAGATTTGTGATATTTAGCAAATAAACTGTGTATGTGCATGACGTACAAAAGAAAAGTTTTTCATTCTCTGATTAAATCAATTTTGTGCTAATATAATGTGATCTTTGCTAAAACAATTATGAATTGTTTTATTACTTATATTTGGTATCATGACCAAGTTAATTACTTTCAATTTACCATGCTAGTTATATTGCTTCTAGCATCTTGTACAATGTCATGTAAGGATTTACGCAACATCAAGGTTTATTATCCATGTCGCATATAGATATGGAATACACGGGAAATCCATGTGCTTATTTATGTATTAATTTGTGCTGGCAAAGTTTCTCTCACAAGTTTTGCATGATATTTTGATGTCGTTTCTCTTACAAGTTTTTCTCTCAGAGAATCACTTCTCGGAGAAATAAGAGTAGTAGGAGGAGCTGTACCAAACTGATCACGAATTAATGGTATATATATATTTCCATTGTGCCACTCTAACATGTCATCGACATTAATACTTATAAAGTTTTTTAAAAAAAACTTATCTCATATGATTGTAGCTTGTGTAAAAGGAGAGGCGGAGGGAAGTGGGGCAATTAAGCACCCCTAAATGTTAGGGTTAGAATAGAGTATCTTTTCTAATCATTACACTAATCAAAGGTACGGTGGTCTAAGTCAGTTAGATACCCTCTTATGTAATTAAACTAATTCATATGTTGCACTGCTCTTGGAGGTTGATCATTAGCATGTATTTTATCTTTATATGACAAAACTAATGTTTGTGTAATGGAATATTGTAGTTCTTATTATCTTTGCTAAAGTGGAGCCAAAGTGTGTGTATACACATATAGGTCTTCACTGTTTTTTTTTTTTTTTGGTCATGTTGGCAGCCTCCCCAGTAGCAAATCCTTGCTCCTCCCGTGCATGTAGAAGAACGAGTTAATGGGCTGCCCTTTTCAAATATGATTGATCGCCCTTGTGGTCTTGTCTGTTCCTGTCTAATCACTTATCTTTTGAAACTAGCTTCTTTATCAGTTTGTAGTACTTCATTTAATTTTCTCCAAACGGACCAAGAACGGCCGTATTAGTCCGGCCATGCGGGAGTGGCCTATGCTGTCGGCCGTGGAGTGGCGCAGCGCAGCCGAATTCCACATGACAGCCAATATATCTAGTGTATCATCCTCCATCATGTTTAAATTACACAGTGTGCTACAGTGCGAGTCACTAGCCCTTCGCGTGCGAAGATCCTGCTGTATCTTTGCTTTTCCATACAACATACAAGAAAACGAGTTGCGACGCCCTTTTGGTGCCACATGTCCCACCCAGAACTGATGATCCACACTTTCTATATACTACTAGTGGTGTTCGCACGCACTGAGCGAGAGCCCGGCCTAGTGCACGTCGATGATGCAATCGATGGATGCAAGTGCAGACATAGCCAGATACATGTCTGATTTATTACTTCCCCGTTAGTTAAACTCACGAATGGTTATACTGTTAAAAAACCATCTTCGTATGTATACTTTCACCTGTAGAAAGCTGCAGCAGTAGTACTATTATAAACTGATATAGCTAGTGCTCTCTAGCCTGACAAAATTAGCTTTGCAGTAGTTTTCAAAACATCTTAGCTTTGCAGTAGTAGAAGTAGAGACGGATGCATATCAGCATATATGTTTTGAACAGCCTGCACACGGGCTGACCGATCGAGCCACCGGATAGGCTATCCATCTCTTGTACCCTAGTGATCTACTGACATCTGGATACAGGCAAAAGAGGAGATTGATGCCAAGCTAGAAATAAAGCTGCGGCCTTCATCCCATTCCTCCACAGATGGTGACGCTACTTTAGCTGCTTATGACGATAACACGGGTTATTAATTTGACCAGCCAATGCCCGGAGCTTCTCATGCAAAAGTGTCCGAGGTCACTATATACGGCCGCCAACCTTCTTAGCTATTGTCTATTGATAATGCTCACAAATATCTCATATAGTATATACTACTATACATATACACTACCTTTTTTTAGGCAAATACACGCTACTTTTAGTTCAGTATTCAAAGAGGTTTTGATTGTCTTAATAATTGTGACAAATTCGTATCTTTGGTTCACACAACCGCGGCGAGCAACTATTGAGTAATGCATATATGTGGTGCAGTAATTTTAGAGCAACTCCATCACATTGAGAAAATTCAATCCTCTATATCTATTTGAAGGGATTAAGAAAATCGAACTCTAGAGTCTAGGAAGATTGTATTGTACTCCCTCTGTCATAAATTATAAGTCATTCTAATTTTCTCGGAGAGTCAAAGCATCTTAAGTTGTATCAAATTTGTCTTAACAAGTACCTTTGTGGTCAAAGCATCTCAAATTATAAATCATTCCAGTTGTCTTAACAAGGACCTTTTGTGATCACCTCGACAACAAGAGGACGTAGGCACTTTCCTTTACAATTTTGAATTTGACTTTAGGAATCGTCACAATGCTAAGAAGCATGGAAATAAGTGGTTTGAAAAAGATAGAGTGCTCAAGTATCTAAGTAAAATCAATTGAGAGACACTTGAGCAACTGAGATTTTGGCCTTCTTTTAAAGTTAGGTGTCGGAAGTGCTGACATTTCCTCGGTTGAGCCTAGTTTTAAACTCGTCGAAAGTAAGTAGTTGCTTCTAACCGTAGAAAGTTCCAACAATTGATTCTTGTACAGTCCTTCCCTGCAATCATATCATCGAAAGTTGGTTGTAACTCTTGACTATTGGAAGTTACGAAACCCTAGGTGTTGGAAGTTTTGAGATCAAGAGCAAGAACTTCTTACACCCGTCGAACGAATAAAATTCTCTAGTGGTGTAAATATCATCTCCTCTCTTCTAATTGTTGCCCACTCATTCACTCATGAGCTAATTTCAATGCCCTCTCCTCTTCCCCTCTTTTCTGCCCCTATCGACTAGGTGTGTCATCCAAGAGCTCCTAATTTGTGGGAGAACCTCAACAAGTTTGTATTATCCTTGTTTTTTAGTGAAGAACTCAAGTTGACCTTTATGGTTGCTTAGGAGAGGCAATATCTAAGGTGAAAGAGATTCTGACCTTTGTGGTGACTTCGACAACAAGGACAAAGTAGGAACTCCTCAGTGGGGTGGCCAAACATAGGGATAAAGCCTTGTATCTTGTGTGCTTATTGTTGCGATTGCTTGGAATTACTTGTATTTGGTTCTCTCTTTCTCCTTCAAACTAATTCTTAGGTGTTGGTCATGATGTTCCAAGGGCAAGGAAGCACTTCAACATCTTCACGACTTCGTCTACCTCTTAGGAAGTGGGGTAAACTATATATCTGAATTTGAAGTTCATTTTAGTATGGTTTCGTAGCCTTTTGTATGCGTCGGAAGTTGCAAGTTTGCATTGAAACGGCTCAAACGGTTGGAACTTCCAATAGTTATTCATCTGCTTCTTCAAGTTTGTGTTTAGGAATTTTCAGATACGTCTTCACCCCTAGGCATTATAAATCTTTCAAGAGGTGCTCAAGCACGATGCAGATATGGTCTTCCTAGCTAGCACGAGCTGCATTAAATCTAGCCTCTCAAGCATGAGTAGAGCCCTAATGTTTGCTCGATGCCACGACTTAGCGGAGGATGAAGAATGGCGACGGATGGGATTAGGTGGACTGGTGGCGGCAGATGAAACTTTGTGTTGCCTAAGGGAATCCCAAACCCTAACAAATCTGGCACTGACATGGACTGCAAGTGATAAGGAGGAGGAGAGGCTTGGCATTGGCGAAGCGCACGCGATGGGCGGTGACGGCGACTAGGGAGGGACATTGCGTGGGGAGGGTGGAAGCGCGAGTGTGGGATCCGGTGGCGGAGGGATCGGGGAAACTATTCCCTGAGGAGAGATGTGAGAGGAACAAAGAGAGGAGAGGAGCTTTGAGGACCTTGGGCTCGTGACCGAGTGGAGGGTTGGTTTGAATTCTGAACTTGATTCTAGACTTAACCCATAATTTTTTCGGGTTTATGGCTCGGAATATAGATGTGTTTTAATTAAACGTGCCACAAGCCACACCCCTTTGTTATCAAGAGACTCATTTAGTTGGAAAGACTATGTGGTTACTCGTTGTCAGTGACGTGTTTTGGTTCCTGGCCATGGACGACCCACCTAATCAATGACACGTTCTATTTACTAGATCGTGATACTTCCGCATCCCGAATTATAAGTCATTTTCACTTTTTGGTACATACATTTTGCTATGCATCTAAATATAGTATATCTGATACACAACAAAATAGATGAACAAAAAAGTCAAAGCGACTTATAATTTGGAATGAAATGTAATTTAATTGTGTGATGTTGTATTGTTTTAGACCTCAGACCAAAGGCCCCGCTTTATATTGAAAGCGCACGAACAAGTCTGCTGGGAAACCAGCTTACAATGAAGCATCAAAGAAAGAAAAAGCAACCTAGCACAAAGACAAGTTCTCCCCCATAGGGGTTTACACCTGCTTATTACAGCAAAAGATAGAGTTCTCCCGAAAATTTTCTACACCAAGTCAAGACAGAACATCCTCCTCCTTTTGACTTGCACGCAGCTTCTCCTTTTGTTGGTAGTCTTCATCATGCCATTAGCTTTGGCCTCTTGAAGCTAAGAACCGAGTGAGGCTTTCCATCATCTTCGAAGCTCCACTCTCTTTCCCCTCGTCCCGAGTAGCACACTCCATTTCGCGAAAGACAATGGAACGATATATAACCGCATCGGGGTTTGAGCTCACTCTATTCTCGAAAGACATATTCATTTACGATGAGCCATAAGCACCAAAGCAAATACAAGCTAAGACGTAGATCATCATTGGCCTAGGTTCAGCACCCCTGCCTTGGCTCAAGATGAAAAACTGATTAAGGTTAGCAGGAGTTAGTTCCCAGTGCAAAGCCTCCCTGAAAACCCACCAGCAGTAAGTAGCTAAAGAACAGTAAAAAAAGACATGTTGAGCGCTCTCAACCTGACCACACAGTTTACAAAACTCCTCTCCAGGCCAATTTCGCTTCACCAACTGTTCTGCTGATGGCAGACAGTCAAAATATATAGACCAAAGAAAGAACCTAATTTTCATGGGAACCTTGGCTTTCTAGATAGCCAACAACTCTCTATTAGTTTCACCTGTGTATTTAGTTTCCTGATAAAGAGAAGCAGTTGTAAAGTTCCCACTCTTGCGAAGAGCCCAAATTACGATATCGCATCCCGTTGCAACTCAATCCCCTGCAGTTGCTCCATCAGTAACTGCCATTCATTTATCTTTCTTTCCCCAAAGGATCTTCTAAAAGACAAGTTAATCTCATCTTCACCCAAAATCTCTTGTACAGTCCCTGTCTGTTCATTGCACACCTCAAATATGTTACTGTAGACAAACTTCAGAGGGCATTGTCCTAACCAGACATCAAGCCAAAACCTGGCTTTCCTGCCATCTCTCACCACATAGATTAAACCTTTCTCACAGCAATGTTTAACTTCATGCAGCCCGCTCCAAAATTGTGAAACCCCTCTTTGTTTTGAGCTGAAAAAACCTTTGTCACCCATATATTTCTTCCTCAGCAGATTTAAACATGGATTATCATCACCCTTTTCCAATCTATAAATCCATTTAGATAGTAGGCACTGATTCATCACCCTAGTATCTGTGAAACCTAAACCTCCCACAGCTTTTGGAGCGGCCAGTAGTTCCCACCTCATCATATGGTATTTTTTCTTCTGACCTGGACCATGCCAAAAGAAATTGGACCTAGTTGTTTCCAACTTATGGTGAGCCTCCCCTCTCAAATAGAAGATCCTCATTACGTAGTTTGGCACTGAGCTTAAGCAAGATTCAGTAAGTATCATTTTCCCCCCATAAGACAAGAAGCAGCTCTGCCATGTTGGAACTCTCTTTTCAACTTTTTGGCAAACATATCCAAAATCTGCAGAGCTCATATGGTACCTATCCAGCATCACTCCCAAATATTTCAGTGGAAACTGTCCCACATTACAGTCTAGTAAACCTGCTATTTCCCTCTGCTCTTCAATAGTGGATTCTAATGCAAATATTTCACTCTTATCATAATTGATCTTCATTCCAGACATGGCTTCAAAGCAGTATAGCAGGAACTTGGCCTTACTGATATTCTCTCTGTCCTTTTCCAGGAATAGCACTGTATCATCTGCATATTGGAGGTGTGTTAATGTTGGCGGTCCTTATCGACACATTTTAACCGCCAACTTAAGATAGAAAAGGGAGAATTACATGTTCTTATACGCATATACTTGTGCTATTAACCGAATTCCACTTGTACCTGGAGTTTAGCAACGTTTACAGGAAATACACCAAGTACAGGGGATTTTACAGAGAAAAGGCGCTTTCCGGCAAAGCGTAAAAGAGGCACAAGGAGGAGACAGGCCCATCCAGAGCCGAAATGGGCCAAAACACCACACCACCTCGACACACCTGACAGGAAGGACCCACCAGCCAAGGTCGGTTGGGGGGCAGCTCCAACCTGTGCGCTCACGCCAGGGGCGCGCTCGCACCCCCCAGACCGACAGGTGGGCCCTGCTTCCTGGAGGCGGTTCCATCAATGCAAAGGAGGGCGGTGCGCAGGTGTTCCTTCCATGTATAGCTCCAAACCGACCTGCTCAACATATAAAAGGGGAAATCCAAGCCATTTCAACACACACATTCATTTGAGCCATTCTTCTCTACTCTTGTTCTCTAGCCTAGTCTAGTAGCTTAGGAGCTAGGTTGAGCTATCAAGGAGGGCTTGTCTCCTAGGAAGAAGATCATCACTTCGTAATATACTATGGAGTGTTCTTCCTACTTCAAGTTCTTATTCTTACTTTGTAGCTTTGTTCATGAACTAGAGTATAGTTGCGTTCTTGCTAAACTGATTCATATGAACTAGACCAAAGTTCTTATGATCATTTCTTAGCATGTTCTTCGTTGTTCTTCATTGTTCATATGATTTATAGGAGTAGAGATCTTGATGAGAATGGGGTAACGGTTCGTTGTTCCTTCGGGTTTGCCTATGTTCTAGCTCGTCCATCCGTAGGGTGGGAGTCCGCGGAATATAGGTAGTTCTCAAATATGCGGGCGTGGTGTCCGGATATGAGAGAGCCTTCGGATATGATGGCATGCCACGGTTGAGGGTAGGCGGCGGGTGGTGATAGCCCCGTCCGTCCCTTGTAATCCCCACGTCCGTATGTCGTGTAGGAGTTCGTAAATGACTCTATCGGCCGGGCCGGACCAGCCTGTGGGGGTCTCCCCGTTATCTTAGGCTCGACTTATCTCTAACCCCGTAGACTTTATGACTTAGCTGTTCATGACATTGCTATGATTGACCTACACCGCTCCGCTTAGGTTCATTCTTTATTTGTTCATTCGTTCATTCTTTCTTTTATACTTATCCTTGAGTTTGGCCAAATGTGTGTCCACTATCTTGCAAATCATTTATACTTACCCTTGTATAGTACTAGAGTCACATTTCGATGACATGAAGTCAATCATCCATATCCATGTTTAGACACCTCTACACCATGCCTTCCTACGGAAATATAAATAACGATACCCCGAGAATACTCCCGGGTGAAATGCTACAATGATAGATCCTTGCGCTTGCGGATAATAATATCTTTAGAACACGACTATCAACCCCGGCGTTTCTTGGCGTGACCACTGGGATGTAACAATTCTAGTGATTGCGTTAAGAAATGCCAACAGCTAATCCTCCCTCAACCAGGTTCCGAACAAGCCCTATAATATCTCCATTGTTTTTTGCACTCTCAAATAGCATTGCCAAAGCATCCCCTACTAGGTTGAAGAGCAAGGGAGATAGGGGATCTCCTTGTCTTAAACCTTTGAAGGTCCTAAAGAAATTCCCTGGCTGCCCATTGATCATGATCCCTACTCTGCCACCTTCAATGATTTGCTTCATCCAGCCAATCCATTTTTCTGGAAACATTTTTTCTTTAACACTTCCATCATGAAATCCCAGTTGACTCTGTCATACGCTTTCTCAAAATCGAGCTTGAGAATAACCCCTGACCTATGCTGCACTCTCAATTGATGGAGCACCTCATGAACCATAACCACTCCCTCTAGAATGTACCTGCCTGGAACAAATGCAGTGTGTGTCTGACTGATAATACTAGCTGCACACTTAGTTAGTCTCATTGTCAGTACTTTAGTAAAAATCTTGTAATCTACATTCAACAGACAAATGGGTCTAAATTGCTTAATATTGTTAGCTTCTTTGACTTTAGGGATAAGGGAAATCATACCATAGTTCAGCCTACTCATATTCATTTCACCTGCATATAACTTGTCAAACATCTCTGTTATAATCCCACCAATATGAGGCCACATCTTCTTGTAAAAACTAGTAGGAATACCATCTGGCCCTGGAGCAGAGTTGGAATCCATTTCCTTTAGAGCTGTTTCTATCTCTGTCCTACTAAAAGGCTTTATTAGATCTTCTCCCATTTCAACAGATAGCTTCAAATGATCTGTCCAGAAATCATCTTCTAAAGTGATATTTCCTCTGTCTTCTCTCCCAAATAGTTTTTTATAATATTCTTCAATATGCTGCCTCAAATTTTGGTCTCCTGTAATTATGTCCTTGTGCATTTCTTGTTCCTTCCATTTGCCTTACTATGAAAATAACTAGTGTTGGCATCTCCTTGTAGAATCCATTTTTCACCACCTCTCCTCTGCCATTGCATCTCCTCAAAAGAATACAGTTTCTCCAAATTTGATTCTTTGTTATATCTAACTCTCCACGATCGGGAGTGAGACCACTGTAATTCACCTCATCATCCATTTGCCTGAGTTGTTCTAGAAGTTCCTGTTTCTCTCTTCTTAATTCCCCTCTCACATTGCAGCCCCACCCTTTACTAAAGGTTCTAATATACTTCTTACACACTTTCCAGTAGTCCTGTATCTCTCTATATTCTCTGTTTGGCCAATTGGAGAGTAACCTTGCTTTGAAATCCTCATTTGTAAACCATGCCATTTCAAACCTAAACACATAGGGATGGCTGACTCTAGTATCTTCAGTATTCACCAAGACGGGACTATGATCAGAACCTACTCTAATTAAACTCTCACAAGTAGCCCAAGGAAAGTGGGCCTCCCAATCATAGCTAGAGAAGACCTTGTCTAAAACACTCATCACAGGACACTTTTGTTTGTTAGTCCAAGTATATTTACCACCTTTTCTCAACATCTCTTTTATTCCACAATCTGAAACAAACTTGTTGAACAACTCTATTCTTCTCTGATCAACTTGTTGTGAAGATTTTTCTTCTACAGCTCTAAGCAAGTTAAAATCACCCCCAATTATAAATGCTGAATGCATAGAGTTAATTTTCCTGCTTATCTCTTCAATGAAGTCCTCTTTCCTCTCATTTTGAACTGGTCCATATACATTCACCACTTCCCAAATAAAGTTATCCCGCCTCTTTTTACACAAATACTTTGGAAAAGAAAGTCCCTCTGTCCACAGCTTAGTACTTCTAAATCTCCCTCTTTAACCCCTGTTAAGGTACCTCCCGAATGACCCTCGGCTTCGGTCAAATCCAACCGAAATCTTGACCATTAACTAAATCGGCTAGGAAGGAAGGAGTGAAGTCTCTCTTAATTGTTTCTTGCGAGACATACAATCTCCATATGATGTTGGGACACAATATTCTTCAATTGCCCTCTTCTCCCCGATGTCCCTAACCCCTAATATTCCAAAAGATTATTTTCATTTTTGCTTCTTTGGTCTCCCCTGCTAAGGGGCTTATTCTTGATTTGCTCATTGTTCTCTTCTTTATTCTCCTGTGTTCTCTCTTTGTTCCGATTCTGCTCTTCTTTTTCTTTGTTATTCACTTTTCTCCTCTCTCTGTTATAAACTTGTTCTTGACTCTCTTACGTAGGTACCTGTTGACTCTCTCTATTTCTCTTATTTGCCACATCGCCCCTCTTCTCGTATCAATATTATCCCCCAACACCGCAAACCCGTGTTTGGAGACGCAATAGTTTCCTTGAAAGCCCGCACTTTCTTTTTAGCTACTTGGAGAGCCGCATTAGCAAACTCATGCGCTTTCGCAAATCAATGGCCAAGTGTTTCTCTGTTTCACTCCCTAGTTTGAGTTTACAACTACTTGCTACTTTAGCTAATTTTTCATTAGAAATTGCGAGAAAAAGCGATAAACTTTTGAGCCTTGAGTTTTGAAGCTTGCTCTTGGACATTGATATTTCCGGTTACTGAGGCTTTTCCTCCGGGCAATTGGAGGCTGATGCTTCACCATTCTTCCAACTTGCCCACCACTTTGGTCACCTGCATTAACAGAGTTTTTTTGGAAGAGAAGAGTCTTTAAGACCTATAGCTGATTCATCATCAAACACACTGTTCCTGCTATATTCATTCAGTTTAAAATTTTCACCTGTAGGGAAATTCATAGTAGCAGCTAGTTCTCTGGTTCTGCTTTCCATTTTTTTGTCCAGTATCTCCATCTGTAACCTCTGTTCATTTAATTCAGCATCAATCTCCTCAGTACTCTTACCCCTATTTTCCTGTTCCAATAACTCAAGTTCTGCTTTGTCTTGTTCTGTCAGCTCATAACTGTCATCATAGTCTATCATCTCTTCCTCCATACCTTCACCTCTGGCCTTCTGATACACATCTATGTCAGTTATATTCCCCACTTCATTCACTATATTAGCAGCAATCTCTGTAGAATTTGTTTCTAGCATAGTTTCATTCGACCCCTGAGGCTGTGAGTTATTATCCTGTATCTTATCAGCTTCTGTGACACTCTGTTGTGTCAGTATGGGTTGATCTTCACCTATCATTGCTGTGTCTACCATCACAGCCTCCTTTTGAATCTCTCCCATCACCTTAGTCTCTGGTGGAGCTAGATTCACTTGCTTGGTTTGATTCTGAGAAGTGCCCCCTTTGTTGAAAGTAGAATTCTGTCCTCCATCCATCTTTGGTAATGGCTGATCCCTGTTATACCCATCCCTCTCATCTTCTTCTTCTTCCTCCTCATCCTCATCTCCATTATCTTTGTTCTTGTCAAATTTAGATTTGTTCACATTATCATCAAATTGATCTTTTCCACTTTCCACCATCCAACCAATTCTCCTGCTTTCCCCATTAAAGAAAACCTGTGTTTCCCCCTTTAGGCGAGAAGCATCCCTACATCCAAGTTTGATTCTCACGGTCCATCCCAAACAAGACTAGCCATATCTACCTCTTGGATCACCCACAAGATGTGCTACTTGCATAACCACCTCCAAAGTTCTAGCATAATCGGGAAGTTGGTTGCTCTCACCCATACCACTTCCAAGCTGCCATCGGATCCTGGATCCATCCGAGTAGGCCGACTTTTGCTCGATAGGTCTTTGTCTCAAATTCAAAATTGTTGATTCTTCATATTTCATGCCTCTTATTTTTATTGGGGAACATTATCGAAATTGTTTTTCGGGGACCATCGATAATATCCCGGGTGATATTGTGCCTGTAAAAAGCCTTCAATTCCCCTCTGACCACATCAACACTAGCAACCCCCTGCAGAATTGTCATAACTCCCTTAGAACCTTTTTTAGTTTCCTCCTTGACTGGCACTCTAATGCTATAGAACCCCTGTCCATCAATCCCAAATCTGCACACTCTCAAACCTTTTTTCTCAGGGCACATGCCACTCTTGTGCCCTTCTTTCCCACAGCCATAGCAATGAGGTGGGTTCTTAAATCTTTTTGAAGATGCCCTGCTTTATTGCAATTGTAGCAATGTAGATCTGTTGGGTTAATGCCTTTCCTGGATTTGACATCCCATCCACTCTCTGCTTTTACCCCCCTATTCAACTCCATTCTCCCTTTGTCTTCAAAGTTCCTCAAAGCTTTCTGTCTAAGTGAAGATTCTTCCAGCCAATCATCTCTCTCACCTGGCCTTCTCTTCCCTTGTCCAGGTTTGTCAAAATCCTCTCCCTGCCGAGTTGAACCTGTTCCACTTCTTTTCTCATCAGCATAGCCATATCCAGTAGCACTCCTACCTCTTTGGTCCTCCTCAAAGCCAGATCCCCCATAGTTAGCTCTGGGTCTTTGATCATCATTGTAACCTGAGTTAGCTTGTCCAGACCTGTAACCTCCTCTCTGATTGCCCCCCTCATAAAAATTTCCTTGACCTGTCCTATAATCTCTCTGCTGACTATCATCATAGCCACCCTGCTTAACATCTCTTTGAGAAGTGTACCTGGCTCTGTCTTCTTCCCTGCGGAAACCTGTTTGTGCTCTCCTATCATCTTCTCCTCTCCAGTCCCTTGGATCATCGAAGCGCCTTGGTCCCTCCCTGGAGCTCGGCCGCCCCCTCGAAGCCTCTTGGTCCCTGTAAGCTTCCCTTCCCCGATCCATGGAGTCGTTCTTGAGCACAGCTGCAAAAGATCTGCTATCCACCAATTTAGGCACTGTCCTATGCAAATGCTGAACTTCTGAACCGAATTTCCTTACCTCTTTCACCGATGCAGGATACCCTTTGCCCCGATCTAGGGTTTGGAGCGCCGCCCCCTTTGGAACCCAGTACCAGCCAACAACCCTATCTCTCCGTGACTGGTTCTGATATATATCCCCAATACAAGTTCCAAAAGGGTGTCTCTGCTTTTCACTTTTCCTGTCCAGACCTGTGTCATTTTCCAAATTGGCCCCTGCGAAATCCTGTCTGCCATTGTCTGAAACAGAATCCAAAGTCATATTCAGATAAGCCAAATCTGAATCACTCTCAATCCTCTGGCAACTCTGTTTCAACACAGAAATCTCACTCTGCACTCTCTGAGCATCATCCATCTTCCTGTTAGCCTGCTTGATCCCATCCATCTGGTTCTGAACCCAATCTGACAGTCGAATTGGAGATGGCTGCTGCTCTGCTCTCATTTTCTGACCCTGCAGATCATCACCACGGTTGATCCTCCCTGTGTTACTCTGTCCTGCTCCGCGCACCTTCTGATGAACAATCTGATCAGAACTGAAAGCCTCAGCAGAATCACGCATATCCCGGCCATGGAGTCTCCCTCCTCCCGAGCTCACCATCGAGGAATCCATGGGAGCCCCCGACGTCGATGCTGAAGACCTAGTATTGTTCCCCAATCCCGTCGCCGTCGAGCATTTCCTCGCCCCTGGGCCCAATGAAGCCCAAGGGTGGGAGAAATGCTCGCCGCGATCCCTCACCTGCCTTCCGCCACCACCAGTCAGCAGTTCGCTGGTCCTCGACGGCGACCTCGCAGCGCCGCCCGGTCGCCCTCGGAGGCGCCTCTGTGTCGCCCAAGTCTCCCGTCGCCGGGCGCAATTCCTCACCCCTGCCCCCAACGAAGCCCAAGGGTGGGAGAAGCACACACCGCGATTCCCCGCCTGCCTTCCGCCACCGCCGGTCGGCAGAACGCTGGTCCCCGACGGCGGCCTCGCACCGTCGCCGGGTCGCCACCGGAGTCGCCTCCCGTATCGCCCAAGTCTCCTATCCTAACCGCCATCAGGCCGCCTCCAATGCTGTTGTACTGTTTTAGCATAGTGTATGGTGATATCTTTTCTGGACTCTCGTGGAGTATGTAACAAACTGTCGTAAACCTGCCCGACATGGTCGGCACAGCATGCAGCAGAAGGTTGACATAGGTGGGCAGCCAGCTCGCCGGGCACGCACGCACGTCTAGGGCAGGGATATCCGCCCCAATCATAGTATAGGCTGCGCAAGTGGACGGTCCTGATCGCGTCGCGGCCTAACGACGTGTGTAGTAATTAACCTCTCCGCCATCGATGGTGTGCTAGCTAAGCTCGTGTGCTCCCTTGCATGCTTACCGCGCTAGACCTACTTTTAATTTTGACGCGCCCCGGCAGAGACCGCGCGCGTAGCGAATGCAAGCGGCATGGCCGTACGTCGCGGTGCCGCGGTGGTCCAAAGTAACCATCGTGTGCCACTAGGGGCTGTACGGTCGTTGCTGGTAAGCAGGGTTACGTTTCTCACAGCACCTAACTTTCTCTAGATTTTTCACAGCAGTTACTTTAATTTGGTAAAAAAAAGAGAGGATGACACGATGTATTAGTGTATTACTACTATTTTACTTGCATGATTGCAACTTTACCAGGTTATTATGCTGCATCATGCCCGGGCCCCACCCAAGCAACACTATTACTTGCCTAGAACTAATATGCCTCGCTTTCTCCGATTAATATCATCGCGCCAATGAGAAGTCAAAGTTGAGATAATATGGGATCCATCCATGCCTGCCTGCTGCCTACCAAGGCACTAGAGAGACAGCCTGGTTAAAATCAAACAAAAGGCTACGTAATCTTTTGGCAAACCGATGTTTGCAGCATCTGCAACAAATAGAACGGTGCAGAATTGGAATTCCAGCTCGCTCATAAAAAGTATATATATGCTCAAGTGTGTGCCTTTTAATCTAGCTTTTCTATCTATATATAAAAGAAATTTATTTAAACACTTTTGGTGAGCTGGCTGGGGTAGTTCTCAATTCGTTGATGAGTGGAATGCAAACGGCCAAACCGAGTTCAAGGTTTTTGTAGATTTATAAGAAAGAAATTGCACTGCACGTTCATCAATTCGTGAATGCTCATGTGGAGCTTAATTCCTTTTTCTAACAAAAAGTCATGGTGATGTGCTATACCTATTGTCGTGCATCCATGATCCATGCATGCATATTAACGAGGTCTAGTGATCTACACAACTATATTCCTCAGCTCATGAAAAAAACATTGATCTTGTCGTCGTTGATCAACGACAAGGAGCGAGCTATTAGGATCTAGCTAGATCCATCGATCCATCATATTAACACAACACATGTACTTGTTATCCTGATCAAGCAGCAAGCACGAGGGAGATCGACACATGTAGACGGCCCGAAGCCAAGTAAATATACATGTGTCATCTGAGACGCCTCGTTAGTGCAACATGTCGCGGATTACTGACACATAAGCCAGGAGAGGATGTGATTAGGATCGGGGTGTCAAGTGCGCCCACCCACACGTATGCACACCACCACCACCGGAGGACCGGCCGGAAGAAGGGCAAAGCTCTCTGCCTCTCTCTCAAACTCATCATCCACAATTCAGCTAGCAAACCAACAGAGACCCTCTCCTCATCAGATTACTTAGTTATCGAGTTCCTTTTTTAAAATAAAGTGACAGCGCGCGCGAGCGGCTCCTCTCTCCATCGGGCCCTCTATAAATACCATGGGATGGCCAGGAAGGGAGCTCGCATTGTGTCAGGCATGCAGTAGAGACCAACAGAAGCAAAGACAAGCTATATCACCCAAGAGGCAAGACAGCAGGGATTTTCTCCCTGTTGCTAGCTCTCCATCTTATTAGCTTGGCGACTATAGAGAGCTGAGAGACCGCTGCTGAAGTGCTGATCGAGCACACATATACACCGTTCAAGATGATTACTGTTGGGCACCCGGCGGTCTTTGCTGTGGGGATCCTAGGTACATGCATGCATGCATGCTCACAAATTTTTTTGTGGAAGATGTGTGCTGCATTATTTTCTCACAAATTAGCACAGTAGTTGTCTCTAGCAACTTTTTCTAACCTCCCCCTTAACAAACAGTTAAACAACAGTAAGCACTTGGTCACCAGTTTGTTACTGAATTGAAATAGAAATATATAAAAGCTGTCCCTAGCTTTTTCTAAGGCAAAGTTCTGGCCAGTGATCGACAAGCTAATATATCAGTTCAGAGTTGCTACATCATATCATGTTCAATATCATGTAAATAAATGAACTAATTTTCCATTGGTTTGTTTTTGCAGGCAACATCCTATCATTCCTGGTCACCCTTGCACCAGTGTGAGTATCTATATCTATCACAGTAGCAGTGTATAACATATTGTTCAGAATCAGAACTTCAGCTGGTCTCTACCTCATGGACTAGCGCACTCCTAACAATCATCACCACCTCTATGATGGCATGATGTATATAATACGAAAAACATATATGATGTACGTACAGGCCGACGTTCTACCGTGTTTACAAGAAGAAGTCGACGGAGTCGTTCCAGTCGGTGCCGTACGTGGTGGCGCTGCTGAGCGCAATGCTGTGGCTCTACTACGCGCTTCTGAGCACGGACGTCCTCCTACTCTCCATCAACACCATCGCCGCCGTCGTCGAGACCGTCTACCTCGCCATCTACCTCACCTACGCGCCCAAGCCCGCCATGGCCTTCACCCTCAAGCTGCTGTGCTCCATGAACATGGGGCTCTTCGGCGCCATGGTCGCCTTCCTGCAGTTCTACGTCGACGGAGAGCGGCGCGTCAAAATCGCCGGCGGCGTCGGCGCCGCCTTCGCCCTCGCCGTCTTCGTCGCGCCTCTAACCATCATCGTAAATCACCTTGGCAGCTAGTAACTAGATAGCTAGAAATTAAACGTACCACCGGGCTGTTGATTAATTCTTTTTTCTCGTTAATTAACAACAGCGGCAAGTGATCAGGACCAAGAGCGTGGAGTTCATGCCCTTCTGGCTCTCCTTCTTCCTCACCATCAGCGCCGTCGTCTGGTTCTTCTACGGCCTCCTCATGAAAGATTTCTTCGTCGCGGTAAGCACACGCACGCAACCGCATTCTTGTTGGATGCCATCTAAATACTGTGTATTTCTTTTCCCGCGCTTTTTATCATCTCGTGCTATAGCTTTTCTCACTTTTGAAAGCAGAGGCTTGCAAAGGTAGATACATACGTACAGCCTTTGCTAGCTAGTTAAGGTGCTATTAATTGGTTTAATACACGTACTTTATTATGTAATCACGCATAGTGAAAGTACAGGTGTTTGGCCGGGTTTGTGTCACCACCCACGACCCAGCTGTTTTCTGTCTACTACAGAACCTAACAAAAAAATCTCATATATAGTATCATACTCTGTAGTAGTGCATATGTATGTGTATATGTTTATTACAGGTAGTGACATTCACTACAAGCTAGTGCATGTTTGCAAAAGATTGCAGTTGCAGAATATTTTATATTAACTAAATGCGTATTGCGTACTTTCATCAAGCGTGCAAAAGGCCAGACAATAAAGTGGTGTTGTATAATCAGGATGATTATAGTTATAGGCCAAACTCCCGTGTTCTTGAAAAGCCTGCAAAACACACGTACCTAATAAGGCAACTATTTGATCTCGAAAAATATATTTACTTATTGATCCTTTTATTAGGCCAAAAAATATATGGAATTGATTTTTTTAGGAACAAATATATGGAATTAATTAATCTATCCACTCATGAGCGCCCACTGCGTGTGTGTGCAGATGCCGAACGTGCTGGGCCTGCTGTTCGGCCTGGCCCAGATGGCCCTCTACTTCGTGTACCGGGACCGGAACCCCAAGAAGAACGGCGCCGTGTCGGAGATGCAGCTGCAGCAGGCGGCGGTGCAGGCCGACGACGCCGAGAAGGAGCAGCAGCTGCGACAGGTGGCCCACTCCGACGCTGACGTGGAGGCCGTGGCCGTGAGAACCGACGACGAGGAGGAGCCCAAGAACGTCGTCGTGGATATCATGCCGCCGCCGGCACTGCTGCCAGCGGAGAGGGCGCCGCCGATGCCGATGCCGCTGCTGCCGACTCCGGCGATGGCGATGATGACCCCGCATCAGACGGCCGTTGAGGTGGTCTGATCCATGCATGAGAAGAGATCGATCGACTTGCTACGTGCACGACTGACCTGACTATTGCTGCTCGCGTTCGATTATTCATTTTACTTTTACTATTAGTAGTATCGCGCGCGGCACCACGGTACAAGTAGACGCCTAGCTATATATACAAGTACACTGTAGGTACTACGAATGAAGAATGTCTCCTGTGGTGCCCATATATGCGCGCGTGTGTGTAAGAATCCTGTCTCTTCTACCTATACGAATACGTTGTCTGTATCGTCGTCCTATGCCTGTTGTATACGCCTCTATCATTCAGCTTATTATTATGGTGATTATGATCTCTCTATAGCCGGATATGGATGTCCGTACGGTGTCATTAGTCCGATCAACAAAGCTATAGCTAGCCCATGTTGCTTTTATATTTATTACGTACGTAATCTCTTCGAAGAGAGAGCATGCTTTTGTTGCATATAGCCCATGTTGCTTTCGTCTCCATCATCGATCTGTCGATCAGAGAGAGCATGCTTTTGTTGCATATACTGCTTTTGTTGGAGAGATGAGATTGCGCACTGATTGCACTGCTATTAGTAAATAAATTATTATACTACTCCCAGTGATTGGGGTGGGTATATATATGATATATATCCTATACATATCATGATCAACCTTAGCTTCATGCATGTTTTTTTCCTTTTGGTACGGTAGGGGCGTTGCCGCAATGGGGACGGCTTGTGCGCGTGTGCGTGATCACCGCACCCACTACTACAGAGATAGAGACGCATCCGGAAAGCTAGCGTTCATGGCTCTCGCTCTCAGTCCCGGCCCAGAGATTGAAAGGTAAGGTATATACATTATATATACTACACCTTAATTAGTAAAGATCCATTACTAGTACTAATATATCATCCCATATTAAAGGTCACTTAGCACTCCTAACTAAATTGAAGCCACGAAAGATTGAGAACGACTATCTACGACATGGTGTGTGATGATGAGGATTAGATTCCATCGTTCACGTATTAATTTGTTTGTGTGCACGCGCGCCTTCTTTCTAGGCTCTAGCAATCCATATACTCTCTCTATTCCAAATTATAAGTCATTCCAAAAATCTTAGAAAGTCAAAGCATTTTAAGTTTAATCAAAATTATAGAGAATTATAAAGATTTATAACATCAAATTGGTATAAATACTATGAAAATATAATCAACAAGAAAGCTAACATTACTTAGTTCACATCATAAAATGTTATTATCTTATCATATAAGCTTAGTCAAACATGAGATAATTTGACCAATCTATACGATAAGATAATAATATTTAAGATGTCAACTAAGTATCATTAGATTCTTCGTTAATCATATTTTTGTAGTGTACCTATTTTATGTCACAAATCTCTGTATTTATCTCTATAATTTTGGTCAAACTTGAGATGTTTTGACTCTCCAAAATTCTTAAAATGACTTATAACTTAGAACAGAGGGAGTACATCTTTGCAAAGTGCAACCAGCTCATAGTGATCTAGCTAAACTCCTGCTCCCCGTCCCAAATACTCAGATTTTGATGAGTCAACTCATCTTAATTTTAACTTCGACTAAGTTTTAAAAAAATAATATTAACGTATGTATCTTCAAATAGGTTTATTTACTATAAAAATATATGACATGGTTAATCTAATAATGCTTATTTGATATCATAAATATTAGTATTTTTTACATATTTAGTCAAAGTTGAGATTGTTTGACTCTTTGAAATACAAGATGAAGACTTATTTTGGACCCACAGTATATAGCAAACTGAAGGAGGACAGCGTGACTATAAAGCTAGAGGCACAATGCTAATCTTAAATAACCCAATTTGCTTAGCTCACTACCAACTGAAGTAGCAAGATCACCACGTAGTAATGCTTCTTGTGTACTAACGGTGAGGTGATGATAATTAAGGTGTACTTACGACGAGGTGATGATAATTAAGGCCGTATTTGGCTGCATTTCAATCCACTCTAATCTCTATAAGCGTAAGGACATATAAGATTTTTTTTTTTTCTCAACGCCCTACGTATGGGGATTATATTGTTCACTCGAATATCATGGTTCCTGCTCCCAAAGCAAATACTTAGTGGAATTCTGAAGTAAAGTAGAGGCATGCCTAAAGTAAAATGAAAGAACTATATATCTTGCTTCTAGTGAAACATGGTATTCTCATAAATAATGGCTTGTGGACGTAACCCAACATAAAAATTTCTTTGTTATAACAATAGAATTAAAACAAATTTTTGTCTGTATGATGAATGATATTAGGAAATGGTCGTCAGGATTTTTTCCGTCAAAGCAAAGCTGTAAACTGTTTTGCAAAGAAAAAAAGGATATAGACAACTTCAGGAGCTAAAAAGAAGGTACGAAATAGGCCCCCACTCGTGTTCATGGGCCGGTGCGCCCGCGCATTGGGCTATTCATGGGCCGTACGATCCCTTGGGCCATTCACTGGCCCTGTAGGTAGCCACGTCCACGTGACGGCGCCACGCGATCGGCATGACTGGTACGGTACGGCTACCTGACAGAGCACCCATCCAAAGTTATATTCTTCCGGTTCCATTCCATCCGCCGCATCACCCAAACCAAAACCGCCGCGGGAGGGATCAGTCAGCAGTGAAGAGCGGGAGAAGAAGCCGGAGAGAGAAAAAACAGCGGCTGCGGCGAGGAGACGCAACCCGGCCGAAACAAACAGGCCGGCGTGCCCACCTTGACCACCCCGACACGGCCGGCCAACCTAACAACGTGAGTGACACGGCCACCACTGCACTGCGCGCAAGCGAGCAAAGTTGGTTGTCGAGACCAACCTAGGGCGATCGATGGCCTCGATCGAGGCGTCGACGTCGACGTCGACAGGACGAAACGAAGCCTCTCCGTGACCGCGAGAGGAGGACCTTCGCCGTCGCCGGGACAGCTGGGCCCCGCGCGGGGCCGGACGGAAGGAGCCTGCCGCGGGATGCAGTCGGTGCGAGGAGCGCGGTGGGAGGGCGCGGGGTCCCGGTCCCGGGGCGGCAGGGTGGCGCGCGAGACCGAGGAGGAGGAGGAGCTGGAGGAGGGGGAGGCCCGCTCCGACTCCGAGGGCGACGACGAGGCCTTCGTCGACCCCGACGTCGCGCTCTCCTACATTGTGAGTACCCAGGCCTGGCGCCCGTCCTCCCTCGTTAACTCGGCGTCGGTCTTCCTGTGCTGCTGAATTCACCTCGGTAACTAAGCAGGGCTCCCCAACCCCAGCAGCCAAATTCTTCGCAGAGTGGGTTTGGGAGCTTTGTATGTATGGTCTGGCTTGGCGCTTCAGTACTTCATCGGTTGGCCTGCTTGGGTTCAGCGCGCGCTCTGAGCTCTGCACATTCAGCGCGTAGTACTCCAGATCGTAGTACTCTGGACAGGACTGTCTGTGTTTTTGCCCACGTTTTAAGTGGTGCGAGGGAGTGCATTCCTCTGTTTCACTGTTTGATTCCGGGAAATGAATAGCAGTACATGTCTATGTGGCGGTACCTTGATTGTCGAATTTGGCCGAGACTTTCCATAGCTTCATCTCTACAAGGAAATTGAATGGTGGATGTGTTCATGATCTCGTGATATGCACTAGTTGATTTTCGTTCTGTGCCATAAGACCAGCTAACCAGGCTGATTAAAAAATAGCGTTGGCTGTTTTTAACGTGGTGAGAGCTGCGGCAGCTGGCTGGCCCCACCTTACGAGTTTTGATCTCTGATCTCCCACCATCAATTTCCATATGCGACTAAAATTGAATGATGTTTTAGCAAGGGTTAAAGGGTGGATACTTCTATATTTAGGCTGTTAACTGTATGAACTTTTTCCCATTTCTACATTCTGAGTTTCATTAGTAGTTGGGGTTGCAACATGTCTCTCAGCATTGTGCAACAGATTAGTAGTGTACCATTTGTTGTGATTTGTGGGCTCAGTAGGTGTTAGTTTGCATGGACAATAAGGTATTCTTTAATTTGCTTAGGACTACACTGTCTTGTTTAGTACATGATTATGTTGCTCACCAATCAGTGCTTCAGGACCACATACCAGAAACAAATTTGAATAGTGCTGCATATCTACACCTTTGACTAAATTCTTTTGTTTTCAACTATTTCGCTGCATTCTTGCCTAAGAAGTGCTGCATTTGGTTCCAGGATGAAAAACTTCAGCATGTTCTAGGACATTTTCAGAAGGAATTCGAAGGAGAAGTTTCTGCAGAAAACCTTGGTAAAGAGCTAATTGTTGTTGTTGGTTAATTTCGTTTGATGCATTTGGCAGGGATGTTAACCAGGTCACAATCTTTGGCAGGGTCGAAATTTGGCGGATATGGTTCATTTTTACCCACATATCAGCATTCTCCCCTGTCGCCTCAATCCGAAAGCCCACACATTGCAGCGAACATTAGCATGTCAGGATCACCTTACCAACCATCTGCTGAGGTTTTTATTGATATTCATTGCGCTGTTAAGAAGCATATGCTCTGATGAATGTGCACTCATGTGTATTGGTAATGTCATGATTTACTGATGCAGAGAATGGATCAAAGCCCATCTACTGTAGCTGTGGAGCCCATTTCCCGTAACGGTTCTGGATCACCTTCAGCAAGTGATTTACTCAAGAAGAAAAAATGCCCGAGTACAAATGATGAGGAATCGATTGCAGGTTCTGATTCGTTGGACAGTTCATTTAGTGGTAGTGACTCAAAGTCACTCAAATTTGAGACCAAAGTTTGTCTCAACAATGATCTGCCGAGAGAAAATGCAGTTATCTATAGTGGCCTGGGCCTTGATATTTCTTCACCTTCGTCCATGGAGGAGAGTCCTGATGGGCTTTTGCCATATGAATCACCTCGGACTATCCTACAGGTGAATTATTGTTTATTGGCCAAGTTTTATTTGTTTAGCTCATCAAGCAAAGCCGTAGTTAGAATTCCTAGCTCTTCTTCTGCATCATATTTCAGGTCATGACATGTTTTCCAGTTCCTGGAGGCTTCTTGCTGTCACCTCTACATGTCAATTTGATGCAATTAAGAAATAAAGTTGCTCCAGTGCTAAAGGATTGGGAAACACATTTAGACATGGAGAATGTATCTCGAGCATTGGAAGGACGTCCACAGTCTTTTCATCCACCTGGACCTATCAGAGGCAATGTGGCTAAGCTGATGAAGCCTTACAGTAAGAAAAAAGTGTCAACGGATACAAAGACTAGAAAAAATAAAGATGATGCTAGTGCAATCATGAACAAGGAAGTTAACATCCAAGTGCCTGCCAGCCAAAACGAGAAGATGATGAACACAAATAACGAGAATGGGTTTAAAGCTGGTTGTGCAAGGAAGGAGATCCCAGCCAGTGTAAAGCAAGGACAGTTGTATATGCAGCTCAGCAGCAGTGTAGCAAATATGAATGCAGATCCTGGGATGAATAGATGTGACATCAGTGAGGATGAAACAACAGAGTCTCTGAATGCATTGTTTGCCATTCCAGATACTGCCACAACTTTTTCTTCAGGTAGTCCTCATACTGCAGTTACAGGTACAGAAACATCCAGCGCCTATAATATAACTGGACAGTTTGAACGGAGTAGGAAAAGGAAAACTGCTCCAAGCAATGGAAAAGATCTAGCTGAGACTTCTCACCACACACCATTGTTGACTCCTTCCATGAGCAACCAACAGGACCCTATCAGAGATGAAAGAACTACTGATGACACGCGCTACAGTTCTGCTGTGAGCAAACATGGTCCCAGGCCAGTGAGCAAATCAGCTGATCTCATTTCTGAAAAGCTGAAGCCTAAGCACAAGAATCACTGTAGCTACTCAGATGAAGGTTCTTTCCTTTTCTTTTCTTTATTTATGTATGATCTGTCTGATACGCATTACCTTCTAATAAATAAGTTCTCATTATGTGTTGTCTTCTGTTATCCAAATTTCTTGCTGACACATAATTTCATTGTTTATGCCCAGGAGGTATTATGGAAAGGAACAAGGCTCATCCAAAGGTAAAGATTAAAATAGGGATTGATCAAGATGAACAGAAAACATATAAGAAAACTAAAATTGAGGATTGGCATCAAATTGACAGAGGCCAGGACCATAAGTGTGATTCAGATGGTGTGGCAATTCCTGATTTGGGGAGGAGTTTGGATAATTGTCTGCTGAAGGCATCATGGAGAGAGGACCTTACTGTGAATGAAACTGGTGTAGGTAGAGGAGACCACCAACTGTGTTCTGCTGATAAAAGGGACTTCAATATGGAGGGCCGTTCACTGCTATCTGAGCAGCATTCTTTTGACAGAAGGGCTACAACTTTGAACACTGAGTCTGGTCCCGTTCAACATGAAAGTAAGAACATTGAAGTTCGCCAAGGTAGTGGAACTGCTCAGCGGCTGGGCATATCATTTAAAAAAGAAAAACTTCACCTTCAAATCGATAAGCAAGATATACAGAACCATGTTAATCAAGTTGTCAATCTTCCTTTGAAAGAAGGTAAACAAAAGGTGTGCCCTACTTCAGTAAAATCTGATTCATTGAAAATGAAAGCAAAGTTAGTGAGGTTCAATGTGGAAACTGGAGTGCAACATGGCACTGTTAAGCAAGCTAGGAAGGATGGTAGTATGATTACATTCGCTCTCAAGGAAGCTAGAGATCTAAAGCATAAGGCGAATTTTTTAAAGGTTGTTCACCCTCATTGCATCAAATCTTATATCATTATGAATTTAATATGATCTACCAATGTCCCATGATATGAATTTTTCCTTACAATTTCTCTGTGAAAAAAATCTCTCTGTAGAATAAAGGACAAGAACTCGAAAGTACAGATCTGTACTTTGAGGCGGCTTTGAAATTTCTGCATGTTGCGTTTCTTCTAGAAACTCCTAGTGTTGACATTTCAAGGCCAGGTGATGGAGCTCGGTCAATGAAGATGTACTCTGAAACTGCAAAATTATGCAAGTAAGCTATATGCACACTTTGTCTTTATGATATTCAGTTGCTATTACCTGGTGGACTCATTTCATTGCTGTTGTGAAATGAAGAACATAGAGTAGAACTATATTATGGTAAAACTCATTATCTAAAAAGTACTAAGGTAAAACTACGAATTTAGTTTAGCTTTCTTCTTGACACCATCCAACAGTTAATTTGGATATACTAAACTAATTTACCTGTGGCTTTTATATGAACGTAGGCACATAGTAATTACCTGTTGCTCCTATCCATATTGAATTGAATTAAGTTTTTAATGCATAATGAGTTGTTGAGATGCTGCTGCTGCTTTAGTCATGTTGCTGCTATGGATACTATGGATACTTTCATGATTTCACAGAAATTGTTTCTAAGTTTGCTGCAATGGGTATTGCATAGTCATGTTGTTCTAAGTGTATTACATGCTAAATGAAGTTCTTTCACTTGCCAGTTTTTGTGCTTATGAATATGAACGGTGCAAAAAAATGGCTGCTGCTGCTTTAGCATATAAGTGTGTAGAAGTTGCTTACCTCAAGGCTGCATACTGCAAACACCATAGTGCATGCAAAGATCGACAGGAACTGCAGGCAGCTGTACAGATAGCCCGAGGTACTTGATGCACAAACAACTATTGACCCTTATTTGTACAATATAATTTCAAATTTTAAATAATTTCAACCTTCTGGGAACCTATTTTATTTCTTTGAACTTTGTATCCAATGTCCTTTGTACCGGTTATCATGGTGTAACTGAAGAAAATCCTCATATCATTAATCTTCTTATAAGTCCCCTAAACTTGGGTAGAATCATCATGAAAGTTCAACACAAAATCCAGCTATTGTGGCCAGGCACTTGCCAGCAAATAGTCTATACCCTCTGTCCCAAAAAGAATGCAACTCTAGCTTAGGACAGTATGTGGGGCCCTCAAATATATAGGGGTACATGTGTCATTTTAATTGTTCACTAATTTGTCTTCAAAATGTGAGACATTCTTTGTGGGACAGAAGGAGTATTTTATACAAAACCTGGTGTTACACTTCAGGTAGTTTGGTTATACTTGATGCTGACACAGGCCTTCCGACTAGCAATATTTTGAAATCTGGAAGGTTTTTATTTGCACTGCATGTATTTGGTATAACACTTTTTTTAATTGCTTCATTGCTCATGTTATCAAACTTTGTTTTAATAATGTCATGACAATTTTGTCTCTGTGAACTTTTTATATATTTGCATTTAATGTGTTGCTGTTCTGTAGGTGAATCACCATCATCTTCTGCCCCAGATATTGATAATTTCAATAGCCATGGATTATCAAAGGCCTCATTGAAGGGTGGCAATTCATCCCATGTGCCAGGCAATCATTTGCCTCTAGCTGTTCACAACCAAGCTCACTTGTTGAGATTACTTGCCTATGTAAGTACCTTTTAAAATGTCCCAACAGGCTATTAACAAGAACAAATTGATTTCACTTTCAGCTTGGTAGAATTTTCTGTCCCTGAATGAGAAGCATTTTCAAAATTGAATTTCAATTTGTTGTTGCCATCTTGTTTGTAACTTTAAAAGTGTGAAATGCCAAGGCCTATTATAACAGGCAGAGACGCAGAATTGATCGCAATGTAATACTATATAATCTGATTTAGGTTTAGGTTCTTTTTTATATAGTTGTTCTGTACTATGGAAATAAATAAAGAGTTTGGTACTGCAGCATCTATCAGTATTACTAATATTGATATAAGTTGCTAGTTAAGGTTAGCCCAGTCAGTTATCCAGCATTCAAGACTCCCTTTCAAGGCTTTATACTGCCAAGCTATTACAGTATCAATGGAATTATTGGAAATGGTTGTGGCTCTCGTTTTTTCTTTCCTGAATGTGCAAAAGAGCTACAGATCATTTCAGTAATTGAAGAAAAGTTTTGTTAGGTTACAAGAATAGGCCCTCGTTAGGTAGCTGCCCTGGTTGTTGTTAGCATTTTGGTTGGTAATAAAACCATGCGGATCACAAAGGATCTAATCACTATGATTACACTTAATGGCACCCATTTTCATTATAATGCTGTGTTTGAGCATAGCAGTAGCAATGACGGATGATGATATGAGTTAGAACTTAGAATCCTCTAAAAGTCTAAATTAAATTAAGTTGAGAATTTTGGAGTAGCTGCACATAATTCAAGTTTGACTGAAGAAGAGAAGAATAAGCTTCCCCTGTTCCCCGTGCTCATGCTGTCATATGCCCTTTCAGCCAAGCTTGTTGGCAGTTTCTGGGCATACATTGGGACTTCTCCATGGATGTCTTCCAGATGATGGTCAATGCTAAACAACAATTTCAAAGGCCTTTCTTCATGGAGATTTTCATCATAGGAATTAGGAGCCTGGCAGATTTGGAAGCAAAGGAATAACTTCATCTTTGATCGTGGTCGTCCTTCCATTAATAACTGGAAGCAATGTTTCCTGGAAGAAGCCCAGTTGCAGTCCTTTCGCCTCTGCAGCTCTAAAAGACCTATTTTCCTCTCCCTTCTTACTGACCTAGCTTAACTTTGCTGTTCTTGTTTCTGCTTGTACAGCCTGTGCAGTTCTCTTAGTTGTAGCCCTCTTTTTGTACAGTGGTGTTGTTTCTTTTTGTTGTTGATATTTAATAAAATCCTTACAGTGGGGGCCTCCCCTGCTGTATTTAAATTAAAAAGAAAACATCAGCAGCAACTGTTTATTACTGTAAGGCTGATTTGCATATATCAAACCAAGCTAGCATAATGCCAATTCAGTGCATCACGGTTCTGTAATAGTGTCTGATATATTGATTTTTCTCTCTCTCTTTGTTTTAGACGAATGAGGTGAACTTGGCATTCGATGCAACTCGAAAAGCAGAGTTTGTGATTGCATCTGCTGCTGGGAGTCAGGAAAGGGGTGGCGTTGATGATGGCCTTGCTTTGGTTAAAACAGTCTTGGATCTTAACTTCAACAATGTGAATGAACTACTAAGACTTGTTCGGGTTTCAATGAAATCAATAAGCAGCTGATGATTTGTTAAAAAAACAGAAACAGAATTGCACAGAATGTCACACATTGTAATCCATGCTCCATGAGGCTGGTTCCAGCTATCTCAGTATATTTTTACAGAGCGAAACAAATGAATTTACTCAGACTGATGTGTGATGAGATTTGTGCTCCACATTTACCTTTTGTCATTCTCTGCTTGCATAGAGTTTGCAGCATCCACCTTTGGTTCTGGCACTCAGTTCCTTATTGGAGGCAGCACGTGTGTGTGTGTGCGAGGGGGGGGGGGGCGTTCTAAGGTATGTTGGTGATTCTTTTATAGATTGCATCTGTAGAGAAGGGGCACAATGTTGTGTTCAGAACATATGAACTCACACATCAAACATTCCCTTTCTTAAATTGGAAATTATGTGAAGCCAAGGCTCTGGGATTTGGGAGCAGTACTGCTGCCTCTTGCAGTAGTGTAAGCATGCATTGATGTGTGCCTGTTTCAATGGGTATGTTTCATCCTAACAGAAGAAACTCTAAATATTAGTTTTTTATCCATTTCGTTTTCTTTGCCTGATGCGTTGTGTAATCTTGAACAGGTCAGAGGAGATCGCTGCGATTAGCTGTACTACAAAAAATACCGGTATTTCCTCATGTGGTATCTTTCTTGAATATGGAGGAGAGCTGTGTATCATTGCATTAAGTGAGGCACCTCATGAAGTATCAGTGTAGACTGGAGTTGAAGCTGGTATTTGTCACCAATATTTTTAAAATCGTTATTCATTTAAGGAAAGAATGCATATAATGTTATCTCAGGTCCAGTCCCTGTTGAGCTGTTTTGTTGTCCATGTGCTTAACATGAACCAAAAATAACATCATCTTAGAATCAAATCACTGAAGCAATTAGACCGATCGGTTTAAATTTTAAACCAGGAAGCAAAATTCTTATAGGAAGAATTAAAATGATGAGGTAGAAGAAGTCAAGAACTAGTCAGAAGAATCCACACAAGCCTTGGATACTGTGAAAAATGTAAATGTTGGATTAGGTAGTGTGTTGGACTTTGTTATGCCTTTATGCTTTTTATGTGTGTTGCATGTACTCACTTCATTGCGTAAAAACCACTTGGAATTTATGAGCTACAGATTCTATAGAATACAATAGTGATACATATGCATTCTCATGTAAGAGGATGGAAATGGTTTCTTAAATCCATTCTGCACCCAGTTCTTGAGAGCCTCCAGTGCTGGTTATTGAGAATCCTGATTTTGTTATGTGGTAGTATTGAATATTTAATAAAACTGATAACAGATGATGAATTGATGTGGTGTTTTAAAGTTGCTATGTTGACTGAATATACGCAATATAGTGCATCTGTAGTTGGACTGGGAATTCTACTGATTATAGATATTTTTTTTTTCGAAAGGCCGGCAAAAGCTTTGCCAGGATTTCTATTAGACGAATAAAAAGAAAAAAGGCAAGTGCCAGCCCAGTTTTTTGACTGGAAACCGGGCCAGAAAAACCATACAACTTGGAGGGTACCCTACTCCAAAGCACACATAGGTACCAATTACAACTCGACTTGGTCCACAGACCCAACTATACTACTCCAACTCCAACTCAACCACTACAACAAGGCCCAAGGGTCTCTTCAACTCCAAGCGACGCACCAAAGGTCCCCGACAACCCAGCAATGACTAAACTAAGGCAAAAAACAAAGGAGCGCCCCAAGCCGCACCACACACACCCAACAAACGAAACTACACCCCGGATCTCGGATCTCCAAGACAACTGACTACTGCCACTCAAGCGCGTCGGATTGGGACATCGACCGCAGAACCACTCTGAAGATGCTACTCCTTGGATCTCCGAGGTCCCGAGTTTCCTCCGCCGTCGGGGATGAGATGGAACAACTGAGCCACACCACAGTCCCCACCTCAACTCTGCACTGCCAAGCTCTCAGCTATCCAAGAGCGCAAAGCAAGAAGCTTCAGAGAAACAATAAGCCGTGGCCTTCACCTCGCCCGGTCGGATTGGGACATCGGCGCGCACAGGAAGATCATCAGGCACACCAAGGCCAACTCCTCCCCCTGTCGGATTGGGACCTCGACAGGGACTTCACCAACACTACTTGCAACTCAACCTGGTCGAAACGACGACCCAACTAACAACCCTACTGCTAACAACTAACAAAAGAAAAAACACAGACAAAGCAAAGAAAGACCGGGGGAACAACCGCCCCTAACGAAGCCACCGGTAGCACGAAAGGGACCTGGCACAGGGTGGTGGAGCGGAGCTAGAAAGCCTCACGATGCCCTCAAGAAGGACACGACGCCGAGGCGCCGACATCGCAAGCCCGCGAAGGGACGGTTTTCACCGGCAAGCCCACCGATGGGAGGATAGGTGCAAGAAGGACGCCTCCAAGGAGGAAGCGACATCCGCAGACGCCGCCGTCCAGGCATTCGCCAAGACCCCCTACCCTCACCACCGCCCACCATGGGGAGCCTCAACCACAGGTAGCCGAACAGCAGTACCCACCCGGCCTAGTGCCGCCAGCCGTACCACCAAGGCACCACAGACGCGCACAAGCCGGGACTGGCCGCGCCACCACGACGCCGCCGACGAGATGCTGCAACCCGCCATCACCGAATGCGTAGAGAGGCCCCGCCATCAGCCGCAGCAGGCGACGGTTCCGGGCCCGGAAGGCCCAGATCGGGCCACCACCACCGGACCCTGCCCCCGGCGCAAGGCACGCCGGCCACCGCCGGGGGGAGCTCCCAAAGCCGCGGACGAGAGAGCACGGGGCCGCCACCGGCTGACCCAGGCCCGCAGGCCCAGATCAGGCCCGCAGCTGCCCAAAACGAGCCGCCGGCGCAGGAGCTCCATCGTTGCCGGGGAGGAGCCCCCGACTCCGCCGCCAGCCAGTGGATCCGGGCGGGGGACGGCTGGATCCGGCCATCTCCCTCCACGAGCAAGCCGAAGAGCTAGGACGGGGTGAGGGGGAGGTGGAGGGGGCATGGCGCGGGGGGGCGGCGGTCGGCCGGCACCGCCGCACCAGGATCCGGCCGCCGGGCCCCGGATCCGAGCAGAGCGCCGCCTAGGACCGCCGCCATGGCCCCGGCGGCCGGCGCCGTCCACCCGGTGGCGCGGGACTCGGCCAGAGACGACACGCCCGCCGCCGCCCTCCGGGGGCCGCGCGGCATCCCGGCGGCGGCGAGGGGGAGGGAGAGCAGGGGGAGCGCGCCGGCGGCGGCCTGGTGCGGGCGCCGCCCGAGTCGCCCTGGGTGGGGGGCGACGCGGGGGCCTTAATACTGATTATAGATATTGTACCCAGGTTTTTGATGAAGTGTTGTGTGGAGCTGTTGACCTGTTGTCTATATGAGATGCATGATCTTGTAGATATATTTTGTACGGCCCTGTTGTTTATCACAGCACCAGAGCCACCATATACACATTGTACAGACAAGGTGGAGAGTGGAGACACATCTAACTGTTCTATCTCAGAGAGATAAACATTTGGATTTCACAGTACAAGTTAATTTTTGTTGTACGTATTGTAGCGACCTAATCTACTTGATCTGATGAAAAGTCCAAGCACGAAGCTCCATCTACGAAGAACGTGATCGAGATGGGGCGTATTAGCCTGGCAGCGTCGCTTCTGCTCACCGTCGCCCTTGCCCTCCTCGCACAGCCGAGCCGATCAAAACCCGATCCACGCCCACGCTCTGGATTCTGGAGTCTGGAGCCTGGACTTCGACCGCGGGGGCCGGGGGCGATTTTTTTTAAAAAAAAAAAATAGCATTTTTTTAAAACTATTTATGATTCTAATAGGGTAAAAAAATTATTTTCAAATCTAGCAGGTTTTGACGTGCCAAAGACAAATGCGCGGTTTAGATAAAATGTTGCGCCACCATGCATGGCACGGCTAGCACGGCCATGCTGAACCGATGCACACATTGAAGTGCTTGTAACAGCATGTGTCCATACGATGGAGTAAATGCTTCGTGTACTTTTGACTTGAGAGAGAGGAGAGAGAATGCCCCAGCATGTGCATGTGCATGTGTATGTGTGTGAGAGAGAGGAGAGACGCAGAGAAAATACTATTGTTGTTCCATTATGCGGTGGATGTGACGGAGAGAAAGAGAAGGGGCTAGTGAGGTTTGTATCTGATATATTTGATACTTGTGAATAATATGATATATATTTCTATGTCATTTGTAAAGTATATATTTCTATGTCATTTGTAATGTATATATTTCTCTATCACTTGTACTGTATAAATAAATTGTAGTTTTTTTTTTGAAAAGTTGTGTTATTCCTCAATTACATCACTTTATTATCTATAAATTACATTGAAAATGTCATTATAAATATAGTAATAAAATGGTGTAAATATAATATAAGACAATGTAAGTGCATGAAAGAAAATCCGGTTGTTGATAGGGCTAAAACAACCGAATGGTGCTAGATAGATCCAAGTAGAATGGACTAATTTAGTTACATGCTGGTTTACCTATCTACGATATTATATATTTGTTGTCAAAGGGTTTTTCTAAAACTAATATATTGTTTTTATGATATGCACATTTAAAATATATTAATATTTATACTAAGTAATTAATATCACTTAAAAGATTTTTAAATCTAATTTTATAACAAAATTATTTAAGGATATAAATATGCATGCACTGAATATATAGGGTATACTAGCCCTAACTCACTACTCCCTCCCAGAAAAAACGTTATCATTTTTCGAGAAATAACTACAGGTGATTATATATTAAAATATATTGATATTATTTATGCTAAGTACTTAATATCGTTGAACTTTTTAACAAAATTATTTAGAGACATGAATATTATACAAAAACTTATGGCCCGAAAATCCAAAACTATTTAATTTTGGAACGGAGGGTGTAGCCACTAACTTCCTCTTCTCTCTTTGTCACATCCACTGCACTACGTAACAGCATCCCCCCCCCCCCCCCCCTCCTCCCCTCTCACACACACCTGCACATGACACACATACACATGCTGCCGCATTTCCTGTCCCTCTCTCTCCTTGGCGTGGAGCACGATGCATGTTTGACTCTCTATCTCTATGTTCTCTCTTCTCTTATTTTACAGGTGCATGCTCGATCACATGCATTTTAACGGTTAAAGATGAAAGCTCCGCGCCAACAATGGTGGCACGGGTGAGCCGCGCCATGCATGTGAGCGCGACTCCACTTGCCACGTCAGATGCTCCATGAGCACGGACGACTACGTGGTGACTCAAGGTAAAAAGCCGCGCCAACTTCTACCGCGCGTCTAAACCTGCTAGATTTAAAAAAAGTTTTTTTTAACTTGTCAGTTCCATGAATAGTTTTTAAAAAGTGCTAAAAAAAAATCCCGGGGGCGAGGCCAGTGTCAAGTGGGGCGGCAGAACCGCGCATCCTACTGTGCACGGCGTCAGCACTGAGGTAACCGAGAGCATCAGCCCAACCGTATTTGTGCTGCCCCGATGTGCGCCCGTGCCTGCAGTTCTACACAACGGCCGGTGTCCTCTATACATAAGTTCTACACAAAGACCGGTGTCCTCGACATCGCTGACGAGTATCGTATGGTATCTGAGGCTAATGAAGGTCGGGCCGGATTGTGGTGAATGCTGAGGCCGAGGTGCTGGCGAGGGGCGACTCAGGTAGATGGCGTGCCGGGACCGGGAGACGTCGACCAGGCCACTTGCAACGTCTACTTCACCGGAAGCAGCACCACCATACCGCGCAGATTTAGTCAACCACGGAGATTCATGATGCGTCGCAATAAGCTTTGCGGACTGAGTTACAACCGTATGTAACAAAAGCTCGGTATCTGTTTTCCCCAATACGGTCGGCCAGAGTCATTTTCTAAGATCAAAGTACCACAATAGTAAAAAAGAGCTACGTCTTTTTGAAGTTACATTTGGAAAACTATTGGCGTTATTATACTGCACATTAGAGCAGCTCAGTTTGGGGAAATACTATAATAATTCACTACAAGCTGGATAAAAGGGACGGAAAGGGTACCCATCGTACTATTTTTCTCTTGGTTACAATCGACGTGCTGAACGGCCGTATCTGTTTCCCTGGAATCCTACTACACCATGCACGACCACGAAGCAATCAAACAAACAATAACTAACGCAAACGAATAGCAGTGTGATCACGCTAGATTTTTTTTTTTTGAGTAACGATCACGCTAGAAAATTAACCAACCAAACAGCACCCTGGATCAGTCATCAATATATCAACCCCAGTCCTCAGGTAAAACATCAAACCAATCATAATTGGATGTTACTTTCAGAAAGCCAAAGTTACCGACAAATTTTCCTTAAGGGTCAAACAAGGTTAAGGGGAAAACCCCATAAGAAATCAAGAAGAAAACTTTAAACCTATCTGATTAGTTAAACAAGGTTAAAAGTTGTCCTTTGTATCATACAGATCAAATACACTCCGTTCTAGAAATGAAGTGTGGGTGTCAAAAATTCAAGGAAGAGACCCTTCATTGGTAAATCTGCACAAACCGGAGAAAGCAGCTCTTCGGATAAGTGGGTGAACATCCCCAACGAAGACCTCCTCATCCAACATTGCAATGTTTGACCAAATCTGTACCCGACATCATAAATGATAAATGATCAGTGTGAGGTCAGAAGCTTATAAAACCAATGAAATGATGTGCTCAAGTGAAGCTTTTGTAAAGGCAAGAGGTAAAGCTTTTGCAAAGGCAAGAGCAATTTTTCAGTATACAATATTAATATTTGGCTCTGATACACCTTATCCTGTCCATTATTACCAATGCTAGGACATGCAAGAGATCATTTCATATGAGAAGATAAGAAATTGCCCCTTGCCAATTACACTAGGCAGCTTCCAACAAGATTTACATATAAAAGTATTGAGATCCTCCAATAAGAGAGCAATCTAACCTCACTTGCATATTGGCGGGAAAATGACTTGAGATAACCCAGTGTACAAAGACACCATTGCTCAAGCTCTCCAACATTGTATCCATTTTTTGTGTTTCGCCTATTCGATTCACTGTAAAGATGGTGCACAAGTTAGCAGTTCAGATCAAGAGAATGGCAAATAAATATAGCTACTAAAATATCCAATCTGTATATAACTGTATGTTAACGCTAGTTCCAGGCATATCATTGCTTGTGATCAAAGTGACAGTCATATAAAACTGTTTCAACACTCCGGACCTAACGAATTGCTTTATCTAGGAAAATGAACATTTGGACTAGTCTCGAGAAGTTAAGATACTCTACTGAATACATGAAATTTGCCCTATCATCTGAAAGAACATAACTGCAAAATTGTTGTTTATGTGGAAGACAGCAAAACCTAACTCATAATGAAACCCCGTTAGAAAATTTCAACCCAAGCTAGAAAATGCAGTTTTATACTTGAGTAGTGCAAATCCTGAATATCAGACTGACCTATTGTTATCTGCTCCATTTTCATTGTCAATATCCATTGTTGCCACTTCAGGATCTTGAGGTGCAAAATTTACATTTTGATCTCCAGTGCGCAGATTAGGAATTTCTCCATCAACAGAGACAGGCGGCAAACGTTCAGTGAGCACGTGCACAAAGCTCTTAAATAGTAACTTAAGCAAGTCCTGTCAAACCAAATAGTCAGACATCAATAAGTGGATAAAAGGATAGAACTCCATGATAGTAAAGTATTCCACAAAATACTGATTAAGCAATATTAATATCAATATATCAATGCACATAGAAATCAATAAAAAATCTAACAAAAACAAATAATGCACCTTGCTTCCTTCAAGATCCTGAGCAAGTGAAGTTCCCTTCACTTCTAAAGATTCTTCAATATTTTTTTCCTCGTCCTCTGCATTTTTGACACGTGATTCAAGTCGCCTCATCCTACCTGGTCTTTCAGCTAGTGCAGGTTGCCCTTCTACAATCTCAAGCACTGATTTGGCTTCCTCCAGCTCCTTTATGGATTTTGCACTTACCTCTTTAGCAACTTGAAGACCTTTCTTGAGTGATTGAATTTCCTTTCGGAGGTCACTGATCCGATTGTATGTTTTACTAACAGCATTTCTAAGAATCTGATGGAGAAATTTCAATTAGATATAGAATATGTTCAAACCAAAGATAAGGAATTTAGTTATAACTGGGCTCTACAGTGGCAAAAGAAGCACATAATTATAATGAAAAATTACTGTCCTCTTTAAATATTGTTTTTATTTGGTTGATATATGTACTACTTTTTACCATAAATGAATGCAAAATTGTAGGGACAAAGGCTGCACCTCCCATGGTCGATCAGAAACATGAAATTGCTCAACATTGGCAGGAGAAAACACCCATTTGACTATGGCCAAATTGGATACCAGGCGATAACCCATCATTCTGTCAATAGCTATAGCAGTCATCTGGGTACTGTTCTTCCAATAAGCACTGACTCCATTCATTAACAGTAGCTGCATTTCCTCATTTGGGCACAGCTTAGAGATTACCTTACCATATCTCTCCAAAACAGTGATAAGATGGGTGAAACTTTTTGAACCCATGTCAAGAAGTGTCTGGCTAACAACATCAAGTGCAAATTCAGTACCATTTGTTGGAATTATTTGTTGCTCCACCCATAAAATAATATCATTTGTAGTCTTCTTTCCTCTAATCAAGCCAACAAGTTCCTTGGATAACTTCTGGCCCTCGGTGTTTTCATTGCTTCCATCGCTATGGAATTTGAAGTTAGGCCCAGCTTTTGGGGGTAGCAGTTCTTCTAACTCAGCAGCATCCTCGATACTCTGCAAAAAATGGGTGATGCAAGATACATATCAATTCTGTTTTTTAAAAAAAAACATGCATATCTGCAAAAGGAAACCACCCTCCTTTTTTTATAAGTAATGGCTAATAGCGCAAGAGTAACCTGCTTGATTTTTTCAAAGTACGACAAGCGTACTTCCCTTTCCAACACTTCCTGGACAAAAACACGTTGTGGAGCCCATTTTGGGAGGTCCTTAACATAAGACCACTCCTGCCAAGGCCAAATGAATTGAAAATTTGACCTGTACAAGTAGAGGGTTATCATTATAATTCAGCAACAGCCACCAAATATTTGATTGAAACGATATAATTGTTATGTTCTCGATCGATTTGCGCAAGCTGTATTAAAGAAAAATATGATGTTTTATTAATTATCACAAGCTCCTGTGCTGATTATTATTGGGAGTCATATTTTCAACATGTAAGAAGAATGTACCAATCAACAGACAACATTAAGTAAATGCAAATAGTCAGATAATGAATTAATGATTACACAAAGAAGAAATCCTAAATAAAGATTAACTTACAAGTGGTGTGAAAACCATAGTATAAGTCTGGTGCGGCACTCCATGTCCATGTTACTAATTCTGTCAAAAAGAGCATGCACTGCTCCTACCACAACTGAAGGGAAAGCACCTGGTAATGCCTAAAATAAACCAATGTGGTGAGGCTCAAATTGAATATATCCATGGAAGCTAAAAAAATTGAGCCTAGTAAATTGAAACCAATGTAGATAAATTTAGTTCTTCAGACTACCACCTCGTCTCATGTTACATTAATACTAGAACCATCCAATTGAGAGATCTAGAGCACAAAAGTTTTCACTTTTCACAACAAAAAAGTGAAGTTTATTTACAGAAAAATAGAAACATGTCTCTTGAGATGTAAGCCAATCATGCAATGGGAATCTGATATGTAGATAACATTAACAGAGGGACACTGAGCGTAGATACTGAAATTTATTGCGGTATTTTCATAACTATGCTTCACATCTGTAGCATAATGTAGTGATGCAGCAATAAATAAATAAATAAATAAATAATTGCATGGTCAAACTTAAACTCAAATACTCAACCGAAATTTCAAATAACTCACGAAATGAGCATTGCAAGTTCAGCCGTACATTCTACTGTAACAGTTAACAGACAGACAAACAGCATATGTCAAGGACATGAAACAAATACCTTGCAAAGATCAATGATAACCAATGTATAGTAAATTGGCTTGAATGGTGGATTCGGCAACAATAGTAGCTGCAAGAGAATATACGTTAGACAACTATTTATCATAAGAACACCAAAACTATGCTAAGTACAGGGTACAGAGAACCTCAAAATGCAACATGTCATGCACAAATTCTGTAGCATATCCTAAGCAGATAATAACTCCTAAGACAAAAATGTACCAAATGCTCTAAATCCATTAACTCTGTAGCAATTAAAGTATCCAGGTTAGAAAGTAGCCTAGGACCACCTGGGAAGCAGTGTTTATGTTTGGCAACAAATTCCCTGCGGTTTAACTGATCTTACACTGGTTGCCTGATAACAAGAGGATAAAATATTCTTTCTGTACCAACTAGTAACTCCAGTCTAAAGCAGATGTTTTAGAGAATTGTGCTTGCAACTATAAGTCTACTTGGGTTGTCAAGGCAGCATTTTCTACCAAACACCCTATTAAATGCTTATTGGAAGAAGCATTATAAAGATAGGCATACAATCATTAAACCAGAAGTAATAGGTTAACACCATTATTGTTCTGGAAGTTTTAAATAGCGAGCTAAGGCTAAGGTGTTTAGCGTTTTATAAACCGTAATTAGCGGACTTTAGCGGCAAAATTGTGCATGAACGCAAATAGCGGCATAATTTTTTTCAAGCTATTTCGGTTATAGCTGCAAAAATAGCGGGCTATTTTTTTCCACTGGATGCATGCAGATAAAAACGGCAAGTGGTTTAGACAAAGTAGAATGAAACAATACAATTCACATCATATGAGCACAGGTATTAAAAAACAGGTATTAACTTTGAACCCAAATAAACCAATATTAGAAATGAAATTTAATACCTGTGAAAATATGGTCTCTGCCATCAGGTATTCATAGCGAAATGACACAGGAAGGCTGACCAGATAAAATGCACATTCTTTCCGACTAACTTTCAAAGAAAAACATAGACAAGATGGAATCAGTAAGCAAGCTGCACTTACTTAGTGGATCATAAACATAAAATCCAATGGATGTTCCTGACATGTCATACTAAATTGAAGGATCAGATTCCTTTCACATTAAAGACTAAAGAAAATTTAACAGCTTTAGATGTAACCATAAAGAAAATTCAAGAATGAAAAAGTCACTCAGAAAATGAACAAATGAGCATTGCCACACTAAAATATTAAACAAAATCCTCCATTCACCAAACATAGATACCATGGGATCTACAAGATCAAACATCTTTAGCATGCAAGTACATTTGGCTCAGTCTCACAACTTAATTAGAAAAGAAAACCAGTTATGGACATCACTGAGCACAAGACAGCCATGAATATTAGTATGCCCATACATTTTTCTCAGTCACAGAACATAATTCTTTTATTTATACATGATTAGAAAAAGAAAACAAGATGGCCATCACTGAGTACAAAAAGAAACCACAGCCAGCAATGCATCATGCAGGATCTCCTATATACTGTAAACACGAAACAGGGATTATGATTCAAGCTCCAGGATGGCCAACACTAAGCACAAAAATAAACCACATAGCTGCTTAGCTAGCATTGCAGGCCATCTCAATGTTAATCACCCAAATTGAAACCACTAATGCATATTTACAGACAAGCAAAATCTAACAACTAATTGATATCAGTCTTTCATGGATACACTGAAGTACCAGATATGCAATATCCTCTGAAGCACTTGTATTGGTATCAACATTCAACAAGAGTGTGATAATAAAGTACATTAAATGTTTAAAAAACAAAGTTTACAAACTGACCATCCATTGAAGAAAAGTAGAACATCCAAAATGCATTCTTCAACAACAAAACGATCTACAGGCTGCATGTTCTGTGAATCAACAGCAGCTGATTAGATGTGCCGATCACAAAAAACAATTGCCATATGATAAGGTATAGTTATAGTATCTTATATTCTTATTTGCGGTAAAATATAGCTACAACAAATGAATAATACAGAAACTAGAATAAGATTGGATTTCACTGATGTATTGGAGCCAATATTTTCTAGAAAAATAATTGAAGTCAATATGCATAGACTCATTTTTGTTAAACACCTATCACATAGTCCCCTATGAAGTCCAAGTGATAAAACTAGTATACACAACGAAAGAACAAATATATATAATTGCAAAAGGTATATTTTCCATATTATTTGACTGAATTGCCCAGGGTGAAGAAGCAGAGTCAGTTACTTCACACAATATTATGTTTCAACTTTCCAGAGAGAACTTATCAGGCCAATAGGCCTAGCTAAAGGCCACATAGTATTAACGAATTTACAAGACAGTAGTTTCAGGTGCCAAAGGAGCAGATTAGGAAACATCCTATCAAATTATTTCATGTGTGTCACTTAAATTTCTAGTTGAATATCGAATGTAGAGCAGCTAGTACCAGTATAACAGACTAGCAAGAAATGGAAGAAGCATCTCAGCACAAAATATAAAGAAACATATCCTCTTTAGATAATACTCCCTTTGGTCCAAATTATAAGTCACTTTGACTATGTCCTAAGGCAAACTTCTTTTAACTTTAGCCAAGTCTACAGAAAAATATACCAACACTTACAGCACTAAATTATCTTTATTCCATCCAACATGCACTATGTCTTGAGAGTGCACTTATTTGGTATTGTAGGTGCCAATATATATTTCTACAAACTTGGTAGAAGTTAGAGAAGTTTGACTTAGGAGAAAGCCAAAGTGACTTATTTGGAACAGAGGTAGTACATAGAACTGAGGATTAAAATAAATAAATAAATACAGAAGCAGTTTAATATCAGATTAGATTGCATTAAAAAAACAAATGATCAATGAACAAATGATCAAAGTGTTTCAATCTAAATCATAAATTTGCAAAGTACCTCAGCTTTATTCGTTGGAAAGATATGGAGCCTACGAAGTCTTTGAGGATACTTCATATCAGCTTCATGTTTCTCCTGACCTTTTAACATTTCAGAAGACGACTGCGAGGGAGTGGGTGGAGGGCAACTTATAGGGGAAAGACGATGTGATTTTCCAGCCACCAGCTGAGCTTCAAATGGCAGGTGGGGTTTTGGAACTGCCAGGAAAGTAATTGGATTCCAGTCCATAGCCATAATAAGAATGCAAACAATTTAAAAAAATAACAAGAATGCAAACATAAAGTGGTGTGTGGCTTGAGACTTGACAAAAGGATAAATACTTTAAAATGCAAAAAAAAAAAATGTTTAAGAATTCTATCCACAATTGAAATATTATGAAATAATGACCAAATATCAGTTTGCAGCTTGCATACAAACTGCCATTCAAACAGTCAGGGTAAAAGGTTGTCTTTGCATACCACTTTTAACTTTCCATCCGTTATGGGAAAGAACTTGAATGCGCTCCCATAGATCTTCCATGAAATCCTGCAAAGGACTAAGCCTTTAATACTGAACTAAGGGCATGTTTAGTTCAAGACCTCGCCTAGGGAGGTCTGCCAGGAAGCCACATCAACCCCAGGCCCAGGCATGTTTCCCAAGGTGGGAACCAAGCATGCCCTCAATACCACATAAGATTTCAAGTGATAAACCAAGAAATAAATTCTGGTCCAGACATTCAGGAAGTTAGCGTTACCTTTTTGTTAGGAGAGTGGCCTTCATCTGTCTCAAAGACTGAGAAAGCAATATCATCAAAATGCCTCCTGATACTTATGTAAGACTGTATACCAACTAAAACTCTCTCGAACTCATCCGGAACTTGCTGCATGGTACAATACATAAATACATGTCATCAACGAGTTACCATCTACTAAATCTTCTAGTAAATAATTTCACAAAAAGTTCAACGATCCTCTTCTACGCGCCTCCCCTGTGTATATTGCCCTGCTGGGACATAGAACGGTTGCTCTACTGAGCCACATGCCAAAGAGAAGCAACTTAAGCAGCTTGCCACAGCAAGTCTTGACTAAACAAGATTAATCAACAAGCCGCTCGATTTGCCAAGTAGAGTTGGCATGCTCAAGTCATGCTCCAGCACAAACTTACCACAAACTCACAACTGGATATTGGATGACACTAATAAGCTACTCCATCTATTAGAAGTTTATAACCATTTCCAGGTGCATGTCAAACTTCAAGACAGATCTCGCCATGCCATCCAAATCTATAGCACATGTGCTACCATCTTCTCTTTTTTTTTTTTTTTTTTTTTTTGAGGGGGGTGGGGGGGGTGGGGGGGGCGTATGGAACAGTGACACATAGACACGATATTCTTCTCCTTTTTGCATGTGAGACGCCATACAGGACAATAGAGATTCATCTAAACAGTTAATGACAGGAGTAAAACGAAGTTACCTCAAACAATTCTGGACCACCCCATGGAAGTGAAGCCAAAATACAATAAACGTAGAAGTCAGCACGTGGTTGCCACGAAGGATTGCCAGTCTCCTCATCTAGTATTGTTGCAGCAGATGATAATAGAGTCTCAAATGTCTCTATGATTGAACTTGGAACTACAACTTTGCTGCACATCTACATATACAACCATATAACAAAAATAAGATTTATATTTCTGTTAATGGAGTAATAAATAGAGTACAGTAGTAAACAAGCAGCAAAAATATAATATGTTTATAGCCACAATATATGCATAAGGGTATCAATATAAGAAAAAGTATCTGACATGCAATAAAAGATCAGAAAGAAATCCCTACATTCTTTATGAGAGAGGTTTTGAAAGCATGTTTCCCTTATTTGATTTGCTTTAAACTTTAACAAGAGTATCAATAGGAGACGGCAAATTCAAAACCTAATATGAAGGCAGCATTATGCTAAACAACCTGCTCAGCCAGTGCATAGTTTAGGGCCACAAATCAAACAATGACATCAAGGCAACGTTAATTAAAAGATGCAAATATATCTAATATGTAATGAAAATAAGCACATCCTAGGAGCTGGAGCAGAAGGTCTTCCACTTCTATCTAAGATGTAGAAGCCAAAAGTGCAGAAGGTCTTCCACTTCTAAGATGTAGAAGCCAAAAGTAAGTGAAATAATGACTAAGGTATACAAGATGCCCAAGATATATAAAGCCATCTTAACGTTTGGCCAAAGAACACCACCTGATAGAAACAGGAGTGAACCTGGTTCTCAAAAAGAAAAGAAAAAAAACTTAAGTTCAGGGAGCTATATTATACAAAGGGGTGGCCAGCAAGCTAGTACACATTGAGTTCAATACATGTAACATAAATTTTACAGAGGGAAGCCAGACAATTGGATCACTGAAACGACCACAGGAGGCGCACCCTAAGCCCAGCTTCTCGGAGCTGCTATTGTGAAATATGCTTCCTTAATATCAAAATTTCCACAAGGGAGCTGTGTAGCTCGCCTTCACAGAAAGGCAATAGGACCTAGATGTTCACATTTTCATAGAATAGAAAGAGAAGGTAAAGGGGGGCTTTATTGGTAATGGCTGAGGTCCATGAAAGAATCGCCAGAGCACATCAAGCAGGCAGAAGAATGAGATGGCTGATACATAGATACGATTTTTATTGGCCAAACAAAAAGATTACAACAAGCGTTTTGTATTCTTCATTTATATTACATATTGATACTCCCTCCGGTTCAAAAACTTGTTTTAGCCTCTTCACAACCTTCAAAATACATATTGTTCTAGAATACCTAGGCAACTTCAGCTTGCTGTTCGCAGCCTTACCCCTCCTTAATTGGACCAATGACTAACCTCTCTTTGCATGCAATCACACTTTAGAGAATATTAATTGAGGGTAAGATGTCATTTTACCTAACTCCTTAAGTCTTGTGTCTAACTATAAAGAAGTGTTGTGAATCATAGGTACTTATAACTTTGGTGAAAAAAATCTGCAGTAGTATGTCATAACTAAAAAATATAATCATATAAAGTAAATGCAATTCTGCTCTTACTATCATTATTAGCCAAAGTCCAAATATATTGATTGTGCATATTCTAAAACAAAGTTATCATCGGACCATCCATCATGGTTATTAAGGCGTCGCCTAGGCATCCAAGCGGTTTTTCAACAGGAGCATCGGGCTCGCCACAGCTTTCATGCATATGGCGCCGCCTCCCGCACGAAACCATCGACAAGGCATCAGGGAATCCAAGCAGATGCCGCACGCACGGAGAGATGTAGGACCACATGAGGAGAAGTGCCACATGCAGGAGGAAAAGGCTGCGGGCAGGAAATGCAAGAGTTACGCTTGTGGCAAACATAAGGGAATTGCACGAGTGTGGGAAGTCACGAGGTGCCCTCATACATTCATGCCAATTGAGAGAGGGTAAGAGGGAGAACGAAAGAGAGAAGGGAGGAGAAGAGGGAACCTAGAACTAGTAGAGCTGGATCCCCAGCGACCCATGTGCGGCTGCGTTTATCCACTGGTGAGCAACCAGCGTGGTTCTGCGAGTGAGGGATGGCGCAATCCTGCGCCTCTCCACCGATCTCCGTGTTCCCGTGACTCTAATTCTTCCCTTCTGTCTGCAGTCAGTGCCCATTGCCCAGGTCTTCCATACCCTCTGCTATGTTACCTGTGTTTCCTCTGCTCCGGTGCTTGTTTGTGTTTGGCTTGGCTTGGCTTGCTTAACATTACGGCTTGACGAGTTGTGCATGCTGGTTTTTCTTGTGCACTACTTCTTGTCTTATTTTGTAATGTGGAGTGTGAAATTGTGTACTATTAATCACGTCGACAGCACTAGTAATTAAGGTGTTATGTCATTACAGACTAAATTGTTGTTACTGAGATATTTCAGATTTGCCATTTTGCTAATTTATGTTTTGCACTAGTACTCTAGTAGCATTACTTATTATGCTAAGAATTGGCAATATTAAGGTACAATTTGATTCTAAATTCTAGTGCATTATTTATAATATCAAGATGTTTGTCTGGCATCGCCTCACCGCGCGCCTTAAACGCCTAGTCATCTGGAAGGGGGGTGGCTTGCCGTGCCCTCACCTTACCGCCTTAAGAAGCATGCTATTCATGAAGTTACACTGCGACTGAACAGAATTTCAGCTCATTCAATCCCCCAAGATAGTTGAGCATCAAGAGGACTAGCAACAACTAACAGTCTTCCACGGCACACTAGGAATCTTCCCCTCATAAACAGTACTCCCTCAAATCAGTTAGCCATAAAAGGTCAAACTTGATAAGACATTAAGACTAACAGTCAAATTATATGCATGCTTAGTGTCTAAAAGTTACACAAATAGATTTGTGTTTCAAATAGAATGACTTTGCACCAACTGATGATATATTTATTGTAAAGAGAAACTGATGGTCACAGTATACCTCTAAAGTCATTTTTCAAATTTTAATATACCTATTACAAACGGACAATTATGCATGCAGATCATTGTCAGTTCAAAACAAATGTTATGGCAACCACAGTGAGATTACAAGTGATGTGACTAAGGATATATAGGAAATAAGCAATTAAGGATATAAATAAAAAATCAAAGCGAAGCAAAGCAAAGCAAACCAGCAATTTTACTTACCAGGCCACTGAGAAATCGCAGCAATATCCTAATTCTATCACGATTTTCATTGTGCAAGGCATCCTGCAATCAACGCATCAGTCGCTCTTAGAGCTACAGTAATCACAGATTTAACAGTGTGTTTATGTAATGTACAAATAATAGTACCTGTAGATTAGCCTGTGTGGTATCTACAATAGCCTTGGTGAAGTCTTCATTTTCTAAGTTTATCAAACCAATCTGAGATAACAAAAAAAAAGAAACAAAGTACAACCAAAAGTAGCTTTATTAAACATGATCCATGAGGTTATAATCCTGTTCTTACAATAAAAAATATACCATGGTTCCAAAAAATAGACTCTTAAGTTAACTGTAATATATAATACATCAATAATATTAGGACCAAAAGTGTTGTTAATATTTCAAATAAAGGGTTACGAATAAAGGAAGACTGAACTGAATTACCATACATAATAGTGGGGCTATATATAGAATACATGGGGACACAGGAAAGAAACACTAGGCTAGGGAGATTACACTAATACCATTAACAGTTAAAACACGTCATTATGAACTATGGACTAGCTTGGTTAGGAAACAGAAAAACTTATAAGCATTTGCTAATTTTCTTGCCCGCAAAAAAAACAATTTTTCCTGTGAGTATTTGATCCAATCCAAGTTAACAAAAGAGAGCTACATGGTTTGATGCTCATGGAAAAGAGCAACCAAAACTCAAGAGTTCAGCGCCACAACTGTCTCATGATGTCCCCTGGTTGATAATACTGGCCTGTCACATTACATGAGCACGACAATTTCAGTGTGTTCTAATCTATGTTGCATCCTGCAGTTTTCCTCGCAAAAAAAAAAGGAAGATGCAACATAGATTAAAAACACACTGTAAACACTGTCATGCTCATGTAATGAGACGTAACAATATTATCGACCAGAGGACATCACGAGACACATGGTTTCTCTCTTTTGCATATAAATATACACAACATTCAGAATATTTGCTAATTCCAGCATACATATGGAAAGGATGACAAGAGAACATGTTTGCCATTAGTTTCTCCAAAAATGTATACATTTGGCAGTGTCATTGCAACCTCCACAGAGGATATGTGAAAGTTAACGAACAAACAAACAATCATACAGAAGCAGCAAACAACAATGAAAGCAAATGAAAAAGACAGGTTATGACATTTTTTTTTACGTGCAACATTGCTGTCAGTGAAATTATGAAGTGTATGAAATTATGAAATGATGAGGCGTCAGTGAACATTGCTGTCCTCTCTCAAGATCCATGAAAAAAAACATGTAAACCACCATCCTAGAATCTCAACTTGATTCATGTTGTATCACTAGTGACCTAAACACAAAGTAAATAGCATAACTCCCTATCCCTAACACTTAAGAAATATAAAGGGACGAAATGTGCATCTGGAGTTTGCTTTGATAATGCTAGTATTTGTTGTCCTTTCTTATTTTGTTGTCCTATCTTATGGACATAGAAAGGGAATTATGAGTACAGTTACAAGTCAACATTATGATAATAATTGATTCATACATAATTTTAGCCAAGAAAGAGAACATAAAAAGCAATATGCTATAAGCTTTAGAGTAAATATACTTGCATACCAAAACTCCAAAGAAGGGAATCTTGTGAGGCAATTGTTCTGCGCACTGAAGGAGAAACTGCTCGGGCAAAGAAAAGAATCAGTTAGCACCTCAAGGTACTTCAGCTTTATACGAAGACATTCCTACCAGGCACAGAAAAAGTAAAGGATGCAGCAACTGGAAAATATTTTTTTGCATACATTTTTTGTATCTATATTAACTGGCAGAAAAAGAATAGTATGCACTCACAAATCACAATGATGTGCATGATGGAGATACAGATTAGAGTTACAATCCCACAAAGCTGACATGACATGGGGTCGGTTCTAAGACTGGACTAGATCTCATACTTACTGTTATATTAATTTATAAGCTCTGTTTGTCAAATACGCTTTTTTAGTACATTTATGAATTATGGAATATTTTAGAACCAAATTTCATTATTATGTTGAACAGTTAAATTGTTTCTTTCGTAAATTTAATTGAGTTTTATTGGAGTGGAGACAAGTTGAAATAAAATAAGCTGGTGTGGTTATTTAATTGAATTTGTTTAAAAAATTATTTCCAAATTCAAACAGTTAAGAATACGTTGCACAGACCATGGATAGTGGTATCATTTGCACAAAATACTAAGTGTAAGTAATGCATTGATTGTGTTCACATGTTTAGTTTTATTTCATATGAACGTTAGGAACCGGTACCATGCCGGCACAACAGACCAGCCTACAGGTGGCATGCTGAGTCGCTAGCCTTAAGAACGACAGTGTGCTTGCAAATGTGGTAAAAAGGCTTTGTTATATAGCTATGGATATGACAACAAACTGAAGTTCACTGATATCACCGATGTGGTAAAAGGGTACGTTGCACATTCTTGATCCTATGACATGATCTGATAGTTTAAGGGAAAAGTTCCAGCTTTGTCACAATCCAGACAAACCCGATCTTAGATACTATGAAATTCAAAAATTGTCTTAGCTAATGGACTACATCTGGAAGCAGCCCAGTTAGAATTACTCGTTATAAACTACTAGCAAAAAGGTCCATATTAGAAAATAGGAACAACAATATATGAACAGGCTCGACTGCTGCATACTGACCTCAAATATTGCGTCTTTGGAGTGTTCATATTCTCGGGACAGTACACCATAACAAGTTTCCTATGAAGCAGATGTTTGATAAGAACATGTTTAAGATAAATAACACAAATTATACCATCCATAAATACACTAAAACAACTATACAATGATGTATTATGTAAATAGTCAAATACACAACAAAATGGAGCACTGTTCTAACTATGTGCTGTGCAGAAATTTGCTATGCACCTTTATATTTTGTACCCTAGTTATATCACGTCAATTCTTTGCTGGTGGAATCATTTAATCAAACTGCACTCTGTAAAACTCTACTTGTTGCCCTTAAAAGTTAAAACCTCACAAAACATCCATTTTACCATAATAAAGTCACTGACTACAATCACTGATTCACTTACAAAACAATCAACAGAAGCACAGCAATCCATGAAACCATAAAGTTCAGACACAACCTGGGAGAAATACAAAGTGCAGATTTCTATATCTAGAATTTACAGACTATTGCCATTTGCAATTTTTCATTATGCCCAGTTTCTATCGGAATCTAAAGGTAAAGTGATCTACCAGTATTTTGGTTCTGGAAGCATTTAGTACATGCGTACAAGCATTTTTTAACCAGCTCAAACTGCAGCAGTCCAATAACACTAAAACCTAGGTCTCAGGCTCTTGTGCGAGTAACTAGGGTTTCTAGCTCCCTGCCCGCTCTGACCAACAGCAATGGCAACCAAACACCAAGCGGCCCAAGCTAAACTAGCAAAATCCCCTCTATAAATCGGCGCTCGGATAACCTAGGGTTCCGAGAGCAAGGAGGGCAGAAGGGGGAGGACAAAGAGTGGGTGGGAAGATGGAGGGGCTCTCACGATGTGCTCCTTGTGGTCGGCGGAGCCCCCGTACTCCGGGCACCTGTCGCCGATGCGCAGCAGCAGCGTCCTCCAGCCCGCGCTCATTGCGTCCGCGGCGGCGAAGTGGGCGGAGCGAGAGGAAGACGAGAGGGTGGGTGACTGCGTGGGGCGGAGGCGGATCGAGGGTCGAGAGGGAGGGTTTTGGTTCGGTGTCGCGGGTTTTTCGACTCTGGTGCGGCGCCCGTGTTTGTAGTCGCCCAAATTCGAGATACCATCAAAATTTCGTTATTCTGTGAATTCCTCCTTTTTTTAACGCATGTCGAATTAACTTTGTTCCAAAACAAATATTTCAATTTTGACCATCACTTTTTGAAATTATTATAAATTTCACAGCATATAAATTATAATATAATAAAAGTATTTATCATGCTAAATTTAAAACCAAATATATTTGTTAACATATATATTTCAAAAAGATGGTGACTAAAGTTAGAATTTAACTTACAGAATGCAAAAGGTAACACATGATGGAGCGTGATCACGGGACTTGCTCTAACATGCCTGCTATTACGTGTTGAAAGAATTTCTTATTTGCAATCATATTCTCGTGTGTTGTATGGTTGTACCATAGCAACTAGTCATTGGCGCGCGCCCATGCACGCGCGAGTGAGTGATGGCCATGTTTTGTGAGCCAAGAAACGAGAAAATATCTGACCCAGAAGACATCTGACACGAGAATAGGTACATAGGCATGTGAAAATAGAGTAAGATGCAGGAAGCAAGGGAGTTAAGGCGCCATTCAATGTCTCGAAGAATCTTACACACAAAGAGCACGAAGCATCCCACACAATGGCAGCAATCTGATATAAGTCTTAGTAGGTACGAGAATACAACAGGATAGTTGTAACATAACACATAGAAGCGAGTTTTCATGGAGTTTCGTGGACGAAGGGTGTCGTTGGTGCAGAGGTAGGCTGTCGAATGATCTGCGGAGTTGCTAGCTTCGAGCCGAGTTGAAGGTAGAGCCAGATGAGTAGTCCGGAGATTGGAATTGTGAACTGAAACATGTATCATGCGCCGTAAGAAGATAGCTGAAAATATAAAGTAGTGCATACCTCTGGGTAGGAGGAAGCTTCCCTCAGAAGAATCAGCGAATTTCGCTGAGGTGCTGCTGTCTGATGCATGGCCATGGTACTCTGCATGCTCATTAGAAGAGTCTGTAGAGGCTGAGGATTGGCTGTACATTCACGGTACTTTCCGCGTGCAATGCCAGCATTGGCTGAAACCAAAGTCGAAGATATAATTATGCAGTGTTGAAAGCTGCCATACTATTAGTTGGCATAACCCTTACCTCTGATTTGCCAGTCCATCTCATCATATAGCTCTCTATCATATCTCACTTGTTCGGCTTATATGCAAATGAATAAAGAGGTAGATATTAAAGTAAGGTAATGGAAAAGGTTATAGCCATATTCTTTGTTTGGTAGATACACGGTAGACTATACGCTCATTACCTGAATCCAAGAGCTTGATCGTTGGGGCCAGAGGCAAGTGCATTGTCATGGTTGGTTTCATTGGGAAACAGCGGTGCTTCATAGTAGTTGTATGCCTTCATGGTGAACATCGGTCTGATTGCTATAGGAATGGCTCTGTTTGAGAAGTTATTTTGGATTGCAAGCTGAACATCTGCAATAGTAGGATTGGGTGGCTTGACATTTATCACGATCACCGCGTTGGCAAGACGTGCTTCAGCTGCTTCGGTGGTAGCATCTGCTTGCACAAGAGAAAAGCCCTGAAGGTGATGGCTGGCCTGTATTTGTTTAGGAGACAGAATCAGTAACACTTGGCTGCGAACTGAAGGTAAGCATTTGTAGGATGCTATTGGCGCTAAAGCAGAGCAGAATTACTAAACACAAGACTGGTAATGTAAGACAACTGCCTGTATTTTATTGGAGTTGGGAGGGAGGGAGAGAGAGAGAGAGAGAGACGAAAGAATGTCATACCATTTGTGTTGCAGCCTTTAAGCTGAGGTTAGAAGCACCTGAAGCGAACGAAGGCGGTAAGATCAATGGCACCTGAACCTGAAGCACCAAAAGCTACAGATGAACTACAATGCTTAGTAATTATCTATGTAGAGTTTTGAGTGCAGCTAGCAATCTTTTCAGTACTGAATTTGCTCAGTGGAAATGGCGCTCAGTTCGTAATGTACACAAATTTAATAGAAGCTGGTAACGGTCGCTAACTGTGGTGAGCCATTGTTTTAGAAATCATTTTTCCAGGCTGTTAGGTAATCTGTAGATAATGTTTGATACAGTACGACTGGGAAGCATTTGTTTTTTTTTCTTTGGTACGCTCTTTCTTGTAAAGCAGTCGACAGTCAATTTCATCTAGAGAGGTGTTCAATTTAGTCGTACTCAATGATATTTTACGCCTATTTTAACATATAGTTATAGGCCAGCAATGAATCTAAAAGAGCGTACGGTAGTTCATCGTTCCATCATCATAATTTGGAAACTATGAACTGGGTAATAAAGCAAGCGCGGATGAATAATTCTTTTGGGATGAAGAAGCACTTGCCTGGTACGGTGGAGGCGGATCTGGTCGAACTGGATTGAGGTCCTCTGTTTCACGAGCACCTGGTAAAGTAGGACATGAGGAGAGAGGAAGAGATGGATTACTGCCATTATCTAATATGGGAAATATACAGAAGAACTACTTAATGCAAGAGACCACATTTGCTAGCAAAAACATAGGCGCCAATGTAGTAACTATTTCAGGTCTTAGACACTTGAATTCCTCTATTCAGTGTATTTCAAAGAATTTCTATTCTTCATAGAATTGCTCTATTCAGAGTTATTTCACTTAAGACTCTGAAAGAGAAAAGAAGCTGAACTTCGCACATACAAATTTATTTTAGGACTTGATGACAACTTGTAGGGAAAGGGGGCAACACAACATTAAAGGGGCAAATTGAATGGAGGCGCTAAAGCTAGAATTTTCTTGGTTCTGACCCTATTTTCATCTTGTCATGTTTATGCCATGCACAAATTGGATATCAAATAGGTCACAAGGCTCACACTATAGCTATCTAAGTTTTTTTTTTTTTGGCCATCTCTTTACCTTGTTGTAGCGAAGCACTTTCTTTAGTAGGTACCAAACAACAAAGGTACCTGCATCACAGCAAAGTAATAACCAGCCTGTTAGAGATCATACAAAATCAAAGGGAACTATATATATTGTCCAAAAAGGTAACCTATATCTACTGACCAAACCTAAGTAAATTCTAGATTGTGTTCCATCCCTGTACTTACAGCATCAATAGCAGTTATCCTCATATATCAGTTTACATAACCGTGAGCCATACAAATGAATTATGGTGAGAATAAAATTCACTGGGAGTTAGTTCAAAGAAAAAAAAGGGGGGAAATTATCTTGCCGACTTAAATGTTTTTGTGCCATTCATCCATCTAAACTTGGGTAGTAGTAGTACAGTCCAAGCTACTAAGCACCTTCTTCCTTGTCAATGCCTAGGTGGAAGCAAACAGCAAACATGAAATTACATACTACAGTATGACATAACGAAATGTTGTTTTTATACACTGAAAATGAGATCACAGTATCAGCCAAAAAAATGACATTGGCACTCCCATCTCCTCCCATCTCTGGTTAGCAAAGCTAAACAAGCACACAGCTAATGACACTGGCATGAATAAGCACAACATAGCACATACAGATCTAAAAAAGCTCTTGCTTGCTAGAATATTAAGTGGTACAGCACAAACTCTTTTGAGTAAAATGCAGGTACTACCGGTAGATTCACCATCTCTCCTCTGAAAGTTAACCAAGGTATTAAGCAGATGGTAAAAATAACTCAAGCATTATCCAATAATTTCAACTTATCATACACACAAACCAATGCTGGTGCAATCTCCATCCTATCTTCAATCCTCTGCATCTTCTTGGCATAGCCAGGCATCTCCCTAAGCTGACTGTGTATATCACCACTAATCTCAAGAATAATTAGAATAGAATGGAATAAGAACACCTCCAAGGAATGGGCATCTACAGCGGCACCAATAGCTGGAACTCCACTGACATACAGGCAAACTTCCTGCACCCAATCAGCGCCATTGATAACAAAAACATGAGCACAAGAAACAGCAATGGAGATGAGCACAAGCAGCAGAGTAACCACCTGTTCCCTCGTCTCAGACACGGAGTGACCAAATCAGCATCTTGACACTCATCGATGCAAGCATTCTCAGGAATTAGGAGCTCACCACAGTAGAACGGGAGAGAGCAGCCAGCAAGCCAGCTTAGGTCGTCCGGGCCCGGCCAGCAGGGCACGACGGAGCTAGCCCGGCGCGGCCGGTGGCCAGCAGCCACGGCGGCGGCACAACCAGCAGGCCCGACCAAAGCCATGACGCGGCGCAGCACCGCCAGCCAGGCAGAGGGTGGCGAGCGGCGGCCGTCCCAGCGAGAGGACGCTGCAAGAGACGCCACCAAGCCAGATTCAGTGGAGGAACGAATGGATCCAGCCATGGAGGCCATGGATCCGATCTTGGAGGACCTAGATCGGCCCAGGCCCAGCAAAGAACGGCCGACGAGCACAGACTAACGCTCGACTCTGGCGCCGGCGAGTTAAGGAGAAGAGGAGCAAGGGATCGGCCGCACCACCACACCGTTTGGGCGGGCCGCACCACCGTGTCGAGGATGATGGGCCGCTCACCTGGCTCGACCCGTCCGTGCCGAGGCTGCCACGCCGCGACGGAACCTCCCTCGCTGGAGCTGGCCGCACCGCCGCGTCGAGGCCCGCGCTCGCCCCAAGCCGTCTCACAACAACGCCAGGGTGTGCGCCTGCCCGGAAGTCGCGCTGGGCCCCTCGCGAGTCGCCGCGCTGGGGATGACGGACACTCATCCCATGCCGCCACCAGGGGGCGCGCTCGCCCCGCCGGGTGCCTTCCTTGCCGGTGGGCTGCAGTGAGTGAACGAAGAGGACGCCGACCACGCAATTCTACGAACCCAGGACGGCCTGCGAGGAACACGCGAGACTCCACCCACACTGACGCGCGGGCCATGGCTCGCGGACCACTCACCGTTCGACAACCAAAAGCGAGCGTCCCTGAAGCCACGTTGGTGGGCCGCCCGGACGGACGTGCGCGACGCTGCCCAGCCAACAAACGGACGACAGCAACGCAGCTGACAGTGTACTGGTCAACAGGGGCCATAGCCCTTAGATTCAGATCCTGACGGCCAAAAAAAATCCAACCAACGTGGACACCGCCAGGCCGCCGCGGCGCCAGACGTTCTAGTCTCTTTAGATGTTGAAACTCAAGTAACATTTGTTCTTTTATATATTCCACTTTTGGCATCTATAGTGCTGTCTAGTTTAAATCACCTGTTACGGGGAGGCTGGAATCTGCCCAAGCTACTTTGGCGAGTCCATTTTTATGAAGATTGCAATTTTAACAACATGATGTATTAGGAAAACGCAGTATCATGTCATCTTTGATGGTGCTTCTCCATCTTTAGGCCAAAAGGGTCACTTTGCTATGACCGGACGCAGTCGCGGTGATGACCGAACGAGGTGCGAGCTTCGGATGTGGTGTTGCCACTATTCCCGCATCTGGTCGTAGTGGCCGGGGTAGAGGCAAAGAGCGGCATTGAGCGCACAAGACGCACAGGCGTGTCCGATCGCCATCTACTAGACGCGACCGATCGAATCCACGTTTTGGAACTCCTCTGACTTGGAACGGGACGCCGTTGTGTGCGCCCGGTCAGTTAACGAGCACATATGATCATTCATGTGAGCTCACGTGGAATGCGATGACCGGACTTTGGGATGACATGTTCGATCGGCACGTGTCTGATCGAACTTTAATCGTGAGTGTGAGGCTGAGTTACCGTTGGGATCGTGCGCCCGAATTTGAATGCGGTGTACACGTGGCCTGCAATCCAACAATTGGACGTTGGGGCCAGCACGTCCGGTCGACACACAGGGTGCACCAGATCGGTCTCGCATGCGCTTCATGGCTAGTGAGCCCTTGAGGGCTCTGTTTAAAAGGGTTGGCTAACTCTAGCTCACTCCCTTGCACATTTTGAGTTGTGAAACATCCTTGTGAGCTAAAGCATTCCTCAACCACTCATTTCATTATCTTTGTAAGATTGAGAGGGATCATAGTGCATTTGCTTAAGCGATAGCATCTAGTGGCACTTGTGGATCGTTTTGTCAATGGATTTCTTGTTACTCTAGGTGATTGCTGTCACATAGCCGGCTTGGAGATTGGAGTAGGAGTGGCAAGAGTTGGTGATTGTTCTTGGCCACCTCCCAATGATTTGTGAGAGGTTCTTATGCCTTCCCCAGCAGAGAGCCAAAGGCATCTCTAGTAAATTGCACATGTCATTGAACTACCTCACTCAGTGGTGTCCATTGTGTGGACGAGGTTTGTGGGAATACCCAAATAGCCACCGAACTGCTAAGTGTTGGTTGACACAACAAAGACTTAGCTTGCAGGAACCTTGGGGGGGGGGGAGCAAATTCCTAATAGGTGAATAGCTTATTAAGCCCGGGGCCCATTAAGACAACCAGAAATGGTTGTCCGATGGGGGACTGTTGACGATCGTTAAGTATCAATTTTATACCGTCAACGCAGCAAGAGAAAGGACTAATATGAGTTCACCCTTAGATATAGGGGTTACACGATAGAATTCCACGAGTTTTGGTGATTGTCTATTTCGGGGGTTATCGAAATAGAACCAAAGGAGGCCCACATGTCATGATTACATAGAGATAAAGACCGAACGGGTAAAATTGTATAATCTAGAAGACTCCGGAAGGCAACACCCGAAAGCGGGGCCCACCGCGGGCCGGCCGGTCGGCCGCCCAAGGGGGAGTCGGCCGACTCCCCACCCTGCCAATCACGTTGAGTCTCGCGGATCCCGCTCCACCGCCTTTGAGGATGAATAATTATCGTCCATTTAGGTCGGTTTGATCCAAGGGCCGTGGTTCATCCTAGGGGGCTATATATTCGAGCCCCGGCCCCGGGTGAAACCCTAATTCATTCTAATTCATTCAAGAGTTCATTCTCTCATCGGAAATTCGAGAGAAGCCGAGCCACTATCTCAATTAGAGCTCCATAGTTTAGTAGCATAGCTACATAGGAATAGATCTAGAGGGAATCAAGCCTAGCTTGGAGTCCGGATCTGTCGGAGTTCTTGGTAATTCCCCTCTACATTCTTGTAATATTCATCATTGTTCGTGATACTATGAGTAGTACTTTATTCTATTCTATTATATCGACTTGACTTTGCTCTATTTGATTATGTTCTCAATTATATTGTTCTTAGTTTACTTTGATTATATGTTTAGCATAGTTGGACTAGAATTATGTTTATGCATAGGATCGTATAGCGCTTGCTTATTAGATCGATGGGTGAGTGGTAAATATTGTGTAGGCGTGGTGCCTAGACCGTATTTATCTGCGATTGCACCCTATATTCCGGATCGTGAGGTAGATCGCGGGAGTGACAAATCTGTTGAGTCCTTTGTAGCCCTTCTCCCGAGTATAGGTCTAGCGTAACAAACCTATTACATTGAATTCATTGCTATGTCTCTTGTCTTCTCTCGGTAATATCACTATGCATAGATGTAACCTTTTTCCGCCATGATTGCTAGATGTTCTTGCACTAATCATTGTATGCTTTGACTTTGTAGTTAGAATAACATAGGATTATACCCTAGATCGTCCTAGTCCATGCTAGTGTTATAAGCTTAGAGTGCTAAGTTGAGATAGCTTATTACTATTATTTTATGTGGCTAAATGCTCTCATTTATCTTACGTCATTTATCATTCATTCCTATATTTTATGTGACACTTACCCCGTATGAGATGATCGATACGTACAAGGTTAAGCTCTCCATTATCGCATGTGCATTGCTCATCACTCATTATCCAAGACATTCCCTTCCCAATGGTAAAATTATAAATAACGATACCTGGATTACTCCAGGTTAAAATGCTACGATGATATATTCGTGGCGCTTGGAACCCTCTTTATTTCGCTTGCACTTAATAGACATCAACAAGCATTTTTGGCGCCGTTGCTCGGGAAGGTTGAAAGCCAATGGATAATGAGCAAGACCGCACTAGATAATGTGATCGAGTAGTCTTTTTCATACTAACCCATCTCTACAGATTACCCTTGTTTTTGTCTACTTGTGTATTTTATGCGGTAATCAAGACTACTCTTCCCCGATTATTATATTGACAATCCGAAGCTTTATTCAAGAAGGCCGAGAAGCAAGTTGAAGAAGACCAATCAATCATCATCATCAACTCAACTTGGAAGTTTGACTGAGCGTAAAGTCAATCTTTCGTTCGAGACTTGACACCGGTGTTTGAAGCCATGGCGAACAAGTCACTCCGCGAGTTCTCGGCTCCCACTACGGACAACATTCGTACTAGACCACTGCGGACATCGAAGGAGCTTTTGAGCTCAAGCCCGCGCTAATCAACATGGTGCAAGCAAGCCGGTTACGTGGGAAGGCCCATGAAGATGCTAGTGCTCATCTCCAACACTTCCCGGAGATTTGTAGCACATTCACTATCAAGGATGTCCCCAGAGATGCTATACTACTTCGCCTCTTCCCATTCTCACTCTTGGGGAGAGCGAAGAAGTGGTTCTACGCCAATAAGGAGAAGAATACTACGTGGGCACTATGTTCCACCAATTTCTTGGCGAAGTTCTTCCCCATGGGCAAGACAAATGCTCTTCGTGGGAAGATATCAAGCTTTCAAAGCAACATCATGATGAGACTGTCCCGAAGCTTGGGAGCGCTTTCAAGATTACATCCTCGAGTGTCCTCATCATGGCATGGAGAATTGGCCGCTTATGCGGACATTCTACCATGGGCTCGACAAACACACGTGAGACGATGGATGCCGCCGCCGGAGGTGCATTCTTATCACTCACTATTCCTCGAGCCACAACTCTTGTGGAGAAGATGGCATCCAACCAAGGTTGGAGTGAAGAAAGAACTCGAGACCCGCAAGAGAGGTGGAGGAATGCACCAAATTTGAAAGAGGTAGACATGCTTTCGCCAAAATGGATCTGCTAATGAAGAGGCTCGATGAGAGAGCCCCGAGAGAAGAAAGAAGTCATGCATATACATGATGCTCGCATGACATGTGAAGAGTGTGGAGAGACCGGGCACACAGTGCTAACGCCTGTAGCTGAAGAAGGACGTGAACTACCTCAATAACAACAACAACAATAATTACTATCGTCCTCGCGAAATCAAGGTTGGAATCACGCCCGAGAGGCCTAACTACTCGGGCAATTATTCGTGCAACTATCAAGGTAACAACTCCTCCTACAATAATTACAAATGCCGGCGCCTTTGAGAGAGTTAGTGCCGAATCAAGGCAAGATGATGGACAATCTGTCCAAGAAGCCGACATCAAATGACAAGGTCCTAGAGACACTCGGCAACGTAATGGATGGCTTTTCCAATGCCATCAAGAGTCAGCTCGCTTCAACAAGATACTTGAGTCACGGTACAACTTGTTAACCTTGCTCCCTCCACCGGCCAAGGTAAACGGCGGGACAACCCGAAGAGCTCGAGACCGCAAATCTTGTTGATATATTCAATGTAGAAGATAGCCGGAGTGATCCATCGAAGGGGTCATGGATAGACTCAACTCTGCCAATCAAGAAGGGCGATCCAGGGAGACCAGTCATTCCGATCTCCATTGGAAGTACTAACTTTAATGAGGCAATCTGTGACTTCGGTGCAAGCATCAACATCATGCCAAGAGTGATATATGAGAAGCTATTCAGATGCCCCTTAGCATACACAACCATGTGCTTACAGCTTGCAGATCAGTCACTCCGTGTTCCTTTGGGAATACATGAAGATATATGTGTACGAGTAGGCAACTCGTATGTTCCAGCAGACTTCGTGGTAGTGGATACGGGCGGTGATGAAAGGTCCCCGTCATTTTGGGACGACCATTCTTGAACACCGCCGGAGCTATCATGTATGCCAACACCGCCAAGATCATCTTCAACATCAAGGGCAAGAGAGAAACCTTTTTCTTCAAGAACAGTCTTTGCAGCTTCCCAAAGACACCCTCATCAACGAACAATGAGAAGAAGAAGAATTCAGCTAAGAAGAACAAAGATAAGAAGACCAAGAAGACGGAGACAAAGTGAGGATGGTCACCGCAGGTCCACAAGGAGCATGACCACTTACTCGTCCCCACGTCGATCAAGAAGGATGACCCGTGTGTCCCAACCATTCAATGCTCCATCAACAAGCTCTTTCAATAAAGGCCATCGTGACACCGGATCGGGCGTCAACATTATGGCCAAGGTAACTTATGAGTATCTATATGGCACTATGCCTTTGGAGCCCACCTATGCACGGCTACAAATGGCGGATCGTACATTCCGCTTCGTCGAAGGAGAAGTGAAGGATGTCCTCATCCGGATAGATGACCATTATGTCCCTACCGACTTCCTAGTCATCGATATGGGAGATGACTACGATCCTCCAATCATCCTAGGAAGACCATTCCTGAACACCACCAAAGCTATCATCTATATTGGGACAGGAGAGATTCACTTCCACTTTCCCACTAAGAAGGTACGCCGCTACTTCAACAATAATTATATAATCACTGAGGAGCCCAAGAAGAACAGAGCAAGGAGAAGGCAGCGTACCCGTCGCCAGAACAAGAAGAACATCACTACAGATGGATGGGCTGACTATGAGGGAGAAGTGTCAAGATATGAAGATCGGTACCCAGAAGATAAGAACGTTGCAGAAGAGGAAGAGGTGCTACCAACAGAAGAAAAACAAGTGATCCAAGAAGCTTCCTCCTCAAGGTCACCCTCTCCAACAAAGAAGGTGTGGAAGGTAAAAGCAAAATCAGAATCAATTCCTACACAAGAGGCGACATCATCAAAGGCGCCGCCAATGCGCCCTTGAAAAATGAGCGAACATGACAAGTCCCGTTCGGAGGACTTAAAACCACCGAACGCCGCGCCAAGAGGTAACTTGGTATTTATCAGCAATTCACTTTTCAAAGCATCGTAATTTTACCTTAGCATATTTGTTTTCCTATTTGCATCTTAGTTGCATCTTTACTTTTTATCTCTCGCATTAGAAAAGAAAATAAAGATGTTGTGCATTTGCATCCGAAAAATTGTTAAGCCCCATGTGGATAATCATTCACCGTGGTGGCACAAAAATAACTTCTCAAAGCATATTTACTTTTCCCCGTCTGCATTCCTTAAATAATAAAAAGATAAAAATATTTCTTGTGATCCTGTTAGAATGAGTTTTAAGTTAGGGAAGTTCTAGACAACCAAGGCCTAGAGGTTTTATCACTAACGCTTAATCAGTTCCACAAGCTTTGTTGTCTATTTGAGCTTCACAGAACATCAAGGATCATGAAGAGCTAACAGGCAGAAGGACATCCAGTCCCCTGTCGGAGTGCTGCCCGCGACTCTTGAATGCTGTCTCCAACAGCAACTATCCACGACACTCCTAGAGGACTAGAACGTCTTCATTGCCTGTCAGCAACATCAGCAGACTATGTCAACATCCAGCTTGGGGGAGAGCATCCCCCGTGTACCAAGCTAAGTGTTTCCAACTTATCTGTTTATGCCTTGCTAAAGTATGCTTTGTTAAAACAACTAAAAAATGCATAGAAACCCAGAAAGATTTCCTTATTTATCTTTACTACTTTAGGAGAGCTCTTGCAATCTGCCTTTAAGTTATCCCTTAGAATAAACTCTATATGGAGATGATGAATAGTTGCTCTGCCGTAATTCCTTTCAAGTACCTAGTTTTCAACCTTTGTAGGGTCGAGATGGACTAGAGGGGGGTGAATAGTCCTTTCTAAAAACTTACGCACCGGCTAACCGAAACAAATGCGGAATTAAAACTATCGGTCTAGCCAAGACTAACCCCCACTAACTACAACTCTAGTAGCACCTTGTAAAAGATCCTAAACAAGAAGCAAGGTGCTAAACTAGCTAGTGCTCACCTAAACAATTCTAGCTTGCAAGGTCACAACCTAAGCAACTAGTACTTTAGCGAACCGGGAGCACCTACACAATTCTAAAGAGCAAAAGCACTATGCCAAACCTAAGCTCACTAGATGCTCAAGGACAAGGCTACACAAGCCGAACCCAAGAGCGCAATTCACTTAACTACACAAGCTAAGCAAAACACTAAAACTACTTCTAGCTACACAAGCAAGAAGGTGCTCAACTAGCTACACAAGCAAACGAGCACAAGAGCCACTACTCAAGCTAAGCAAGAATGTAACAAATGTAAATGCAAGCTTGAGCTAGAGGGGATGCAAACCACCGCGAAGAGTGGACACACGAAGTCGCGGCGGTGGCGAATCACCGGGCGTAGAGATCAACCACCTGCAAACAAGCTCAAGGGAGGTCGAAGCCTCACACACAAGAACAAGGAGGTCGAAGCCTCGGCAATCACAAATCGACACACGATTTTTCCCCTGGTTCACTTGGTCGCCACCAAGCTACGTCCAGTTGTGGCGATACACCGACTTGGTGATGAGATGGCCGCTCAAGTTGGCTCACTGCCAACAACCCCTCCGGGGAGCCCCAACTCCAATCAACACAAGAACGGATCCTCCAAGCCACGCTCTACTAGAGTAGCCAATTCGCGCACCCGCGGGAAGGCTCAAGAACCCTCACAAATCCTCCTCCGGAGCACCGCACAATCTCCACGCGTGCTTCAACGAGTCTCTTGCCACCAAGCCGTCTAGGAGGTGGCGCCTCCAAGAGTAACAAGCACACCGGCTTGCAACACGATCACCTAGTGCCACTCGATGCAAATCTCTCAATGCAACGCACTAGAATCGATCTCTAACTCAAGTGGATGAACACTCTCAAGCAAGGATGAGTTAGAGGGCTCCCAAGCACCACAACACAAGCCACTAAGGCCCTAGTGTGCTCAGCAACCAGCCATGGCCGAGCAACCCCTCTATTTATAGCCCCAAGGGCTGAAATAGCCGTTGCCCCCACGCTGGAACAAGTAAGGCGCGCCGGACGCGTCCGGCCATCACCGCCGGACGCTCCAAGCCGCGTCCGGCGCTCCTTCGTGCGCCACGTGTTCCGACCGTTTGAGGTCGACCGTTGATGCCCAACGGCTAACTCCCGATCGTGCGAAGAAAACCTGCGCAACACGCGCCGGACGCGTCCGCTAGGGACCGTCCGACGCGTCCGGCGCCCTCGCCCGCCACCGCGAGCCGACCGTTGAACTTTGAACGCGCCACACCCGCCACCGAACGCCGGACGCCGCGCACGCAAACCGGCCGAGTCCGACGCCCGAGCCGCGCGTGCGTCCGCGACCTAACCGCGAGACCGAGCCCGACCCACCGAAAGTTTCGGTCGGCGTCGGGGACCGCCGGACGCGCCACCGCCGCGTCCGGCGCTCACGCGCCCCGCCAAAGATGCCCACGCCGACCAGCCACGCCGCCGACGCGTCCGGCCCGCTCGGCGCGCGCCCCCGCGCCTTGTGAATCCATGATTCACGGCCCCGTCGAAAACGCGATCTTCTCCACCATGCTATCCAACAAGTATACCAACTTGATCACCATGGATAGTATGTTTCCAACAACAATTTGCATCCGGCGCAATTGAAAATATGCCTCCAATTTTCCCGAAAGCGCCGAATCCCGCCTCGCAAGCTCGGCGGGAGGGAGAGAGGGACCCAAACCCAACTCTACCCTACAAACCAAAGCGTGATCAACGCCACCTTTGTAAATGTGCCAACACCACCAAGTGTATATCACAATGTGCATGTGTGTTAGCATTTTCACAATCATTTTCAAAGGATTTTCTCTTGTTCTCACAACTCCACTCGATCCTAGCATGTCACAATGTTAGATCGCTCAAGTGGCACTAGATGACCGAGATGCAAACAAGTTTGCCCCTCTTGATAGTACGGCTATCAATCCTAAATCCGGTCATCAACTTCTCTAGACTCCTCATGACCGGTGAAATGAAATGCCCTATAGCATACCTTTGCCTTGCGCATTTCCACCGTCTTCCGCCGGAGTGCCAATGCAACACATGCACCGACACGATCTCAAGATGATATGATCCACTTCATATCGTCATGCAACCCTCTCGGTCCATCGATCTTGATCTCACTTGCTCTTCACCGCCTCATGGTCCATCGGAACCAAGTCTTGCCCGAGCTTCACCATCTCATGGTCCATCGCTCCACTGCCTCGACTTGTCCTTCACACACCCTCCGGTCTCGAGCCAAGCATCATCTCGATCTTCACCATCTTGGTCACATGACTCCATGTCATGTCACATATTCAATGAAGCTCCTTCATCTCACATTCACCTGTGGACTAAATCCCTGTGTATTCTCATGATCACACAATTAGTCCACCTAAGTTGTCACTCAATTATCAAAACCAAACAAAGGACCTTTCAATCTCCCCCTTTCCCGAGTTTTGGACACAACTTCATAAAGTTTAGATTTGAGATTTGCTCAATGAACCAAAGTCAACTTAGAAACTTGTGGGTAGCGAACATGCATAGATATGGAAATTCTTTGAGAGTAATCACTACTAAGTGATGCTAAGGCATATAGGATAAACCTTTGAAGCGTGATACCAATCGGAGTTGCACAATGAAGTTCATCCTTAGCATCATCATGGTTAGCTAGAAATCACTTGAAACAACACTAGAAACCCCGTGAGATCAACATTAGAAGCAAGGTTCTAGTACCAAGTGGAAGGAGCACAAGTGTCTAGCTAAACCATCCTATGCATGCTAGTTATCAAATCATCAATCAAAACTATGACTAACATACACCACACAAGCATTGCATATTGAATTTAAGACAATGCAAGCAAGCACATGAATATGCACAAATCAAATGCAATCAATCAAGTTCATGAGCTTGCTCCCCTACTTGTGTGCTTCTCTTATCCAAGAACTTTGATCCTCTTCAATGTTGCTCTTCTCGGCTATGTCCATCTTCTTCTCCCATTTGTATGCATCTTGCATATCTTTGTACCATTCTCTCCCCTTTGTCATCAAAGACCATAAAGGGTCCAAGACCACTTGTATGATACTTCATGTAAGACAAACTTCTTGATGCAAAGGATTGGAGCTGGGGGTTGATGGTTGATTCTTGAATCTTCCTTTTGATGGACACACCATATGTTGGAATGACACCACTTGTAAACTTCACATGTAGTTGCATGAACCCACTTGCCACTATGCATTGGGCACTCCCCCTTTGTCATAGCACTAAAGATATCACATGTGTAAGTCACTTTCAAGATCTTTGCCTCTAATACCAATGAAGTGGGGCTCCTCCCCCTATGACAAAGCATGGGTCACACCAAATGACAATCTTGAACAAATCTTCATTTGATCACTTAAAGTTGAGGATCACTTGTGGAACCACCTTGTTGGAATATGCATGAATACCACATTCTTGAACTAGATTGTTTTTCATGAGCTTCTTTCTCTTGAACTTGAGCTAACTTGAATTGCACATGAGCTTCCAAATCCGGTTTGAACCAATGACAAGCTTCTTCACACCTTACTAGAAGGGTTATCTTGCCAATGTTGGACTTGTAGCTGATATGCAACTCAAACTAGATCAAGTACTTGGGTTCACTAGCTCATGAACATGTTATATGTTACCATTAGAACAAGTAAGGCATAGAAACAATAGTGGCACCATATAAACATCAAAATCTTTTGATTTTTCATGAATGCTCCAAGATATCATGACTATATGCACTAAACAAGTCCTTAGCAAGATATGTATGCATATGTCAATCAATGTCACCTTTGCTATCTTGAAGTAGAGGATAGTCATGAGATTCCAATTTCGTTATTCCAATAGCAATGTGAAGTCCATTCAATAGCTTGGTGAAGCCAATAGATATCCATGAAGAATTGCATGCTTCACCCATATGAAATGAGAACCACTTATGATCAAGTGCACTTTCTTGTTGTGGTGGGCTTGCTTCCTCTCTTGATCTTTGCTTGCATGAGAGAATACCACTTGCATTATCACTTGATTTGTCATGTATTGCTCTCTATTTGGATGTTGCTTGCTTTCTTGATCAATCTTCTTGATATCTTCAACTAAGCATCTTGAATCCCCTTAGATCATCACCTCCATGTCGGCCTTCCAAGCTCACTTGTCAATCCCATCTCTCATGGGCGGCACACCTCCTCGATGGAGAGAAGCGATCTCACTAAGAACAATTCTTGACACTCAATTGAATTGTCATTCATTTGATTGATCCTTGGACTTGATAAGATGAAGCATCTTGAGTTCTTCTTTAAGTCCTTTTCTTTCTTGCTCTTGAGCTTGATCTTGATCTTCAATAAACCAAACATAGGTTCCTCAAACATTTGTAATTATGATTCCAACTTGAGGACCTTTCAATGTGAGTAACACTAGAGATATCCAATGTTTGTCACTTTTCTGGCAGATTCTGCAACCTTCAAAGATTAACTCATATCTTCCAAAGTACAGCTCCAAAAGCCATGAAATTTGGTCGAGATGAGCAACACTAAGTCTTCATGCAGCTGCAAAGATTTGACCTTCATTGGCCTTCTATATTGCTGCCAGATTTCACATCTTCTCACACTGCTGCATGCTGAAAACTGCTGCACTATAGCTGAAAAGAACTACTCCAAAACTGTAGCAATCCTTATCCAATTCTCATGAAATTTGCACAGCACATTGACTCATAAGCATAGAGCATGCATAGCTAATTTCAAGCCATTTCAATAATATTTGATCCATCAAACTCAGACTTGATCACAGCTGGCTCAGATTTCAAAATTTGGACAGATTTAAGCAATTGAGCTATGCTTCTTCAAAAGTGACTCAAACTTGATATCAACTTGTTTGAACATCCTCACAAGACATATATCCAGTCAAACCACTCACTAAAAGTCATATTGTGATCATATTCATCCAAACTAACCCAAGTTTAAATACTAGGCATTGAATCCATTCAACCATCTCATAGCAAGCAACCAAAGCATATATATCCAATTCAATCAACTCATATGCATCCAAATGAATGTGATCAACAAAAGATATACCTTGGTAGCATATGATCATCCAATAGCAAGCTTTCACACAATACAATTGCAAGCCATCATATATGACAATTGATCACCACAACTTGAATCATGCACTTGTATATTGTAGCATTTGGACTTCACTTGTCATGACTTGGCATTGGGATGAGAATAGCAATAAGCTTCAATACTTGATTCAATCACATGATGAAGAATATGAACTCAATTGAATCAAGCTTCCAATGCCATGGTACCTACAAACAATCATCCACTTTTTGATGGTACCCAAACTTGTTTGGGTCCTCTCAAGTTAGGAGCAACATACTTAGGCAAAGCCTTAGTATGAGTAGCGGGATGTGTTGCAATAGCAACCGATGAGGTACCATTACCATCCTTTCTAAGCACATTAGTATCATCAATTGAACTAGGCTTAGAAGTTTTACCTAGGGGACATGAATGAGCCATGTGTCCCCTTTCCGGCACGAATAGCATCTTCTCTTTGGTAGAGCCTTCTCTTCATTGCTCTTGTGATGCTCTTCATGGCCTTGCCTCTCATGAGTTACTTGAACCTTCTTCTCAAGCTTGTTGGAACACTTCGAGGCAAAGTGTCCCATGTCTCCACACTTGAAGCACTTGATGTGAGCATGAGCTTTCTTCTCTTCAATCTTGCTCATCATCATCTTGGCATCTTGGATATGAGTTGGATGCCTTGCTCTTCCATCCCTTCTTGTCTTCTTCTTCATCATCTTCAAGTCATCAACTTTGGCTTTATGGTTGATCTTGACTTGAGCTTGGGGTGTTGATCTTGGCTCAACTTGAGGCTTCTTGGTAGGGCAATCCTTGGCTAGATGTCCCATTTCATGGCATTGGAAGCACATGAAATGAGATAGCTTCTCTTCTTCTAGCTTCTTCATGCTTCTCTCGAATTTCTTCTTGCCCCATCTTTTGCCTTTGATGTTGGTGTTGTTGTAGTTGATGCCATTCAAATTGCCATACTTCTTGTAACTCTCCAAAAGTTGAGAGTGAGAGACTTTTGGCATTCCACCCAACCCAACATTCTTCTTGTTGTAGCCAAGGCCACTCATGTCACCAAATCTTCTCTTGTTCTTCAACATATGATCAAGAGCGACATGAGAGTTGGTCCACCTCTCTAGCTTGTTTCTCAAATTCTTCACTTCATTCTTGAGCTCATTGTTCTCCTTCAAAAGGTTAGTCTCACAAGACATAGAAGTAGAACAAGCATCTATATGTGAAGAACATGGCATAGCAAGTAAATCATCACAAGAGGTGGATACATGCTTCTTGCCTACATTACAAGGGTTAGTAACAAGTGATTGATCATTTGACCCAAGTGATGAGCTCTCACTAGTTTTAGCTTCTTCATTGCAAAACTTCTTAGTGAGAAAAGCATGTTCTTGCACCAAGTTATCATGAGCAACACTAAGTTCCTCATGAGCCAATTTTATCACATCATGTGAACAAGTAGTAACATAAAGTAGTTGCTCTTGTTGTTCACATGTGTTCTTTAGAAAAGAGTTTTCTTTTTCCAATTTGCTTGTTTTAGCCAACTCCTTTTCTAAAGCTCTTGACAACTTAAAAACAAGCTCAAGACTTGGATCATCACAATCAAAGATCACATTGCCAATTTTTACCTTGCGGTCACCATGTGACATGTAGCAATGTGATGAAGTAGGAGAGCTTGTGGTAGCGTCATCACTCTCATAGCCATCATCAAGTGAGCTTGAGGTAGAATCTTCATTTGCTTCACTTGAGGCATCATCATCATCATCGTCAAGTGAACTTGTGGTAGGATGATCATCATCTTCACTTGAACTTGAGGAGGAGCAATCCTCCACAACAACCTTGTTGTGGTCATGCTCAACATCCTCAAGTAGCACCACCTCGGACTCCTCCACCTTGTACTTTCCATCATCCCATGTGGAGGCATCACCATAGGTGTGCTTGATGGATTCCCACAACATGCGGGCGGTTCCCTCATGGTTCACCTTCATAAGCACATCACAACTCAAAGCATCTATTAGATAACCAAGTGCATTAACATCAAGATAGTAGATTGCTTCTTGAGCCTTGGTGATGTTTTCCTCATCCAATGGTTGGGTGAGACCATTGGTGACAACCCACCACACCTTAGCTCCCGAGGCACGAAAGTGATCAAGCATATGGTGTTTCCACCGAGCAAAGTTCGTGCCATCAAAAGTGTGCGTGTCACAAGAGCACTCAACATCTATCCCTCTAGTTGCCATCCTCTCGGGTCGGTGAAGACCACTAAATAGAGAGACCCGGCTCCGATACCACGTGTAGGGTCGAGATGGACTAGAGGGGGGTGAATAGTCCTTTCTAAAAACTTACGCACCGGCTAACCGAAACAAATGCGGAATTAAAACTATCGGTCTAGCCAAGACTAACCCCCACTAACTACAACTCTAGTAGCACCTTGTAAAAGATCCTAAACAAGAAGCAAGGTGCTAAACTAGCTAGTGCTCACCTAAACAATTCTAGCTTGCAAGGTCACAACCTAAGCAACTAGTACTTTAGCGAACCTAGGGAGCACCTACACAATTCTAAAGAGCAAAAGCACTATGCCAAACCTAAGCTCACTAGATGCTCAAGGACAAGGCTACACAAGCCGAACCCAAGAGCGCAATTCACTTAACTACACAAGCTAAGCAAAACACTAAAACTACTTCTAGCTACACAAGCAAGAAGGTGCTCAACTAGCTACACAAGCAAACGAGCACAAGAGCCACTACTCAAGCTAAGCAAGAATGTAACAAATGTAAATGCAAGCTTGAGCTAGAGGATGCAAACCACCGCGAAGAGTGGACACACGAAGTCGCGGCGGTGGCGAATCACCGGGCGTAGAGATCAACCACCTGCAAACAAGCTCAAGGGAGGTCGAAGCCTCACACACAAGAACAAGGAGGTCGAAGCCTCGGCAATCACAAATCGACACACGATTTTTCCCTGGTTCACTTGGTCGCCACCAAGCTATGTCCAGTTGTGGCGATACACCGACTTGGTGATGAGATGGCCGCTCAAGTTGGCTCACTGCCAACAACCCCTCCGGGGAGCCCCAACTCCAATCAACACAAGAACGGGATCCTCCAAGCCACGCTCTACTAGAGTAGCCAATTCGCGCACCCGCGGGGAAGGCTCAAGAACCCTCACAAATCCTCCTCCGAGCACCGCACAATCTCCACGCGTGCTTCAACGGAGTCTCTTGCCACCAAGCCGTCTAGGAGGTGGCGCCCTCCAAGAGTAACAAGCACACCGGCTTGCAACACGATCACCTAGTGCCACTCGATGCAAATCTCTCAATGCAACGCACTAGAATCGATCTCTAACTCAAGTGGATGAACACTCTCAAGCAAGGATGAGTTAGAGGGCTCCCAAGCACCACAACACAAGCCACTAAGGCCCTAGTGTGCTCAGCAACCAGCCATGGCCGAGCAACCCCTCTATTTATAGCCCCAAGGGCTCAAATAGCCGTTGCCCCCACGCAACAAGTAAGGCGCGCCGGACGCGTCCCGGCCATCACCGCCGGACGCTCCAAGCCGCGTCCGGCGCTCCTTCGTGCGCCACGTGTTCCGACTTCAAACAGGTCGACCGTTGATGCCCAACGGCTAACTCCCGATCGTGCGAAGAAAACCCGCGGAACACGCGCCGGACGCGTCCACCGTCGGACGCGTCCCGGCGCCCTCGCCCGCCACCGCGAGCCGACCGTTGAACTTTGAACGCGCCACCGCCACCGAACGCCGGACGCCGCACCGCAAACCGGCCGAGTCCGACGCCCGAACGTCTGCGCACGTGCGTCCGCGACCTACCGCGAGACCGAGCTACCGACCCGACGTTTCGGTCGGCGTCCTTTGGGACCGCCGGACGCGCCCCTTAACGCGCGTCCGGCGCTCATCGCGCCCGCTCGCATGCCCACGCTGACTCCGAGACGCGCCGGACGCGTCCGCCCGCTGGCCGTTTCCGCGTCCGCGCCTTGTGAATCCATGATTCACGCCGCCGAAAACGCGATCTTCTCCACCATGCTATCCAACAAGTATACCAACTTGATCACCATGGATAGTATGTTTCCAACAACAATTTGCATCCGGCGCAATTGAAAATATGCCTCCAATTTTCCCGAAAGCGCCGAATCCCGCCTCGCAAGCTCGGCGGGAGGGAGAGAGGACCCAAACCCAACTCTACCCTACAAACCAAAGCGTGATCAACGCCACCTTTGTAAATGTGCCAACACCACCAAGTGTATATCACAATGTGCATGTGTGTTAGCATTTTCACAATCATTTTCAAAGGATTTTCTCTTGTTCTCACAACTCCACTCGATCCTAGCATGTCACAATGTTAGATCGCTCAAGTGGCACTAGATGACCGAGATGCAAACAAGTTTGCCCCTCTTGATAGTACGGCTATCAATCCTAAATCCGGTCATCAACTTCTCTAGACTCCTCATGACCGGTGAAATGAAATGCCCTATAGCATACCTTTGCCTTGCGCATTTCCACCGTCTTCCGCCGGAGTGCCAATGCAACACATGCACCGACACGATCTCAAGATGATATGATCCACTTCATATCGTCATGCAACCCTCTCGGTCCATCGATCTTGATCTCACTTGCTCTTCACCGCCTCATGGTCCATCGGAACCAAGTCTTGCCCGAGCTTCACCATCTCATGGTCCATCGCTCCACTGCCTCGACTTGTCCTTCACACACCCTCCGGTCTCGAGCCAAGCATCATCTCGATCTTCACCATCTTGGTCACATGACTCCATGTCATGTCACATATTCAATGAAGCTCCTTCATCTCACATTCACCTGTGGACTAAATCCCTGTGTATTCTCATGATCACACAATTAGTCCACCTAAGTTGTCACTCAATTATCAAAACCAAACAAAGGACCTTTCAATCTCCCCCTTTCCCGAGTTTTGGACACAACTGTTTAGATTTGAGATTTGCTCTGAACCTGAAACTTGTGGGTAGCGAACATGCATAGATATGGAAATTCTTTGAGAGTAATCACTACTAAGTGATGCTAAGGCATATAGGATAAACCTTTGAAGCGTGATACCAATCGGAGTTGCACAATGAAGTTCATCCTTAGCATCATCATGGTTAGCTAGAAATCACTTGAAACAACACTAGAAACCCCGTGAGATCAACATTAGAAGCAAGGTTCTAGTACCAAGTGGAAGGAGCACAAGTGTCTAGCTAAACCATCCTATGCATGCTAGTTATCAAATCATCAATCAAAACTATGACTAACATACACCACACAAGCATTGCATATTGAATTTAAGACAATGCAAGCAAGCACATGAATATGCACAAATCAAATGCAATCAATCAAGTTCATGAGCTTGCTCCCCCTACTTGTGTGCTTCTCTTATCCAAGAACTTTGATCCTCTTCAATGTTGCTCTTCTCGGCTATGTCCATCTTCTTCTCCCATTTGTATGCATCTTGCATATCTTTGTACCATTCTCTCCCCTTTGTCATCAAAGACCATAAAGGGTCCAAGACCACTTGTATGATACTTCATGTAAGACAAACTTCTTGATGCAAAGGATTGGAGCTGGGGGTTGATGGTTGATTCTTGAATCTTCCTTTTGATGGACACACCATATGTTGGAATGACACCACTTGTAAACTTCACATGTAGTTGCATGAACCCACTTGCCACTATGCATTGGGCACTCCCCCTTTGTCATAGCACTAAAGATATCACATGTGTAAGTCACTTTCAAGATCTTTGCCTCTAATACCAATGAAGTGGGGCTCCTCCCCTATGACAGAGCATGGGTCACACCAAATGACAATCTTGAACAAATCTTCATTTGATCACTTAAAGTTGAGGATCACTTGTGGAACCACCTTGTTGGAATATGCATGAATACCACATTCTTGAACTAGATTGTTTTTCATGAGCTTCTTTCTCTTGAACTTGAGCTAACTTGAATTGCACATGAGCTTCCAAATCCGGTTTGAACCAATGACAAGCTTCTTCACACCTTACTAGAAGGGTTATCTTGCCAATGTTGGACTTGTAGCTGATATGCAACTCAAACTAGATCAAGTACTTGGGTTCACTAGCTCATGAACATGTTATATGTTACCATTAGAACAAGTAAGGCATAGAAACAATAGTGGCACCATATAAACATCAAAATCTTTTGATTTTTCATGAATGCTCCAAGATATCATGACTATATGCACTAAACAAGTCCTTAGCAAGATATGTATGCATATGTCAATCAATGTCACCTTTGCTATCTTGAAGTAGAGGATAGTCATGAGATTCCAATTTCGTTATTCCAATAGCAATGTGAAGTCCATTCAATAGCTTGGTGAAGCCAATAGATATCCATGAAGAATTGCATGCTTCACCCATATGAAATGAGAACCACTTATGATCAAGTGCACTTTCTTGTTGTGGTGGGCTTGCTTTCTCTCTTGATCTTTGCTTGCATGAGAGAATACCACTTGCATTATCACTTGATTTGTCATGTATTGCTCTCTATTTGGATGTTGCTTGCTTTCTTGATCAATCTTCTTGATATCTTCAACTAAGCATCTTGAATCCCCTTAGATCATCACCTCCATGTCGGCCTTCCAAGCTCACTTGTCAATCCCATCTCTCATGGGCGGCACACCTCCTCGATGGAGAGAAGCGATCTCACTAAGAACAATTCTTGACACTCAATTGAATTGTCATTCATTTGATTGATCCTTGGACTTGATAAGATGAAGCATCTTGAGTTCTTCTTTAAGTCCTTTTCTTTCTTGCTCTTGAGCTTGATCTTGATCTTCAATAAACCAAACATAGGTTCCTCAAACATTTGTAATTATGATTCCAACTTGAGGACCTTTCAATGTGAGTAACACTAGAGATATCCAATGTTTGTCACTTTTCTGGCAGATTCTGCAACCTTCAAAGATTAACACTAGAGATATCCAATGTTTGTCACTTTTCCGCGCGTCCGGCGCCTTGTGAATCCATGATTCACAGCCCGTCGAAAACGCGATCTTCTCCACCATGCTATCCAACAAGTATACCAACTTGATCACCATGGATAGTATGTTTCCAACAACAATTTGCATCCGGCGCAATTGAAAATATGCCTCCAATTTTCCCGAAAGCGCCGAATCCCGCCTCGCAAGCTCGGCGGGAGGGAGAGAGGGACCCAAACCCAACTCTACCCTACAAACCAAAGCGTGATCAACGCCACCTTTGTAAATGTGCCAACACCACCAAGTGTATATCACAATGTGCATGTGTGTTAGCATTTTCACAATCATTTTCAAAGGATTTTCTCTTGTTCTCACAGCGCCACTCGATCCTAGCATGTCACAATGTTAGATCGCTCAAGTGGCACTAGATGACCGAGATGCAAACAAGTTTGCCCCTCTTGATAGTACGGCTATCAATCCTAAATCCGGTCATCAACTTCTCTAGACTCCTCATGACCGGTGAAATGAAATGCCCTATAGCATACCTTTGCCTTGCGCATTTCCACCGTCTTCCGGAGTGCCAATGCAACACATGCACCGACACGATCTCAAGATGATATGATCCACTTCATATCGTCATGCAACCCTCTCGGTCCATCGATCTTGATCTCACTTGCTCTTCACCGCCTCATGGTCCATCGGAACCAAGTCTTGCCCGAGCTTCACCATCTCATGGTCCATCGCTCCACTGCCTCGACTTGTCCTTCACACACCCTCCGGTCTCGAGCCAAGCATCATCTCGATCTTCACCATCTTGGTCACATGACTCCATGTCATGTCACATATTCAATGAAGCTCCTTCATCTCACATTCACCTGTGGACTAAATCCCTGTGTATTCTCATGATCACACAATTAGTCCACCTAAGTTGTCACTCAATTATCAAAACCAAACAAAGGACCTTTCAACCTTGCACTCTCCCGAGTTTTGGACACAACTGTTTAGATTTGAGATTTGCTCTGAACCTGAAACTTGTGGGTAGCGAACACTTGATCTAAGTCTAAGTGGTTGACGGGTATGATATGGGAAGGTTTTGAGCTGCTGTCCATCTTGTTCCTAGAGATACTAGAGTTCGGAGAATTTATCTCGTGAAAATATTAAATTCCTGCATGATGAGTTCCTTTATGATGAGAGTTCAAATTCCTACCACAGACCATATATTCATGCTTACTAGATTAGGAAAACCCATCTGTTTATATAGATCATATTGTAGGTTTGAGTGTAGACTTTATAGACATTGAGTGTGGTTATGCTGTGGACCCATAAGGAATTAGTCATGCAGTTAAAGTCAATACTATGTGCTCTCCATCCATTGATCTATGCTACTTCTGTCCTCAGAAGCATGTACCCATTTTATAAATACTACATTCATTTTGTGCTACTTCTGTTCCTCGAAGTACCACCCACATATAGATCCATATCCACCACATATTGTGCTATCTCTACCTTGGAGATACGCACTTATGCTGCTCCTACACTGGGAGTACGCATCCATCCATCCATCCATCCACATATACATACGCCATTCATTTCACATCATCCAAAAGGTTCTACTCCTATTCGGGGGAGTGAACATCTAGAAATAATCATTGCCGTTTCATTGCCTACATAAAAAGCTCCAAATCATTATCATTTCAAGTTATACACTCCCGTGCTAAAGTTTCGTTTTCAGAGGATTGGTTGCTCTAAAAAAAAAGAGAAAAGAAGAAAGAAAGAAAAAGAAAGAGTAGCCAAGTCCTTCCATTCAAGAAGTTTCAAGGTTTTCAAATAAAGGGAGTCATGTTATCCTCGAAGGAGCAAGTATAGAAGTAGATGTTCACCAGTTGAGTACCCCTCATAATCATTTTCTTATCACCATCATACTATCATCATCCTATTATCATCTTATCATCCATTCCACTTCCTCATTCACATGCACATATGACTTTATTATTATTTTAGTTCCTATTGGATCCATGTCTTAACTATGCAATATATGCAAGTGAGTTTGAGTGTCTCCCCACCTATGAGCTCCACATAAGCCTATTAGAAAGTAGGGTGAGAGAGAGAAGGCACTTTCCACTATGCCTTAGTTCCACAAATACCACATATTCTGAGAAAAGAGAGAAGGCATACACTACTCATGCCTTAGAAAGGATCCGAAATACCACAAATGAGAGACTTGAAAGGTTCATACAAAGAACTCGAGTTTTATTTCAAACTTTGCAAAAACTCCGGGATAATAGTTGATCAAAGAGCGAGAAACATGGCGCTTGACTTGACCGTTCTATCTTTCAACTACTCAAGACCCAAGTGACGGTTACAAGCCCCATGGTGAAAGGTAATATGAGTGAGTTTTGAGTCGATAGTTCACTCTAATCCGGAGGAGAGTTCTTGTTTGAACGCATGTGTACTTGTGAGGAGTGAAAGTATTGCGAACTCCCGATCCATCACGAGTCTATCTTTGCTCGTGGACGAGCAAAAGGTAAGCTTGGGGGAGTTTGTTGACGATCGTTAAGTATCAATTTTATACCGTCAACGCAGCAAGAGAAAGGACTAATATGAGTTCACCTCGTTAGATATAGGGGTTACACCGACGTAATTCCACGAGTTTTGGTGATTGTCTATTTCGTAGGGGTTATCGAAATAGAACCAAAGGAGGCCCACATGTCATGATTACATAGAGATAAAGACCGAACGGGTAAAATTGTATAATCTAGAAGACTCCGTAAGGCAACACCCGAAAGCGGGGCCCACTCGGCGGGGCCGCGCCGGCCGCCCAAGGGGGAGTCGGCCGACTCCCCACCCCGGCCAATCACGTTGAGTCTCGCGGATCCCGCCTCCACCGCCTTTGAGGATGAATAATTATCGTCCATTTAGGTCGGTTTGATCCGAGGGCCGTGGTTCATCCTAGGGGGCTATATATTCGAGCCCCGGCCCCCGGGTGAAACCCTAATTCATTCTAATTCATTCAAGAGTTCATTCTCTCATCGAATTCGTAGAAAGCCGAGCCACCATCTCAATTAGAGCTCCATAGTTTAGTAGCATAGCTACATAGGAATAGATCTAGAGGGAATCAAGCCTAGCTTGGAGTCCGGATCTGTCGGAGTTCTTGGTAATTCCCCTCTACATTCTTGTAATATTCATCATTGTTCGTGATACTATGAGTAGTACTTTATTCTATTCTATTATATCGACTTGACTTTGCTCTATTTGATTATGTTCTCAATTATATTGTTCTTAGTTTACTTTGATTATATGTTTAGCATAGTTGGACTAGAATTATGTTTATGCATAGGATCGTATAGCGCTTGCTCATTAGATCGATGGGTGAGTGGTAAATATTGTGTAGGCGTGGTGCCTAGACCGTATTTATCTGCGATTGCACCCTATATTCCGGATCGTGAGGTAGATCGCGGGAGTGACAGATCTGTGAGTCCTTTGTAGCCCTTCTCCCGAGTATAGGTCTAGCGAACAAACCTATTACATTGAATTCATTGCTATGTCTCTTGTCTTCTCTCGGTAATATCACTATGCATAGATGTAACCTTTTCCCGCCATGATTGCTAGATGTTCTTGCACTAATCATTGTATGCTTTGACTTTGTAGTTAGAATAACATAGGATTATACCCTAGATCGTCCTAGTCCATGCTAGTGTTATAAGCTTAGAGTGCTAAGTTGAGATGGCTTATTACTATTATTTTATGTGGCTAAATGCTCTCATTTATCTTACGTCATTTATCATTCATTCCTATATTTTATGTGACACTTACCCCGTATGAGATGATCGATACGAGACAAGGTTAAGCTCTCCATTATCGCATGTGCATTGCTCATCACTCATTATCCAAAGGCATTCCCTTCCCAAAGTGGTAAAATTATAAATAACGATACCCGGATTACTCCGGTTAAAATGCTACGATGATATATTCTGTGCGCTTGCGGAACCCTCTTTATTTCAGTTGCACTTAATAGACATCAACAGGGACGTGGAAAATAAGGCTCGAGTCCACTAATGGCCAAAGTGAATAGGCCTTGACACAAGCACACGATGATGGCTCCCTCCCGATGGTGATCCATCTCTGCCTCACCTGACCTCATCTAAGAGCCGGGCGCACGAAAAGTTTTCTTGTTCCCTCCAAGCAGTGAATAAAGGATATGGGCTAGGCCCCCGCCGTCCCATAGTCGTTGACCGATCGGTGGAGACGGGAGCTGCACAAAAGGCACCGGACAGACAGCACGCCGGGCCCTACAACTCTAGGACTTGCCTCTCTTTAGCAGTCCGGAGCAAGACGAATCATGTCAAGCATGATTCCCTAAACAAAGACGTTGTCGCCAAGGAAGACGAAGCTAGAAGATTCTTGACGACTTGTAAACCACAACATCTCTTTGTCCTATAAAAGGGGGTCATGACCCGGATAGGATCAATACACATACATCTGACCTCATGCAACTTTGTCGATCGACCTAGATGTCAGGATTTCATACCCATCGACTCATGCAAGTATCCTTAGCTTGTCGAGCCCTCCACTTTCTAGCCAAACATATGCTCATATTCACTTCAGTTTTTTCATTCTCCACCAAGAGACTTGGTTCTTTCTTAGATAACTCTCTCCCAACTCTAGTTTGTAATCTCCCCTTTATCAGCTCCATCAAAGAGAGCGGGCAACACATAGCTCGGACTGGACGTAGGGACGTTCTACCTAAACCCGTATAAACCTTTTGTGTCTGCTTCACTCTACCATCTGATAGCCTAAGTACGCTTATGGAATAATTATTGTTGGTCATTAATCAAAACATCAACAGGTAGCAAGTGAACCTTAGAAGAAGAACATCTTGTCATCATTACCTCCATTGGTTCATTTGGTATTCATATTATGATTGTCTTCATCTCTTGCCCGACGTCGGTATAACACTCTCTATCTTTGTATCTACATTCCTAGTTATGCTAAGTTTTTTTAGTGCAATTAGTTTTGAGAGCTGGCTTACTTTCTTGTACTAGTTTGGTTAGTGAGGCTCTTTAGTTAGACTTTCAGTGCTCACTAACTTAAAGTGTAGTGACTTAGCCTATGTGTCATAGCCATAAAGATCATAATTAACTAAAATTGTTGAATATGGCTTGCAACACAAACACTAAGCTAGGCAAAGGAAAAATTGCATTGCACCATTTATCATACTAATCAATTTGTTCTAATGTTTTGTAGAATTTTTAAATATGCTATTTATCCCACCTCTAGCTAAGCAGGACCATTCATAGTTGGACTATCAGGACACACTGGCTATTAGTGAAAGGCCCGAACAACTATAACTAGCCCCTCTATAAATAGTTGTATTCTTAGTTTTGAGGGCTCTCTTAGCCATTTGTTGGACCTTGTACATCCCTCCTGAGCTGAGAAAACTTCCCACTCTCTCCATTGGCTTACAAACACATTTGTGAGAGCCGGTTGTATAGACTCTAGTGCATCATTGTGGGGAGTTGATGATTATCTTCGCCTTCAATTAATTGATTTTTATTGGGGTTTTTATCTCATCTCATGGAGTGCAAAGTAATAGTCTAGTGGATTGTTCATGGCTATTGAAGTACATGCTCTTGGGATTATTGATTCATGCAACACCCAAGTCGTGGGTCTAGCTTGCACCACTAGTTAATTAGCGCATGAATCACTCACCTAGAGACTCACCACAATGGGGATTATGTTGCCAGCAAACAACTAAACCTCAAGAGAAAAATCATTGCCGTCATGTCTCTTGCCCAGATCGATATAAGATCAACACTTGTATTTACATTCATACTTTGCTTTTGTTGTGCTTTGTGTACCTTCTAGTCATAGCTCTCTAGCGTAGTTTGTTGTTCTTGTTAGTAGTAACTAGGTGTCAACTGCTTTCTAGTTTAGTTCTCTATGTGGCTAGTTTAGCTTGTCGCTCTTGTTGTGTGGTAAAGTGATTTAGGATAGAAATCAATTGTTACTAGAATTGTGTCGGGGCTTGATTGATTGAACTAGACCTAGTGATAGTAGTGGATATTAAGGATCATATTGTGTTCTAGCCACTTGCTCTAGTGTTTGATTTGTAGAGAAATTTTTAATAGGCTATTCACTACCCTTCTAGCCATCTAGGTCCTTTAAATTGGTGTCACAGCCAAGTCGTTATCAACTTTGAGGTATAACAACCTATGGCGTTGAAAGATGGCTACTAATATATAATGTTGGCAAACACCACATTTTGATGGGAACAATTATATGACTATTAAAATAAAAAAAATGTGTATGGACTTGAAGGTTGGGAACCAGGTGATTTGGAGAGTTGTAGATCGGAGCCATCCACCCAAGAGAGGAGGAGAACTTGCAATTGAATGATCAAGCTCTCAGTGTGACCTATGGGGCTCTTGATACTAAGGTCTTCGAGTCAATCAAATACTCGGATATGATTCTCATGATGTTTATGATAAATAATTTGTCATAATTAGGTCATGGTACCTTTTTCATGAAGCTAGGATTTGGTTCACTCAATGTGCAAAGTGGATCTAAGTCATTTGTACTTTGGGGCATTACAAGTGGTATTAGAGCTGATCTTTGTGGACAGATTGCATGTGGGTTACTGGTACTGGCCGGACATAGACGTGTGAGCCAATAAGGGACGTTTTTTTGTCATCATTTGCCTATTGTTGGTTTGTTTTGCCAATTGGGACTTTAGGTCCTTTAGAGGGGGGGGTGATCCCATGATGGTCCATCTATATATTTTATTTGAGATTGTGATGGTTTAGTCCTGCCTTGGTTGTCCAGGGTGGGTAAGAACAACAACACATAAGGCTTCTAGAGTACATACCATTTTCCTCTGGTTAACTCATTATGCAAAGCAAGGACAAAACATAAGTGGGTTGGTGGTAGTGTGCGGTCCACTTGGTGTGTAGGGTGGAAAGCCATTTTGACTCTACGGTGTTTCACACGCCAATAAAAAGAAGAATAAGGGACCATTCTAGTTAAATCTCTTAGTTTAGACTACTTATGTTGGGAGTACAAGTTGAGTTGAGCTAGTCTGGTGTAGCTCATATATCCTAAAAGGAAACTTACATAGAAGAACGTACACCCCCAAATGCATTAAACAAAATGAGTCCAAGATTCAAATTTCCCTAATAACTCCAACTCTCTAGCTATAGAGTTGGCTCCAAACCACAAGTTCATACAGGAATCATACTTGATGCACTACTACTACATAATTGTTCACCATAATACTAGAGCTAGGTGATACAAGTTGGGCAACATCTCAATGCAATAAGTCCCATAAGACCCTAGTGTATTCACGAGTCATGGGTGAGAGGGGTCACGCGTAGCCCAAACAAGTAACATGCTGCATGGTAACCTTTTTTATTTCCATTTCAATTAGCAAGAACTAAAAAGACTTCTCAACTTTCACTATCCACAATGTCATGCGGGTCACCAAACTCCGTGGACCCTATTTACATTTCAACATCTAGGCATATTACATACTAGATAGCCGAAATCATGCCATCCACATTGACACAATGTTTCCAATTCTGCGTCCGAGTTGCCTTGTCAGCATGCAAACACATATTAATGACCATATAGTGTGTGTTTGGTACACTTTCTTGAGGCTGGACTGCTCGGTGGGTACAATTTTCACATATGTACATCATTTGCCATGACCCATTAGGTCAGAAAGGTGCAAGAGATGGCCTTTAGCAAAACATATTTCACCTGGGACTTTAACTTAAAACAAGAGAAAAATATCCCTCTTCTCAAATATTCCACCAAGTAAGCCGAGAGCATGGATGAAACTATGAGAGGGTCATGCTAGCCGCCAAAAAGTGTACGCAACCTACTGCATCTTAACTTTTCATTTACATTTTAGATAGCAAGCGTAGACAAGACTTCTCAAATTCTACCATCCACAACGTCACGCTAGTCCCTAACTATATGGTCCCCGACCATTTACATTTCAACATGTAGGCGCATCGCATATTAGACAACCCAAATTCTACATCCACACCGACTCGAGGTTTTTCCAGCATTGTATCCAAATTCCCTTATCGTCATGTAGACACATACTAATGGTCATATAAGGTGTGTTTGGTACACTTCTCAGAGGCTGGGCTGCTCGGTGGATACATTTTTGCATGTGTTAGCTAGATTTGAGCTTTTTAGCCAAACATATTCACCCTGGACTTCAAAACAATATGAAAATATTCCTTTCCTTCAATATTTTCAAACCAAGTCACTAGTCTTGGCCGAGAGGAGTTATACATAGTCTGAAAGTGTGAATTTCTACCTAGTTACTTTTTATTTCCAATTTCAGTTAGCAAAACTAGACAAGGCTTCTCAAATTATACCATCCATGACAGTCATGTGTGCCACCATACTCTATAGTCCTCATTTTCTATTTCAACATGTAGGTGCATCGCATAATTAATAGCCCAAATTGTGCCATCCACACCGACATGGCGTTTTTACCACGTCGCTTCTGAATTTCCTTGTCAGCATGCAGACACATACTAATGCCCATATAAGGTGTGTCTCGTACACTACATACTAGTAACCATATAAGTTGTGTTTGGTACACTTCTTGCCAAACAATTCTTGGATTTATAGTTAGAACAAGAACATTTCTCAAATTCTTACAAATTATGTAAACCAAACAATTTTGTTTTTTTTGGGAGAACCATAATTAGTCAATCACACCCATTAATCAAGTTGTTTAAGAAACCAAATGTGAGTCAAACGGGCTCTACGGACACTTATGGACTATTTGTTACCATTTTACCATTCACCACTCTAAACAAAGGGGTAAATAAAGGATCACCATTCTACAACAACCAAGCTAAATTACCAAATACAATCCATGCCAAAGTAGGGAACCCAAACAATGTGTTAAACTATTTTTCGCTAGGATGCCTTATTTTAATGCTTAGCTAACAAACTAAAGATACATATGGTTTCAGAAAATTAAATACGCGATCATCGCATGGAGCACAGACAGCGTGACGATGCTAGCCCACCCTCTCCCTATTGCGAAGCACACCTATTAGTTTAGGAAAGTTAAATATGCAAGGTGTCGCACGGAGTGCGTACGACGCAATGCGACTGGTCCACTCTCTCCCTCTCGCGTTCTTCCTTCCGCCAGCTCCTGTGCTCGTGCTCGACTATGTCTGCGCCCGTGGCTAGGGTTTCGGTGAGGTCCTCACCGACATCGAAGACGACAAAAGCTCGCCAACATCAGATAAGTTCAACGCCCCTTTCTAGTCTCCCCCTTTACTTCTCCACCTTCGATGGGCATAGATGGGGGTTTGGGGGAAAAGACTGGCCAGGCGATTAAAGGTATTGGCGGCGGCAAAGGCAGGTAGGTCAAGTTGCGGCAGGGGCGGAGTGGCTGGGGTTCGCCGCCATAGGAGGGGAAAGGGAAGAAGACAACCGCCGCAGTACGCTAGGGTAGCCCATGACAGGTCACGCGTGCTCTCCTACCACGTGACAAGTCACGCGCGCTCTCCCACCACGCGACAGGTCACGCGCGCTCTCCCACCACGTGAGGGGTCACACGCGCTCTCCCACCACGTGAGGGGTCACGCGCGCTCTCCCACCGCGTGACGGGGCACGCCTGCTGTCCCACCGTGTGACGGGGCACGCATGCTGTCCTACCGCGTGACGGGCACGACAGGGGTCACACGCCATCCTGCTACCACGTGACGGGTCACACGGGCTCTCCCACCATGCGAGGAGTCATGCGCGCTCTCCCATCGCGTGAGGGGTCACACGCGCTCTCCCACCGTGTGACAGGTCACGTGTGCTCTCCCACCGCGTAACGGGGCACGCCTGCTGTCCTACCGCGTGACGGGCACGACAGGGGTCACACGCCATCCTGCTACCACGTGACGGGTCGCAACAGGGGTCATGCGCTCTCCTACCCTGTGATGGGTTGCGTACTCTCCTACCGTGCGATGGGTCACGACAGGGATCACACACTCTCCTACTATGCGATGGGTCACACACTCTCCTACCGTGCGCGGTTCATGATAGGGGTCACACGCTCTCCTACCGTGCAACACTATGGGTCACGCGTGCTCTACCGTGCGACGGGTCATGGCAGGGGTCACACGCTCTACCGTGCGACGCGATGGGTCATGCGCTCTCTACTCTACGACGGGTCATGACACGAGTCACGCGCGCTCTCCTACCGCGCAACGGGTCACGCACTCTCCTACCACGCAATGTGTCGCGCTCTACCGTGCGACGCGTCATGGCAGGGGTCACGCGCTCTACTGCGCGACGCAATGGGTCATGCGCTCTCTACTCCGCGACGGGTCACGACACGAGTCATGCGCTCTCTCCTAGCGTGCAACGGGTCACGCACTCTCCTACCGCGCAATGTATCGCGCTCTACCGTGCGACGGGTCATGGCAGGGGTCACGCGCTTTACCACGCGACACGATGGGCACACACTCTCTACTCTGCGACGGGTAAAGACAGGAGTTACGCGCGCTCTCCACCGCGCAACGGGTTACGACAAGAGTCACGCGCGCTCTCCTACCGCGCAACGCACTCTCTACTCTGCGACGGGTAACGACAGGAGTCACGCATGCTCTCCACCGCGCAACGGGTCACGCGCTCTCCTACCGCGTAACGGGTCATGACAGGAGTCACGCGCGCTCTCCTACCGCGCAACACACTCTCTACTCTGCGACGGGTAATGACAGGAGTCACGCGCGCTCTCCACCGCGCAACAGGTCATGCGCTCTCCTACCGCGTAACCGGTCACGACAGGAGTCACACGCGCTCTCCTACCGCACAACGCACTCTCTACTCTGCGACGGGTAACGACAGGAGTCACGCGCGCTCTCCACCGCGCAACGGGTCATGCGCTCTCCTACCGCGTAACGGGTCACGACAGGAGTCACGCGCGCTCTCCTACCGCGCAACGCACTCTCTACTCTGCGACGGGTAACGACAGGAGTCACGCGCGCTCTCCACCGCGCAACGGGTCACGCACTCGCCTACGCGCGCTCTCCTACCGCGCAACGGGTCACGCACTCGCCTACGCGCACTCTCCTACCGCGCAACGGGTCACGCGCTCTACCGTGCGACGCAACGGGTCACGCGCTCGGGCCACGACAGGAGTCACGCGCGCTCTCCACCACGCAACGGGTCACGCACTCGCCTACCGCGCTACGTGTCACACATTATTATCTGCCTCCTGTTAGTGTGCTGGTATTTGTGACCCTAGTTTCCGTTTCAATACTGGCGGCCCAAACCTGGCCCGGTCCATTTTTCGGCCGGTCTACCGCGCCGCGAGACCACCACACCACCAATTTCTGCGTCTCTCTCACCGTTCTCTCTTCTTCTCTTCCTTCTCCTGCCTGCCTTGTCTTTAAAGCCCGAGAGAAGCACCCCCTCTCCAGCCCCGTCTCCGCTTCCGCTCCGCCTCCACACTCCAACCCACCACCGCCCCGCGGCCGGTCCTCCGCCTCGCCGTACCCTGCGGCGCGCTGCTCCGTGCTCTCCCCTCCCGCAAAACCGTCGCTGAATCTCGCCGCTCCTGCCGTCCGGTTCAGATTCTCTCTCGCTACCGGCCGGGGGCGTCGTCTGTTTCTCGTCCAAGAGGCCGGAGGGCTCCTCGTGGCCGCAGCCCCGGGGAGGAGCCGCCACCGCGGCGTGCATGGAGGCTAAGGTTTGCCCGTCTGTCCTGTTCCCTCTAATCTCGCATTCGCTCGTGCTCTCGCTCGCGGGGGGCCGCGCTGCTCTCGCTCGTTTGGTGGCGCGTCGCGCGGTTTCTCGTGTCGCGGTGGGGTTCTTGCCTTGGGGCGCGCTCCTGGGCTCCGCCATGGGGATTCCGTCCGTGATCACGCGCTCCCGGCGTGTTTCTCTAGGCTCGTATCCGTGCTTCGCGTGCCCCGTGGGCGCGCGGCGCGTTCTTGGGTGCTGGCCCCGGCGTCGATTTGGTCGGCCGCGTTTCTTGGCCGCGAGCGGCGAGGCCCGTGCTCGGTTTCTCCTTTCGGTTGCTGGTGGTCGGTTGCTTGGTTTCCACGGTGTCTGCAGGATTCAAAGTCGTGGGTAGGATTGTGGTGGTGCCTGGCCTGAGATAGATTCGCAGGATGCAATTCGTGGCTTGATCGGTGCCTGTGGAATTACTTGCTTTGCTTAATCTAGTGGCTCTGGCTCTTGTCGTGTAGGCTCACCGTGACGGTGAGGAGCTGCACAGCATGTTGGTCGATGGGTTCTGTTCATCATGGTGCTGCTTGATGGCTTGGTGCTGTTAAATAATTTTGCACTGATTGTCGTCTGTGGAGTGATTGAATTCTCCAAGTCGTTTTTCTGTTTCTTTGGTGACACACTTTACACTTAGGCCTATGTTTATTGATGGCCCCTCGTTGATGAATCATATACATGATAGGCATTGACTTCATTTGTTGCCTGCAAGAGCTAGCGTGCCTGTATTTCCATGTTATGCAAATTTTCTGTTGGAACCGATAGCATATCATTTTGATGACCCTAGAGTTGCTCTGGTATTGTTTCCTCTACTACAATTTCTTGCATGGCAGGAAACCTTATTGCATTCTGCTGCTTATATTCCACACTAAGATTGCAACTAAGAGCCAGGAAAGTCAACTCTGTTCTGAAAACATTTCCACCCTTAATATTACGTTCAAGATATTATACTAGGTTTTAATTCTGGAAAAGGAAGAAAATGTCCATATGCATGCTCATAGTTTATCTGAAATACATAACAAACTTCATTATTATTTGTAATGATGATGTGCATGTTCTTGTATTGTTGACTATTGCAATGGCTCTTAACATCTGCACTTTTTTTTTTGGTTCTGATTGTGATAGATGGAGCCAGAATCTCTCGATTTTGAAGACAATGAAGATCACCAACCTTCATCAGAAGCTTCTCTTGCTTCAGATGCGCTATATGATGAGTCACCTGTATGTCCATGCATTGGAAGTGAGCACCAGGCAGAAATCCCCAATCTGGCTACAGAGGATGAGCGCCGTGAGCTTATGGCCAGTTCACATAACGATTCCATATTGCATGGCTATGGTTATCCTGTTGTGGTTGGGTTAGCTTTACCAATTACGTGGGCATCACCAAGCGAAGTCAATAAGACGGAAGAGGTACTACAAATGCAAAAATGTTCAGAATCTGGAACGAAAGGCAGCACTGGAGATGTGCAAAGCCAGGTGACCTCAACTTGTGCAACCAGCAATGACACTGGCAGATGTGATCCAACATTCCAGGATCCACATACAGTAGTGCCTGTAGTTCAAATTAAATCTGACAGTAATCAAGCATATGATGAAAAAGTGGTCCCTTGCCCCACTCAAGAAGGACAGAATGTCACCAATAATTCAATAATGCAGCAGAGAGAAACCAAACAATTAAGTCCTCTTCCTTATTCACCCAATGCTCTTTGGAGTGATCTTGACGCAGAGGTCTTTCTCCTTGGGCTCTACATTTTTGGCAAGAATCTCAACATGCTGAGCAGTTTTCTGAGTACAAAGGCTGTTGGTGATGTGCTTGCATACTACTATGGGAAGTTCTATGGAGGAAATGCGTACAAAAGATGGTCAGACTGTAGAAAGGCAAAAACTAGGAAATGCATTCTTGGGGAACGCATTTTTCAAGGATGGCGACAGCAGGAGCTAATATCACGTCTGAAATCTAAAATCCCTAAAGAAGCTCATGATTCGTTGATTGAGGTATGTTGCATTGGCACTGGTAGAAAAAATGATTCTTTTGTCATTCCATTGTTGTTCACTGATTAATTTGACTTGGTTGAATATGAAATTATTCTCATGGTATTTCAAATTTAATTTCTTTGTACTTTCTGTTGTTACATATGACATCCTAAATATTCCTATTGTTGTATAAAGCAAACAATATTTCTCATAGTAACATTTTTTACATTTTATTTAGACCATTTATATTTCTTCAATTTCCAGTCACTTCCTCCCTTGTTTTTGCCTGACCTGCCTGGTGTGGTAAGGCGAGCAGAGCTGATAGTCCAAACTCACTCACCCTTAGTCTCATAGAGCTATCAGCATACGAAGGGTTAACCAAGCATATTTGATTGATTGGTCTGGTGCTCAATGGCAAACTTTTTCTCTCTCTCTCTCAAATACATCCATAGCAAACTTTAGTGTCTTCATATCTTCAATATGCTTTCAAGGACTTCTGTGTTTATGAATTATGATTATAGACATCAGACTGGAAAGATGAAGCTGTTGTAGGCGTGCATTTGGCCATTGTGATTCTCTGTTTTGATATCATTTTTGTGAAGAAGTGTTCGCTACTTGCCATTTCTTGAACTTTTGTACCCATGATAACTGTATGGCTAAGTTGTGATTATCCAAGAAAAATTAATGTGTCTAGTTTAGTTGCGCAGAAGAATCACTAACTTGCACACATCATTATTGAAGGATGCTGATTGCCTTAAAAAAAGGATGCTGATCTTTTGTTATGCATTATATGATTTGGTTTACTTTCACATATTGCAGGTTTTCAAATCTTTCAGTGATAGCCAAACATCTTTGAAGGAATTTGTCTTCAGTCTGAAATCCACTGTTGGAGCAGAAACTTTTGTGGAGGCGGTTGGGGTTGGTAAAGGGAAGCACGATTTGACTGGATTCATTACTGACCAATCTAAACCCAATCATGCTCTCTCTGTTCACAGTGACTTGCCTACAGGCAAAGACTGTTCTTCACTTGCTTCAGAAGATATAATCAAGTTCTTAAATGGTGATTTCAGAAGAAGTAAGACTAGATCAAATGATATTTTCTGGGAAGCTGTATGGCCCCGTTTGCTTGCAAAAGGGTGGCACTCAGAGCAGCCAAAGGATGTTAGCACAACTAAGAATTGCCTTGTATTTCTTGTGCCGGGTATAAAGAAGTTCTCAAGAAGTAAACTCACTAAAGGTACTCATTATTTTGATTCTGTCAGTGATGTCCTCAAAAGAGTGGCAGCAGATCCTGTTCTTCTTGAGTTGGAGGTTGATGTGATAAACAATGGTTTAACTGCTGAGGAAAATGGCAGTACTACAGATGTGAAACTAAACCAGGATAGTCTGTTAGATGGATATCAGGGGCTTCCTAAGTTCACAATAATTGATACAAGCTTAGTCGAAGGGGAAGAGCCATTCAATGTACGGGAACTGAGGAACTTACCTGCAGATGCAAATATTACTCTTCTCCTTTCACAACATTCGTCTAATATGGTGAGTTACAGCTCCTCTGAGGAGGAAGGTGATAGATTATCAGATGACCAGGAATATTGTGGACGAGTTAGAGCTGGGGTCAAGGAAATTGAAATGGTTTCAGCTGGTTCACTGCAAAACATGGTGACTGCTAATGGCCACTCTTCTAATGGCAATGATGACAAAATTGATCTGACAGGCATCTATGGCATCAAAACAAAACCTGAAAGGCGCAAATATTTATCCCCAGTGTCAAAGCGCAGAAGATTAAATAACTGTAGTAATGAACAGGCCAGCCGGCGCAGTTTTTCTTTCTCAAAAGGTGGTGGTTTGGAGAAAGAGAAAAGCAAGCCACCATTGACTTCATCCAAACCAGCTGGTGTTGCAGTTGGCGACACTTTTCAGAGTAAAACAATTGCAAGCTGTTCTACAAAGGAGAAGCCATCTGAGAAGAAAGCAGATGCATTGAACTTTCTCACTGATGATGAGAAAAATGAGAGAATGGTTACAGAGAACTCAATCAACAAGTCATTAGAATACAAGGTTGATGCTGTGGCTGAAGTTCACTCAAAGATCACTGCTGATAAGCCAAAATTTGTCAAAGAAAGAGCTGAGGTTATTGGTCCAATTGACTCGAATAAGCTGGAAACGCTACATGATGATAAGGCAAGCCGAAGCATTGACACCACATCATTGGAAAATCTTGGTAGCTTGAAGGTTGATGAAGCTCCCTCCAGTTCAGACAAGAACATGGCCTGTGATCCTTCAGGGGAAAGACCTGTTAGTGAGGTACCTGAACCTGCTTTGCAGGTGGATGCTCGGAGGCATGGAACTAGAAACAGGCCTCCCACCAAAAAAGCTTTAGAAGCTGTTGCCTTCGGACTTCTTGGTAGTGGGAAGCGGAAGGGTGACATGAAAACAAGCCGGCCTTCTCAGCGAGCTCGCAAAGCTGCCAAAGGCTCGCTTCCTGGGGCTTCAACTATTGATGCAAAGACATCCTGCACGGATGCAGGAGCGCAGCGATGAGCAGATTTCTGTGCGTTGATTGGCATATGCTGACAATCAACGGCACCATGGCAATGTGCGGATGATGAATATCAAGCAACTCCATGAGGCCTGGAGCTAAGCTGTCCAAAGCTGATGGTTACCTTACCATTGTCTAATGCCTATCATTCAGGAGGTCCTGGAGGTGACGATGGTTTTACAGGGTGCATGCTCACCTTTCGCGCAGGAAGGAACCCATCCTTAGTTTTCTTTTATTTAGTCAATAGAGTCTTGTGCCTGTCAAGGCTTGCAAAACCAACTTGTACTGGAGAGATAGGGAGGGAAATCGCCATATTGGCGAATTAAGTCATGCGTTTACCGGGATTAATGTTTTGGTACATCGGTCTATCGACTTTCCATCGGCGCATTATATGAGCTTCTTTTGCAGGGAAGAGGGCATTCGTCGACTTCATGAAGACATAAACCAGTAAACCACAACTCATTGACGGCATGTCGCACGTCGTGTGAAGCGGTCTTGCATTGTCCTGCATGGCTCGCTTCTTGATCCCATGCATTCCTTTTTCCTGGTGAAGGAAAAGAGCCTCTCTAACAAGTCTCCCGTGCAAGCTACTAGAGACTACTAGAGAGTTTGTGGTTGCAATTTAAGCAAATGCATATCGAAATTGGATAGCTTACTTCCATGATTCCTCCATGTTTTTTTTTCCGCTTTGCTTGCATATAATGGCTGAACATGGGTGGCTGATGATTTACTGCCTGAGCTACCAGATGATTTGTTCCTTAATACAGAGAAAATCTCGTCTAACAATAGCTTACCCTTATTTAAATTTGAGTTAGGCTTTTTTTTCAGCGAGGAGAGGGGTTATTTGATAACATCAAACTAGCAAACTGTGGACAAGCCGACAAGGGTCATACCGCTTTGAAAAAATGGCAGACCAAATACGGGTGGACCAAAAATACAAGTGGGGTGTACAAGAAAAAAAAAAGAGGTTGCTAAATAAGTTGGCTGAATTAGATGAAAGCTTTCGTTGGATGAAAATGAACTAAATCTTGAACTTGTTGAAGGACCGGCTGATGGTTAGAGAGGGAAGTTGAATAGCCTATTCAAAAATTTCACAAGGCACATAACTCTAACAAAACTTGTTAGATAATAAGATGGCCCTTATTAATAAGCTCTACTTGTTATATAAGAGCATCTCCAAGAGCTCCCAAAAACAACTTGGTATTCTATAATTTTTGGCAAAAACACAAATTTTGTTCTCCAACAGCTCTCCCAATACCAACTTGGTAAAATACCAACTCGCGGAAAAAACACCCTCCGCGCGCGTAAAGATACGCGCACGGAGGGCGTGCGTATCGCGCTGCGCCGCCCGCCCGAAGCCGCCCGCCAGCCGCGCCGCCCACCCCGCCGCCGCCCAGCGCGCCCACGAGCGCCGCCCGCGGCGTCCGTCCGTCACGGAGGAGCGACGCCGCGCGCCCGCGCGTCCGTCCGTACGACGATGCCGTGCGTGGTCGCCAGCCCTTCGCATACGGCTACGGTTGAAACTTATTGCGGGGACCTATACCGATGGATTCGTCTCGTCGAGACGAAGCCAATGGTGGTGGTGGATTCACTGGAAACCTCGCCGTCATCGAGATATCGCCGGTCAAAGGCGCCGCGCTGCTCCGTAGGGACTAAAGCCATGATAGATTTTCTTTTCCGGACTTTTTTTAAAAATACCAGACACAAAGAATTATATATATGTCCTTGGTTGATTTCAGGAAAGTTTATGGACTAAACTGCAAAGTGGTCATCTCAGGATTTACCAAGTGGGAATAGGGAGTTGTTGGAGAGAGACCTTGTTTTCACTTGAAAAATAATATACCAAGGTGCTATAACACGAGATTTACCAAGTGAATTTTAGGGAGCTCTTGGAGATGCTCTAATAAGATGGCCCTAATAAGCTCTACTCAAGTTTAGTCTAACAAGAGCACCTCTAGAAAATTTTAGTAGCAAGGTTAACAATAAGCTAGGCAACTAGAGCAACTATCACGGCTAAACAAGAGAGCTCCTATATAAGCAGGGGCGAATCTACATGCATCCATCAGGATCAGCTGACCCTAATAACTTGTTAGAAACAACACTACAACAATCCTTTTATCCACATGCAAATTACTCTTAAAATAAAGAATCAACGCATGTTTGACACCGTCACTTAGTCCTTGACCCGAGATAATATCTTGGATCCGCCCCTATATATGTCTAGTGAGCAAGATAAACAACAAGCTAACACTAGAGCAAGCAACTACACTAATAAGAAACAACGACACAAGGTAAAGAAGCTACATGTTATGAACAAAATGAGTAATTCTACTCTAGGAATTGAAAGCACAAGAGTAAGGCATAAGTGTAAATGGCTCAAACCACACGAGGGGAGACACAAGATTCGCCTCCACCCCAAGGTTCGATGACTTGCCATCACCTATACCCTCATTGAGGCATGTCCAAGGATCGTTGCTCCTCTCCTAGATCAACTAACCCTCAAGGTAGGCTCCAATGTGATCGCTGCTATGAGCCAACCCGATCATGAAGTACAACAACAACCTTAAATCCACTAGGGTTGCTCTCTCCGCCTCCACCGGCGGGGAAGAGCATAAGAGCCCCTCAAAATCGAAGCCCCGAGAGTAAAAAAAATCTCATAGCAACATGATCAACTAGTGCTACTAGATGCAAACTATCAATGCACGCACACTACTAGATATTCTCTAATCTCACTTAAATATGATCTCAGCTAAGTAAATGTTGGTACAGATGGTTCTTGAGGTTCAATAGGTACGGTTATCAGATGGGATTAACACTAGTGCTAAAAAGCCCGACCACACCCTTTATTCATAAGGCCACTCAAAGAACTGCCCGTTACCAACTATAGCTATACGTTTTGGGATAACACCTGAAAAAAAAAGGTGGTAGTACCAGAGCTTACCACAAGAGCTCCCAACGGGTACCCAAGCTCTGGTGCTCCAGTACCACCGGTGACCCTCCAGGCCACACCAACTACCAAAACACTGCATTGAGCTAAACTCTGATGAGCACTTCGGTGCCAAGAACGGGAGCTTCCCGACGCCATTTATATTCTATGTAGTATCATTTCACCCGTAGGAAATCTTTAGAGCCCCACACCGGAGAGCTACCTTGAGTCCTCGACCTGTCCGTTGGGATTCTTCCCGTGCGCCACTAATCACCAACACAGGTCTACTCGCTCGAACGGGCATTGGAAGAATGGGTGTAACAAAAAACCGTCATGCACGGCTTGCAACCTGAGCTGCAGTGGCACCCTCTCCGGTGACCACCGAAGGTCAAAAACATTCAGGCCATTCGGACAGGCACGTTCACTCTCCGGTGACCACACACCGAGGAGATACAGTGAGGGTAAAAACCCTCCAGTACCTCAAACCTGATTCTCAAATGGTTAACTTCGAATGGACTCCCACATGAACACCAACACATTTAGCACTGCCTTAGTATTTTCAAAACATTTGCAAAGGTCTCTTGCTTCTTTGCCACACCACTTGATCCTTTTTTTCGAGAACGTGCATTGGCACATATTTCATTAAGCTGAGGAATAGAGAGTTTTCTTACAGCCAACAACCCGACACACCACTTGACCAAGCACATATGCATTGTTAGTCCTCACCTAGTGGCACTAGTCATCCATATTAACCAAGGAAAAAATGGTCTCGTAGCACTGAAAGATCGCAACACTCAGAACAGAAGTACAGTACAAGTAATGCAAAAAGAAAACCAGGGCTGGCATTATTAGAAACTCAGTACTGAAGAAACACAATATTCACTTTTGTTTTCCATAGCAAGTGGTTCATGGTTATTATACAAGAGAAAGCAAGGACAGCCAATTTGTTTTCTGAAGGCACGACAGCCAATTTGTTACCCAGTACACATTACTGAAGGAATGACATTATTACAAACTCAGCTCACATCTCCGAACACACTGATTACAATGAACACTCTGATTACAATGTACACAGTCGGTTCCTAGACTCGTAGCCTACTGCCTTGCCAGCAAATGAAGCTCATGTATGTCAGAAAAAAAAAATAACGAAAGGAAAACTCCAAGTAAACTCATGAAGCAGCCAGGAAAAGGACGTGACATCAGTGATCTCCTGCATGTAGATCAGCGATGTTCTTGCTTGATGCTAGCTGAAGTTGCTTGATTTGTCGGCCCAATCTTAACTGTAGGCTGACTTGGCTTATGCTGGCATCAGCCCTCAGTATCTCCTCTTCAGCTTGCTTTGCGACTTCCATTGCATCCCTTCCAAGTTGGAGACAGAGACCCGTTAGAATCTTAAAAGTTTCAGCTTGTGTTTGGATAGGTGGGGTCAATTACCGAATCAAAATTTCTGGAGACATTGAAACTTGGACCTGGAGTAACACTCTTCCTTGCACATAATGCAGCATTAGATGTTCAATCGCCATTTTCTGCATCAAATAATAGTTGAATTGTACACACAATTTGCCATCCTTGGGGACAAAACAAACTACTAAGGGCCTGCTTGGATAAATGGATTTCAATATGAATTATTAGGATTCAGCACAGAAAAAAAACTAAGCCATGATAATTTAAAGAGCAATTGCCCTCACCAGGAGTCCATGTAAAGTCATTTCACAGCTAGATCCTATACGTTGTATTTCCAGAACATCATACATGGTAAAACAATAAAAGATCATTCACCAAATTTTTTGCAGCTTTTGCATGCTTATGATCTTCAACAACATTTAATCCTTAATTAGTACTGCAGTTGGTGATAGTCAAAACTATTTAGAAGTCACTGGTTTACCTTAGAAAAATGAGACGAAATAATATTAGATACAATGGCTTCTGCACTCTGTTGCCGTGGGATAGCTTCTGAATTCGTTCCATCAGAGTTCTTCAGAACCTTTTTCTGGTCCATGCTCAGGCCTACTGAGTATGAGGGGTCTGCAATTCATGCAATCATGCACTTTAGAATCATTGCAGCTGCAGGTTTAACACAGCTGTATAAATAACTGTAAGGGACATTACTGCTTGATTTTGCGAGCAGTAGCACTGAATATAAGAAGCAAATTAAATGACATAAAGGGCAATCATGTATACAGTGTAGCTTACCCCAGAAATTGTTCATTTCAAGTGCAATGAAATGCATTTAAAAGAAGAATTGAACACTCAGTCAAATACAAAACATGTTAAAACATAATTTTTGAAAGTCAATTTTTCGGAAGGTGTGTAAGACAATATTAAATTCCTAAATGCAATATTTCTGTGCATGGTTACAGATGGTAGACAGTGTTGAGAGCAACTTAGTTAGAGCAGGCTACCTATGTGTATGAAAACTTCAGCAACTTGATTGTGCTCCTTTTGAATTTGATGACGAACAGTTTCACCGATATCATGTGCTGCACTAACAGTCAGAAAAGGATATACCTACACGATAAGGAAAATATCGGAATGAACTTGAAAAATAATTCCAACACTTCTCTGCTTCTAGTATTGCGACCTAGCTGGCCTGCTGCTAACTTCCACAGTTCTACAGCAAAAAAATGGAACCAAAGTGTTTGCATACCTCTATATGCACATCAAGATATAATGATGTCCCAGCTTTTCTTCCCCTCAATCGATGGCACCCCTAGCATTATGAACAGAACTTTGATAATCACAGCACTGCACATTTAAAGATATGAACTGGATGAGAAGAGTTGAATTTTAGGGAGTAATTGAAATTCTACCTTCACACCGTGAACCCTCAAAATAGTTTCCTTGATTGGTTCTAGAAGTGAAGGATCCACAGCAGCATCAACTAATTCCAGTACACTGCAAGTAAAACCAGCAGAATCATCACCACGAGCAACATCATGCAAACTACAAAGGTGAATCATCATGTATACTAAATTGTATAAAAGGATAATTTGCTTAAATTTGAAAGGTTTATGCTTATTGGGTTCAAAAGTGATATCAGGTGAACGAAACTGAAAAGCAATGATCCGCAGAGCAGGCACACAGAAAATGAGCATATGCCATCTTTTATTTCATGAATATTTTCAGCCGTAGGGCTACAGAAAGCTACACAATGACAATAATATTACTCGAAGTACAGAAGACAAATCACTTACTACAAGCAAACAGATGTAGTCATATTGCAGTGAGATGCGAAAGGGCCTCTAGCTGACTCCTTAGGTCCTGAGTTTGACTCCCCGTGGGAGCGAATTTTGAGGTTGGGGTTAAACAAATCCTCTCGTCTGTCCCATGCCAAAGCATAGGTCTAAGGCCCGGCCCCGGTAGTGGTCGTTCTCACATGGGCTATGGTGCCGCTTGAGTATGGGTTGGGTAGGGGTTAGGGGTTTTCTCGACCAGCGTGAGAAGGTGTCTTCTTCTTAATGCAATAACAAGGGGTTGTCTTACCCCAGAATGTTCAACGAAGGCCTCCTGAGGCGCCGGTGCGTAGTGGGGTTATAAAGCGGGTCGATAATGTAAAGAACAGTAGAGGTCAGCCTAAACTGACTTGGGACGAGTCGGTTAAGAAAGACCTTAAGGAGTGGAATATCTCCAAGGATTTAGCTATGGATAGGAGCGCTTGGAGACTAGCCATCAATAAGTGTTCGAACCATGACCTTTACATGTTGCTCGTGACTTGTCTCTTATGGGTTTCATCTCTAGCCTATCCAAACTTGCTTGGGAGAAAAAGGCTATGTTGTTGTTGATGATGATGATGATTGCAGTGAGATACATGAAAAGTTTACTCAATAGGAAAGCAAGCAGATTTTCACAAAACAGAAAAGATTCCTAAAGAAGAGGATAGAAACAAATTAGATTAGAGACTAAAGAATCATTAAATTGTGATGGAACTGAAGCAGCTTCAAATCATAGCAATAGTTACCTCTCATATCCAGTCTGAATACCAGCTTTCAGAATCATGCCAGAGACAATAAGTCCAGCAAGTGGATCAAGAAGAGGCAACCCAAGAATGGAACCACCTGTAGAAGTTCCACAGAAACCGATAAAGATAATAAAAGAACATGTTTCTCCTTTAGCATAACTGTTTCTCACCGGTAGATAAAGTAACAAGCTCCTAACATTTTCAGGTCAAATCTACAAACCAAAACTTTTCGGTAACAAGTAAAGAAAGAATGCACTATCAGAAGAAATATATGAACAACCTGTTTCAATGATTGCGCTTTGCACAGAAATATTATTTCTTCCTTGGTTCATGACAAGAGGATGCTACCACTCATATTCTAAAAGCAGTTTCATCCTGTGACATGGCAAGTACCAGCATTTGTAAAGCTCTTACCTACCCCTAATAGGGCAACAACAGATGAAATAGCATCTGCACGATGGTGCCATGCATTAGCTTTCATCAGCCCACTGCCTTCCTTTTCCCCAGCTCTTTTTGTGATCCAGTAGAGCCTGTAATTCCACAACAGTAAAATACATATTACCAGCTCAAGATCTTATTACTAGATTAATAACATGAGACTTAGCTATACACATGATCTATAAACTTAATTTATAGAGCAAAAAAGATTAAAATAAAATGCTGGTGACAGTTACATAACTGTTCCTTAAATCTTCTATTTATTCATACAGAAACGAAAGTTTAAGCTACATATTGTTTGAATGAAGTTAACAACACTTCTTGCAACAAACTGCAGGACATATGCTACATGATGTTAGCAATTCGATAAAAAAACAAAACCTTGTGACAAATGTTAATTAACTCAATTGGTTTGTAAGAAAAGAAGTTAGTAACAACACTTCTAACCTATGTATCACCAATACACCAGGAAGGCTGCCATATCTGTATCTGATACAGCATGATATGGCGATACAGCCCGATATGTGTATTGGTAGGTGGGAAAAAAATTGAATGGTTCAGCTTGCAAACACCAGTCAACAGGGCGTGATACGGCCTCTTGATACCTGGTAGGACAATAGCACATCATTTCAGAGCCCAACTACAACTCGACAGCATTGGCCCATCCACTCACTGCCACTGGAACTGGAAGCAGACGTCCCGACCCTGCCAGGAGCCTGCACATGCTGCCAGGAGCTAGTGCTGCCGCCTTGCCAGGAGCAGATGCCACCAGGCGGGCTGAAATTGAAATTCTTCCCCATCAGGACTTTTTTGGACTACAGAGCCTGCACGGCACTGCTGCTGGAGGTCCAGAGGTCAAAACACTCTAGTTACGGTGGCCTGTCGGTTCATTGCCTACTTGTTCATTTAGATCTTTTTCCTTCATATGTCTTGTTGAAAACGTGAAATTGCTTCAATCCTTTAGATCCTCTCTCTCCGAAGACATGCCAATGCTGTTATTGTAATCATATGTTTTATATATTTTGATGTATTGAAGTATGTGTATCCTTGATTTTGGAAAAATGCTCGCCATACTCGTACCCCCTATCGCCGTATCCCGTAGCGGTGATACATAGGTTCTGAGTTCTGACTGAATAATGAAATATGATAGAAGAAAAGAACGATATAATATAACAATATCATGGTAAGCAAAGCTCCCACTTACCCTTCTTTGATAGATATTGCTAAAGTTGTCATGCTTAATGCAAGAACTGGATGTTCCAAATCTATTCCATGATGATGCCCACTGCTACCATGGTCGTGGTGTGCATGCAATGTGTTGCCAACTATATCAGGAGCAGAAGACATAACTCCCTGAAGAAACATAACATATAAATTCCATACGTAATCATGTATTAAAAAATACCAGCATAATTCATCAATGTCAGAACAAGAAAACACACACATATACAAGTTATTATTCTATCTGTAGAACATGCTAAACTTAGCTTTTCAACAGAAAATAATGTACCAAGGAAATTTTTTTTGAGTGAAATTCATTTTGGTGGTTGTTACTTTAATTCTTAAGTGACATGTACAAAGAGGTCTCAGATTGTGCAAGTAATATCATAACATCCTCTTTTATTTACAATGTACAATCCTCCTTATGAACAAACAAACAAAAAGACTTATCCATTTTCACAATTAAAAAAATAACAGGCACTGCAAGAAAATTACGAGGGCTTATGTCAGACCACAAATAAAAATAAATTCAAGTGTTAACAAATCTTATCAATGAGAAGTAATAGACCTGAAGAACTTCAAAAGCATGCCATGCAATCCCACCTGAAGTAACCAACAGCATACTTGAAATCCCAAGAGCTCCTAAACTTTCGAATTTTCCATGCCCTTGAACAAAAGGAAAGTAAGAAATGCGACTTCCAATATCTTATGGATGTGTGCATAGAAGTCAAATAATTAAACTTAGAAAATGGCTCGTCTAGTTCCAATTACAACAGAGGGACACTAATAGCTTGTCAAGATGGTATGTCAAACATATCTTCTAGCTACCAGGGTTCACACTAAGTGCAAGTGTGATTTAGGACCTGTTTGGATACACATGGCTAGTTACTAGTTAGGGCTAAAAATTAGTCCAAATTAGCTATGGTTGGCTAGCTATTTGGTTAAGAACTAATTGAATACTTGGCTACAAAATTTGCCCACCTATTAGCTCTCTTGTTTGGATACAGTAGAGCTAATTTTTAGCGAACTAGTAATTAGCTCTTGTATCCAAACAGGCCCTTACACACGAATTTCCAGGATTTGATCTGATGATCCGTTGCTAAGCCTTAAGGGTTGTTTTGCTAAACAGTTCCATTGCACCATTTGGAAAGGTAGTCGAAACATGTGAATTCCTATCCCTCTAGAACAGCATATACACATGATCATGTATAAATGCACAAGCACAAAGTTGAAGGGGATCTGTCATGTTGAATCAAATGTAAAACCAGATATCTTGAATCAAGGTGTGGGTCGTTCTGCAATCTTGCCAGCCAGGCAAGAATGGATCACGAATGCTTATCACAACAACCCATCATATCTAACTTAATCAAAAGTATCACGAATGCATCTCCAAGGGCTTTGCATTTTCAGTTTTGCATTTGAGGGTATTTGCAAAGTCCCAAATAAATTTGCAAAGTTCCCAAAGGTGTGATTTCCAACCGTTTTGCATTTTGATCAAGTCCCCACAATTTTTTTTCCCGAAATTTTTTCCTCGCGCGCCATTCCTTGGGCCTCCGCCAAAAATATTTCGGTCTTCGCGCCTTCCGTCGCCGGTCTTCGCGCCTTCCGTCGCCGCCAGGTCGCCCGCTCGCCCACGTCAAACTGTCCGTCGTCGTTCTGGACGTGGCCGTCGCCCAGGTCAAGCCGCCAGGTCGCCCAGGCCTCGTGCGTTCGTGCGTCGTCGTTCGTGCGTCGTCCTTCGTCGTTCGTGCGTCGTCCTTCGTCGTACCTTGCGTTCGTGAAGATTGGATGAGGATAAGTTTCGCGCGCGAGACCTTGGCGGCGGAGGGAGAGAAGCTTCGCGCGATGAGGCAGAGGGAGGGGCGCGAGCGGAGGGAGGGGAAATCGCGCGCCGAGAACGGGGGAGTCCGCGCGCGAGTCGACGTGGACCGACGAAATTCCAGATGCAAAGCGCGGAGGAGGTTTGCATATATGCAAAGCCTCAACCTCTATTTGCAAAGTTTACCAAATTGCAAACCTCATTTGCAAAACCATTGGAGGGGTGTTTTCTAGTCTTTTTTGCAAATTGGGCAATGCAAAGTCTATTTGCAAAGCCCTTGGAGATGACGAACAAGTACGAGGAACCGAGCAGGCAGAGAATTTGAGACTAACCATAGGGATGTTCCTTGTCTCTGGGAGCCTTGGCCGCCCTGTACGAGAGCAGAGCCACCCCGCTAAGCACCTGCGCAACCCCAAAGCCCGCACAATTAGCAAACCTCCACGAAACATACAGCATGATGGACACGGGGCACCACACACATACAATGTCCGAGAGGGAGTGGGCGGCGTCGGCAGCGATGGCGGTGCTGCCGGAGAGATAGCCCGTGACGGCCTTCCCCACGGTGAGTACGACGTCAGCGGCGAGTCCCAGCCGGAAGATCCTCTCGGACGCCTCGCCCCCGTCCTCCCCGCCGTGGTGGTGGTGGTGCGAGTGGCCCACGTGGCCGCGGGCGGGGACGAGCCATTGGGGCCCGCAGCGTGGCTCCGCCGACAAGGCGGGTGGGGCGAGCGCGCGGCGGGCGGAGGCTGCTGGGGTCGTGCCCCGGCGAGAGGCCGCGGCGCGGGCGGCGAAGCGGGCGAAGCGGAATCCCATCTTGTCGGGAAAGGGAATGAATGCCGAATGCTTCGTGCGCTGTCTTCCCGGACGCTTCTGGGCCTCCGGCGATCGGGCGGCTGCAAGGCAGATTCCGCCATTTCTGGGGGGTTTTTTTTTAATGAAATCTCGCTTGTAATAACGAGTCAAACATCTCAATATACGTACGGAGTATATAAAAATACTACTTTCTCGGTAAAAAAAAATACAATTCAAAGGAGCCAGATAAATCTAAATTGAACAAAATCTATATAAATACTAACATTTACTATAGTACTATATAAGTATATCACTGTTTATGTTTTAATAGGTGTAAATGAAATCTTGGTAACATTTACTAAGGCTAGTCTCAATGGTATTTCATGAGCCAGTTTAAATACGCCGATTAATACGTGATGTCACTATATTAATGAAGAGAGAGATGATAGAGTTTTATGGGAGTAGAGAGAGTTTCATCCATTTAAACTCTTTATCTCCGCTTTCCAAAAAATTAACGATTTAAACTACGCCATCTTAAACTATGCTAATCGAGACTAGCCTAACATCCCAATAAAGGGGGTATATAAAATCTTGGTAAGCGCATAGGATTTAGAGAATTTAAAAAGTGGTTAAAATTGAAAAGATATTTGAAACAAATGTTAGTAAACATATTTGCAGTTGCTAAAAAACATATTTGTAGACATAGATATTAAAATTGTTTTTATAAACTTTGTCAACTTAAAAAGATTCATCTTATTCAATCCCGATCATGCACTAGTGTTGTCAGTGCCAAAGGTACTCGCTCTGTCCTTTTTAATTGTCATTAGCGCTTCCTAAGAAATAATCGTCGACAGTTAAATATTAAAAAATATAATATTTGTAATACATAATTAGTCTAAAGATTCAGCTAGGTAGCAATAACTTGTTTATCCGATGTCACACATCAAAATATCAATGAAATTGCCTAAAATATTGTACTTAAAATAACTACTCCATTTCAAATATTAAAGACATATTAGCTTTCCTAGATACGTAGCATTTGCTATGCACGGTGCACAGCAAAACCTACATATCTAGGAAAAGCCAAATGTCTTATATAATTTGAAATGAAGGGAGTAGTTTAGATGCTACTCCATGCTGGTTGACAACACCAAACATAAATGCAAAACCATGGTGAAAGTTCAGTATTTGAATCTTTAGCCCTGTGGTCACACTGTAACAATTTCGGTCTAACTATTGTTCAGATGTTACCAACCGAGATTATTGCACTAACAGTTCTACAATCTAGAATTCAGTACTGTAATCAGCTTTCAGTGCCTTCTTATCTTGTTCTACATGAGCTTAACTACTGCTCTTCCTAACCCACAATATACAGGTAAAGTCAAATGTGTAACCCAGTAAGAATTAGAATGTGTTCCTTTCATATGACACTATAATACATGTACAATCACTACATCTACTTCCGTGTTGGCTTCAATCCTCTGAATGGTATGTTACAATTTCACGAGGTCCCCCAGGATCTCAACTGCAAGATACCTTCCGTTTGTTTACTCTTGCCAAGTTCTCTGAAACTGCCCTAGTCAAATTTTGATCCTCGAAGCTAGCATCAAGATTGAACCTGAGAGAAATGTCCATGCCACTGATTAGAAGCTAGAGGGACTACCTAAAGTCTGTTGCATCATAAGCAACAGTTCACAAAACATAAGATAATAATGATATAGTGTCAATTCAACAGTCAGTGAATGGGAAATGTAAGAACAGGCATCAGTGGACATACTTGGGATCAAGGGTTATTCTCTGCATTTCTCTGACAGCAGAACTTGCTGCATATAAGGAGATCTTTTTTACCTGTATCGTTAAAGGAAAAAGGTTTTCATTTTCATTCTCAATAATTAGTATATAATATTATGTTACTGTTTGCGAGACCACAACATACCTCAAGCATCTTCAGTTTTGCAGGATGACCATTTGGCAAGCAACGGATCTCTTGGGCCAGCCGGACTGACTCTGGCAAACTCTCCGCGACAAAAAATTGAGCGCCAATTGAACCGTGGACTGATCATGTCAATATAACAGAAAACAAATGTAAACTATATCCACAAAAAAGTATTCAATTATCAAACAATCACAGAAGCATGGAAGATAATATCATTTTTCAACAAATCAAAGCATAACAACCACATTCAGTATAGATAGTACATAACTAGTTCAAATTATCACAGAAGTAATAAAGAACAAAATTCTTCAGAGCAGCTAAAATTCTACTCCTAGTAAGCACAACAAATAAGAACAAGCAACAAATTCAGCACGTAGTGAGAGATGAGATCACATGAACCACTGCAACAGTTTTTTTTTTTTTTTTTTTTTTTTTTTTTTTTTTGACAACAGAACCACTGCAACAGTTGGAAGCAGAAACTTAGTCTGACAGAAAATACAGCTTCAACATGATTCCGTGCAGTAACTCAACTTAATTTCTGAGCACTGCTGCTACTAGTGCTTATTTCTTTTTTTCCAAGCTCTCTAGTATGTTTATGCTCGCATGTAAATCACTGTATCCATAACCTAAGTTCAAAAGAAAAAAAAATTATAAAAGTCCTACCATTTCATTATGTTCTAGAGTGACTACCATATGGGCAGACACGAATTCTCACAAAAATAAGAACAGAAACTTTAAGCACGACAAAGAGTAAATATGAGGATGAGATGCATCACCTGGAGGTTTTTCAATTGGAAAGGACAGCCAGCTGGAATGAAAACAGCCTCACCAATATGTTGGTGGAATGTGCAGGGTTCAATTCCTGCAAGAACATCCCAATGAAACTTACAGAAGTAAATGATGTGATGGGTCTCAATAACAAAAGTTAACTCATAAGGCTAGTCCTAGTGTGTAACATCATGTAAATTAATTAGGTGGTACAATATGAATTTTTTTTTCTAACTTGGCAGTAAATTAATGAGAGGAAAATTATATCTACGTCACCATACTGCTTGGGCGCGAAATCTAATCATTGAAAATCACACAATAACATTGGGGTGGAGTTGTTTCACATGACAGTTATTTTGGGTCCATTGTCATGGACACAACACTAACAATTAACTGAGATGATGGTTGTCTAAGAAACAACACCAAGACACTGTGCACTAGGAGAGTTGCATCATACTTGTATTCATATGGCATGGAAGCTGCGGAGAACGTGACATGATGATGCACTGGGAGTAGCCTAAGAGTGATTAGCATATGTCCACTCGTACATTGATTAGATGGTTCTGATGCAGCACAACCATGACAATGCCTGATGGCAGCTCCAAAAGGTCATGATAAAGGGAATGGGAAGATCCTCTTATTGCTTGTGTAGTGATGACTTACTCCCATATATAGAGGGGTTCCTCGCAAAAAAAAAAAAATATATATATATATATATATATATATAGGGGTTCCTAACAATATTGACAAACTACTGGATATTATATCTAGCTAGCAGATAATAATTTTAATCTATCCCAATGAACTAAACTGAACTTATTGATCAGGATCTATAGCCTTGGTACCAACCCTAGCTTGGTGCAGACTGCACCTGGTGCACCACTTAATGGGTCTATAACCCACACTGATGGCACGGCCATACTGCATGCTTTGGTGCAGTCATGTGTCTGGTGCACCACTTGTGTGATTGTGGGTCTACATCAAAAGAATGTAGCATGCAAATCAAATTTCATGTTGGATCTCCCTAAGAAGCAAGTCTAGCACACCGACATCTTGTTTCTTTCTTCAAACAGTGCAATCATCTGCTGACAAATTTAAAATATGCTACTCCAAACTCTACGATGTGCCACCGTAACAGTGTAACCTTTGGTTTCAACAAATTTCCACGGTAAACTTCAGCTTCAACAATTTGCCATTGAAAATGACATGGTCAGAATCGTCCTATGTAAAATGACCCGTACACCCATGTTGCTTCTTAGCCAGTGGCAATGACCAGCAACAGCACAGCGACGATGATGGCAGCTGTGGTACGCGGCTCACTGGAGGAAAAGACAGGCAAGGAAGAACAGGGATCAATCTGCAATGCTATGGGTTGCCAGCCATGGACGAAAGGAATTGAACCTTGGCTCTAGAGATGACAAAGCAAATGTAGCAGAGCATCTGGCTCCCATGGCCTAAGTTGGGGAAGGAACAACGAAGATTGATTGGCGTGGAGACAGTGGGATCCACTCTGGAAATGGCCAAGGAGATCACTCTTGCTCTCCTTGACCAGTAAGAGCTGCTGGCTGGCGACAAACACAGCCTCAGGAATGGTGGCCCAGTTGAGTAGGAGCCAAGTCAGGTGTTTCAGCAGACAGCAGGGGGCACAAGAGTCACATGGAGTGGCCATGTAAAAGAAACTCAAAACCTAGAAATTTATTGAAGCCTAAAGTTTGAGTGGAAAATTTTGTCAAACTCTTCTCATCTTGCAGTTTGCAAAGCATATCATAGGCTCAATTAGAGAAGATGGTGAAGTACTACATGAAATAAGATGCAATGGTGCAAACAGCAGTCAAACATTTGGAAGTGAAAAATAGTAATCCTCTCCCTGGTACTTAGTACTTACCATATTGATCCTTCAACAACTTCTTATGATAATCGTTAAGGTACACACTTTGGTCATAAATCGGATACTTAACCTGCATCAAAAGTATAGTAACATGAAACATCTTTGAGAATTTATTTTTAAGACTATAATTTGACATAGGGAAGGAGTAATTACAGAAGACACTGCTTGACATCTAGCTGCAAATTCTTCCCGATGAACAGCTAGATATTCATTAAGCTTTGGAAGATCCTGCCTGCGGAATACATCCCAGACAGCACCAGCCTGGAATCCTTCTGAATTATCAGTTTTTGGCTCCTCAATGTGTGAAAATGAATGTTTGTGTGCTTGCTCCCCCATATCCAGATTCAAATTTTGAACAGGAGTGTGAGCATTCACATGCACACTACTTCCATTAGCAATCCTTTCAGATACATCAGACTGTACCCTCTGGGGACATTGGTAATGCACTTCAGTTGCATGCATTAACATGTGAACCTACAAGAGAAAACAGATAGCATTAGCCATCTGATGTTTTTAACTTTTGTCATCAATAATACTCAAGCTACTCAGCTGACCTTCATGAAAAAGAAATGCTTAAATCCAACCAGAACTTTCAAGTGAAAACTAAGTAAGACCAAACTTACCACATCACTCATGTTAATTGTTAGATTTGTCACTGAATCACCTTTACCAAGTTCTTGGTGACTTCCATATGCAATTAACAGCTTCATTCCTATTTCAGGCTGTAAGGCATCTGGGGTAACTTGGCAGCAAGGTTTAGGAGACCCCATCTAGGATGAATAAAATCAACAAGAGGAAAGTTGACAATAAATTCTGGCCTTTGGCACAACAGAAACGTCTCCAAGACGCTGGGTTGGGGCCAGTCTTTCAATTTCAGCATCAACATGTGGCCATCTTCTCCTTTGCTGCCATCTGAGTAGCCTTTGATAAACTGTTTGAGCTCAATATCTACCTGAGCAGATGAAACAAGGTAGGATATATCATTTGAAGATAGCGGTGTTAGGGTATAATAACAGGAAAGGTATTAGTGTAATCTTCTAGTGTCTACATACAGAAACTTGGAATTCTTTACTTCCACAGCTTTTTCTACATACAGAAGCTTGGAATTCTTTACTTCCACAGTTTTTTCACTTCTCCAAAATACCACTTGTAGTTCAAGTAGTGGATGGTTAAAAACTCAAAATAAGTTAGCAAAGGTGGTATCACACAATGATCATGCATTCTTTTAAACAAAATATACTTCTAACATCTAATAGTGGTATGTTAAACTAAAGGAGACCAGTAATAGCAGTGTAACTAATAGCATGGCACCTGGGAATCCCTAAGAATTCCCAACAATTTCTAGCAGACAGCAACATTTTATTATTCAGAAATATAAAGCAGCAACTAGCACTACTTTATCACCTCTGATTGGTTAGAGCAGTCCACAGCCTTGACTATGACATCTTCATCCATTTTTTCATCCATGATCTCCTGGATACCTCTCCAAATACTCAAGGGGTCCCAGCTTGATGATAGAGAAGGCTCAAATGCTTTCTTGATAATAACAGGCTCCGCGTTTAACCAATGCTTACGAAAATGAATGATGCCTTCGTATTTTAAGTCCTCCAATACAGGAGAGTACACACGATTCCTACCAATCCCATCACTGTTTGAGCATTTTGAGAGACCAAGGTTTCGCTGACCAGTAAACTCCAATCTTCTGCCATCACTGGAAGACAAACATCCATCCTCCAAATCATGTACTTTGCAACCATTGACCATTTCTTCAGAACTTTTTACAAGTTTAGCAATCCAATTTATTTTGAATATCCGCCTTAATACCAACTTTGAGGAGCCACAACCACCAGCTTCGTGGGGTCCACAAGTGATGCTGCCATCATTGTTGACTCTCCATGTAGGGAATAAAGATCTAATGTCAATATTATTTATATCTATTGGCCAAGATAATGACTTGTCATTTACAATCTCCGCAGATGGTTCCAATCTTGCTCTTTTGTTAAAAGAATCTCTACCTTTATCCTCAACATAACCTTCAGTATACTCTCCCCGTGAAACATTGGCCCGAGAATGACGTATGTCATGACAACAATCAAGGCATAAATCATACAAGCATCTTGGGCAGTATCGGTGATAATCAAACACTGGCACTTTGCAAAAGTCACTGCAAATAATGAAAAGTTTTAAGGTTCTGTTCTAGCCTAATTTATCTAGTTAGAATGAGGAAAAGATTCCAACGATGAAGAAAGAAGAAATAGAAAAAATGGCAAAAAGCCATACCAGCACATCTGCTCATCAGAAGTTATCTTTGCTCTGAGGATATCTGTCTTTGGTCCTATCAATAACAGTGTCAGAGTGAATGCTAAAATTCAGATGAGAAATGCACAATAGAAGATAAAAGGGGAAGTGGAGCACCAGATGATCTTGTTTCAACACCTATTTCAAAGCATTGGTCGGAATAAATCCCCTTCAGTACTGGAAGAACATTAACCAAAAGGCAATGAAGATATCTCAACTTATCAACAACTGATATTTCTTGCACCCTGGCCTTTATAAAATTACAAAAATGTTAGATTTTGTACAAGTACCGCATAATAAACTTAAACATATGAATAATTAATAGAAGAAAACTAATAGAGATTGCATACCTTTATTAAGTTGTCCCCTTGTAAGCAAACTTTGCAATTACAAATGCCACGGCATGCTGGACAAACATTTCGAACATCATCCATCGGAATGTCAGAGTACCTGCATTACATTTGTGGTTACCTTAGTTCAGACAATAAATGGCAGTCTCCACTCTCCAGAATATAGTTGGACCACTAGCTTGTATTGCACCATATTTTCGAAGTTCAGAAAAGAGTTCTTTTTTCAGACAGTTTTAGTCATGCCTTCTCATGATCAATCTAAACTGTCAGAAGTTACTAAGAAATAATCAGGAAAACACATCGATAAGGGACCATATAAAAGCCTTGCAATTTTGCACCACAAAGCCATATTCAACTCAAGTTATCAACAAAAGTTCTTGTGCTCATCCTGGTTCTGTTTCTGTCTCTGTCCAAACAACATACAACTCTTGACTCAAAAGTCATACTACTTTATGAGAAGATGATGGCTGTTGCACCTGAAGAAGTGAGTTGTTGCTTTTGCATCTGCCGATTTGGAATAAGGTAACAGCAAATTTTGCCTTTAAGAGGCCAACCCAGAGGCTATGCTACTGAAATGAATAAGACAAATAGTAGTCAAATATCCTTGCATTCTGGGCATGTGCAATAAGAATGCCCCAAAACAGTTGATGCTGTTTGCAACTTTCATACGAAGGTGGTTTGGGCAAAACCCAACAGTAATCATCAGTTTGACAAGCCTAAGGACTTTCTAATATGCATTAGTGTTCATTGTAAGCTGATACATCCTAGCACAACATACCATTTGGAGATGCAGCTGGCACAGTAGCCTCTCCTGTCACAACTGGTACACCAAACGACACCCCCAGCCTTCCGGCACTGGTGGCAGCTCCTTATCCCCGCAGCGCCGCTGCCGGGCAACCATGCTGGGCCTCTCCCGACCAGCCCCTGCAACCATCGGCGCGCAATCAACGCGAGCTCAGTCAGTAGCACAGGAAGGAACCCAATTGAGCTACGGAGGGGCAGGCAGGCGAACTCACCGCCGCCGTGGTGCTCGCACCAGCAGCCGCATTGCCCCGGGGCAGCGGCCCTTCGTAGGCGACGGCGACCGCCCTCCGCGCGGGCGCTGCCGCCGGCGGCACCGGTTCGGCCACGTACACCGCCTCCCCGGCGGCGACCCTGCCGTAGAGCGGCCTCGCGACCGCCATGGGCGGGTCCTCGTCGGCGCGGAGGCGGGAGGCGGAGGGGAAGGGGAAGGCGGGCGCGGGGGAGGAGCGGGAGGAGGGTGTGGAGGAGCGGCGGAGCGAGGCGCGGAGCGCGGAGGAGGCGGAGCGCTTCTTGGCCTGCACGTAGTGCTTCTCGCAGACGGTCTTGTCGGGCATGGACGGCGCGCTGCAGCGCCACTGCTTGCCGTCGGAGCGCTTGCAGCGGAGGTCCTCCGGCACGGCCGCCATCGCCGATGACGACGACGCGCCGGGTCACCGCGCCGCGGCGCCACCACCGCCGCGGCGGAGGCCGGAGGGGATCTAGGGTTTGGAGGGGTTCGGAAAGCGGGGAGGAGAGCGGTGGTGGTGGTGGTGGTCTCCCGGGTTTAAGTGGTGGTTGGGCTTGCTCCTTGGTGGTGGTGGTGGTCTGTAATTTGGGGAGCCGTGTCTGCGGCGCTGGCGCTGGCGCAGGTGGTGCAGGGGTGGGCTGCGCTGCAAGTCTCCATCCATCTCCTCTCCTCTTCCTGCCGTGCAGTGCGTGCTTGTGCTGCAGTGTGGTGTGCGGATGGATGCCGAGCACGAGCAGCGAGCGGTGCTGGCTGCTGCGGCGTAACTTCCCTTCCATTCCAATTCAGTAGTGAGCGCTGCCTGCTTGCGTGAGCGCTGCCTGCAGGTCCGCAAATGCAGGCTGTAGCACTGCACAGGAACCAGGAGCAAGCTCGGGGAAGGGAAAGCCAGCGTACGATTGGCGGGAAGTTACCGGCGTGTCCATGATGATGGCGTCGGGGTGTGGCGCAGAGGAGGGTGGTTTGGGGAATTGGGGAGGCGTTGCGGCGTGATGAGGCGGGACCCGCAGGCGAGACGATGAGACGATAGCAGCCGCAGCTCTTTGCCTCTTCCTCTTGCTTTGCTGCAGAAGACAGGTGGCATCCGGGAAGGGCCCTCGCGACTTTTTTGGGGTTTCGAGGGGCCGCGTGCTGACTTGGTGGGGAGAGACCAACAAAAGGAGAAGAGAACCAGGGAGAAATGGCGCCTTCCGATGAGGAAAAAGGGAGAATGGCGCATGATGATGACGCGGCAGATTTCCTTTGCCGACACCAGGCGCTCCGGGACGGGCATGTACAGTAGGCACGGAGTTGTCGCGTATGAAAAATTACCGGTTCAGTTAAGCCTAGCGTATGAAAAATTACCGGTTCAGTTAAGCCTATTCGCCATGTAATTGTGCTATTGCGAACCATCAACTCTTTCTTCGAACCAGTAATCGATTGGAAGTTTGGACATTACTCCGCAGTCTGGAACTTTGGGTTATGTATAAACAAACATGCTTTTGCTATATTATCTCATCTCCAATGTTTTACTTGATCTGTTTTTCTTTTTCTTTCCCTTTTGCCATGTGATATGCTTGAAGGATCTCGTGCAAAACAGTTTTAGTCTTCCAACTTTGTATTTGGATTCAGTTACAATTCTAAAACTATAAAAAAAATGTCTATTTTAGCCCTCAAACGTTACACTTTGGGTTGGTATCAAAGTGTGTTTATATCCTCATTTTTTTTCGGCTCAAGTTCATCCCATTGGTGTCTCTGATGCTGTCCTAGTTATTTAGGCCCGTTTTGCTATGGCTCCAGAGCCGAACTCCACCCTAGAGTCAGGTAGAGCTAGTGTAAGGTCCTAGATGGCTAGAGGGGGGGTGAATAGCCTATAAAAATTTCTACAAACTCACTAAGCAAACTTCGTTAGATACACAAACGGCGGAAAGCAAGTTTTGCTTAGCCTACTAGATGTTGCAAGCCTCCTATCCAAACAATTCTAGTAGGTGATCACTAGCACAAACAATAGCTACCACTAGTGATCAAGAGTTCTACCCACGGGATTTAATCTACACAAGAAGTGGTTCCCGACCGACCACACAAGCAATTCTACCTTGCAAGAATGTAAACAAGATAATGCAAGAGAGGATGAGACTTGTTATACCGACGTCGAGTCGAGGTTGCCAATCACCAAGAAGATGAACAATCAATCACAATCGGCAACACACAAAGGATGATGACCAATCACCGGGGAGACAAGATGAACACAATGATTTATCCCCTGTTCACTTGGGCACCGCCAAGCTACGTCACCCGTTGTGTCGATCAACACCTAGATGGTCCTTTGGTGTGACCCTCAAGCCACTTGCCCCGCAAGGCACTTCCCGCAAGGAAACCACAAGCGCCACTCTCAAGTGAGATACTCAATGACACGCGCAATCCAATAGAGTTACTCTTCGCGATCCTCGCGAGGTGAGCACAAGAACCTCTTACAAATCAACCGGAGGTGGCCAAGAACATACACCTTCTCTTGCCAACGCCTCCAACAATCTCCAAGCCGGCTAGAAGCGGTACTCTCCAAGAGTAACAAGAAATCCACCGGCTAAACCACCCACAAGTGCCACTAGAATGCTCTCAAGCAATGCAATGCACTAGGTGATCTCTCAATCTCACTTTGGATGAGCAACAAGCAAGAGAGATGAGAGGGAGAGTGTTTCTTTAGCTCAAAGGATGAATGAATGAGTTGGGAGAGCCAAGAGAGGGAGCCAAGCCCGGCCACCCATCTATTTATAGCCCAAACTCTTCAAACTAGCCGTTGCCCTCGGAAGGGCGAGATTTTCACTTTGGCCGGACGCGTCCGCGTCCGGCGCCACCCGCGGCGCCCTGCGACCGTTGGCGCGCAATGGCCAACCGCGTGCCGCCACGTCCCGCGTCCGCGTCGCCAACGCGCGTCCGGCGCCGCGTCCGACAGACCGGCCGAAACTCAAAAGTTTCGGTCCACGTCCGCGGCCGCCGGACGCACGGCCGGCGTCCGCCCGCCAGCTCTACCCCGACCACGCCAAGACTCGGATGCGCGGGACGCCAGACAAGTGAACACGCCCGCGTCCGCGCCCGCCGTCCGTCGCGTCCGCGTCCAAAGAACGCGGAGCCACCAACCCGAGCCAAGCTAACACGCGCCGGACGCGTCCCGGCGCTAAAGCCCCGCGTCCCGGCGCTACGAAAACTTCGTTTTTTCGGCCGTCGTGACGCCAACTTCTCCGTCATGCTATCCAACAAGTATACCAACTTGAACAACGGAGATAGCATGATTTCAACCGAATTTTGCATCCTAGCGCAATAGAAAATATGCATCCATTTTTCCCGAAAGCGCCGAATCCCGCCGAGCCAGGCTCGGCGGGAGGAAGAGAGGGACCCAAACCTATCTCTACCCTGCAAACCACAGCGCGCCCAAACGCCACCTTTGAAAATGTGCCAACACAACCAAGTGTACATCTCCATGTGCTTGTGTGTTAGCTTTTCACAATCATTTCCCAAAGGTTAGGTTAGCTCACTAGGCCCTACATGCAATGCACTTCATGAATTCACCTAGTGGCACCCGTGCGTCAAATAGCCGATAAGACTTCCCTCTTAATAGTGCGGCTATCGATCCTAAACCACTCACACCCTCTATGGTGTCTTGAGTGCAAAACAAAATGGCCCTATCGGTTATACCTTTGCCTTGAGCCCATTTTGTTCCTCCAAATGATATGAACACTTCACACCATCATGTGACCGTCTCGATCCATCGACCTCGACTTCACTTGCCTTTCACCGTGCATCGGTCCATCGGCGCCTAGTCTTGCCCGAGCTTCACCATCGCATGGTCCTTCACTCCGAAGCCTCGACTAGCCCTTCACCTTCAACACCGGTCCATGGAGCCAAGCATCGTCTAGATCTTCATCTTTGATCACATGACATGTGTCATGCTTCATATGCAATAAGCTCATCATGTGGACAACCTTTCTCTAAATCAACCACTTTAGATAAACAAGGTTAGTCCTAGGTTTCATCAATTAGCCAAAACCAAACTAAGGACTTTCAATCTCCCCCTTTTTGGTAATTGATGACAACCTCAACAAAGATGATTTTATAATAAAGATTTTGAACTTGTCAAACTTGTCCAATCAATAAGCTCACAAGAGGAATTTGGACAACTATAGCAAGTTCGGTTTTGGTAGTAGTATTGCTCCCCCTACATATGTGCATAGAGTTTGGATTTGAAGCTTTGCACATATGCATGGATAGAAGTGTGGGGAGAGTAATTCTACCAAAATGATGCTAAGGTGTAAGAAATGGACCTTTGAAGCGTGATACCAATCGGAGTTGCCTTTTACACCATCCTTAGCACCATATAGTAACTAGACATCCATCAAAAACTCAAGAACCCCGTGAGATCAACATTATAAGCAAAGTTCTTGAACCACTTGTAAAGGCAAGGGGAGTCTAGTTACAACCTATGCATGCTAGTAGATCATTTCATCATACAAGTCCTATACTAGCATTGCACCACACAAGCAAGGAGACACCACTTATATAAAACTTGAAATTAGGTGCCATGAGCAAGTCATATGAGAATGCACAAACAAATGCAACAACTTTGTTCATGAGCTTGCTCCCCTACTTGTGTGCATCAAAATTTTATTTACCCCTTTATCATGTTCAATCATCTTTTTCTCTCCCCTTTGTCAACAATTGCCCAAAAATGGGATCAAATTGTGGAGAGAAAAGGACTTTGATGGAGTAAACAAAACTTTAGTCAAATTTGGTTCAATCTAGACCACTTGCCAAAGATATTTAATTCGGTTTGAACCAAAGACAAGCTTCTTCACACCTCATGACAAGGGTTATCTTGCCTATGTTGAATTAAACACTTGTAGCAAATATTCTAGATTCAACACTAGGATTGCAAGCCCACAAACATGTCATATGCCACCACTAGAATAAACAAAGCATAGAAGCAATAGTGGTAAGCATATATACATCAAACACATTTGATTTATCATGAATGTTCCAAATGCACCTTGTATGTCTACATGTGCTACCACAAGTATAATCCTAAGCATGAATGACATGTCAACCAATGGTACCTTGCTTTGTCGAAGGAGAGGCATGTCAAGTAGTGGTGGGGTGCATTCAACACATGTTTGAGAAGTCAAGAATGTTCAACTCATTCCTTAGCTTACAAAACCTTCTTTCATCAAGTGGCTTGGTGAGGATGTCGGCAAGTTGATCATCGGTGCCCACACTTTCAATGGAAATGTCACCCTTTTGTTGATGATCTCTAATGAAATGATGCCTTATGTCAATGTGCTTTGTTCTTCCATGTTGAACCGGGTTTTGTGTCATCTTGATTGCACTCTCATTATCACAAAATAATGGCACATTCTTGAAATTGATGCCATAATCCTTCAAAGTTGACTTCATCCAAAGCAATTTTGCACAACAACTCCCGCACTAACATATTCGGCTTCGGTAGAGATTGCCACACTATTTTGTTTCTTTGAGGACCATGACACAAGTGATCTTCCAAGAAGTTGACATGTACCACTTGTGCTCTTTCTATTGATCTTGCAACCACCATAGTCGAGTCCGAATATCCAATCAATTCAAACTTTGACCCCTTAGGATACCACAATCCAACATCTCTTGTTTGCTTCAAGTACCTCAATATTCTCTTTGCGGCCGTGAGATGACTCTCTCTAGGTGAGGCTTGATATCTAGCACACATGCAAACACTAAACATGACATCCGGTCTTGATGCGGTGACATAGAGTAGGCTTCCAATCAATGACCGATAATCCTTTTGATTCACCATATTGCCATCATGATCACTATCAAGATTCCCATTGGTGCCCATTGGAGTTGAGATTGGCTTTGCATCTTGCATTCCAAACTTCTTCAACATGTCCCTTATGTATTTCCCTTGACTCACAAATGTCCCATTCTTCAATTGCTTGACTTGAAGACCAAGGAAATAGCTAAGTTCACCAATCATGGACATCTCAAACTCATTTGCCATCATTTCACCAAATTCTTCAGAATATGCTTGATTGGTTGATCCAAAGATGATATCATCAACATAGATTTGCACAATGAAGAGATCATTACCAATCTTCTTGGTGAATAGAGTAGTATCAACCTTGCCCATAATGAACCCCTTGGAGTGAAGAAAAGTCTTCAAACTCTCATACCATGCTCTAGGTGCTTGCTTCAAGCCATACAAAGCTTTCTTCAATTTGTACACATGGTTGGGTCTCTTCTCATCTTCAAAACCGGGAGGTTGCTCAACATATACTAGCTCATTGATGATCCCATTGAGAAATGCACTCTTGACATCCATTTGATATAACTTGATGTTATGGGCACATGCATAAGCCAATAGAATCCTTATTGCCTCCAATCTTGCCACGGAGCATATGTTTCATCATAATCAAGACCTTCAACTTGAGTATAGCCTTGTGCAACTAGTCTTGCTTTGTTTCTAATCACAACACCATCTTGATCTTGCTTGTTTTTGAAAACCCATTTGGTTCCAATGACATTGTGATCCTCCCGACCTCTCAACTAACTCCCACACATCATTTCTTGTGAAGTTATTAAGCTCTTCTTGCATTGCCATGATCCAATCGGCATCATCCAAGGCTTCCTCAACTTTCTTTGGCTCTTTGGTTGACACAAATGATGCATACTCACAAATCATAGCCACTCTTGATCTTGTTTGCACACCACTTCTAATATCACCAATAACACTATCAATTGGGTGATCTCTTGCAACATGTTGTGGTTGTATCACTTGCACTTGATTGCTTGAGCTTGGTTGATCACTTGACTTGTCCTCGTTGGATGAACTAGCACCATGATCTTGCACTTGAGCATTGCTAGCTTGTCTCAATGGAGAGTTGAGAACTTCATCTTTATCATCTTGCACATCAACCACTTGCTTTGCTCTTATGTCACCAATGTCCATGTTCTTCATAGCTTCAACCAATTGGTTTCCACCAACATCTTCTAGATTCTCATCTTCATCTTGTGACCCATTGGTTTCATCAAATTGCACATCATGAACTTCCTCTCTAGTGCCACTTGAATTGTTCCAAACTCTATAAGCCTTGCTTGTAGTTGAATAACCGAGTAGGAACCCTTCATCACATCTCTATTCTTCTTGAAGTTCTTGAACTCACTCTTGAGTCCATATAGCTTAGCACTCTTCACAACCTTGGTGCCCTCATACGTCTCACCCAACCTAGTCCACACTTCACTTGCAAGCGCCAAATCCTTGATTCCCTCAAACACCTTTGTATCAATGCCATTATATAGGGGTGTTGAGAGCCATTCTATTGCATGTGATGTTGGCTTTGTCTTCATCGGTGAGATGATCATTATCAAGTATGGCATAGTCATGCAATGTAACTTGCAACACTCTCTCTTGTATCGAACCAAGATACATGATCATCTTTCTCTTCCAATGGTCAAATGAGCTAACTCCATCAAACATAGGCGGTTTGCCACTTGAAAGGTCCTAGATGGCTAGAGGGGGGGTGAATAGCCTATAAAAATTTCTACAAACTCACTAAGCAAACTTCGTTAGAAACACAAACGGCGGAAAGCAAGTTATGCTTAGCCTACTAGGTGTTGCAAGCCTCCTATCCAAACAATTCTAATAGGTAATCACTAGCACAAACAATAGCTACTACTAGTGATCAAGAGTTCTACCCACGGGATTTAATCTACACAAGGAGTGGTTCCCGACCGACCACACAAGCAATTCTACCCACGGGATTTAGTCTACACAAGATGTGGTTCCCGACCGACCACGCAAGCAATTCTACTTTGCAAGAATGTAAACAAAGTAATGCAAGAGAGGATGAGACTTGTTATACCGACGCGTCGAGTCGAGGTTGCCAATCACCAAGAAGATGAACAATCAATCACAATCGGCAACACACAAAGGATGATGACCAATCACCGGGAGACAAGATGAACACAATGATTTATCCCCGGATGTTCACTTGGGCACCGCCAAGCTATGTCACCCGTTGTGTCGATCAACACCTAGATGGTCCTTTGGTGTGACCCTCAAGCCACTTGCCCCAAGGCACTTCCCCGCAAGGAAACCACAAGGCACCACTCTCAAGCGTGATACTCAATGACACGCGCAATCCAATAGAGTTACTCTTTGCGATCCCCACGAGGTGAGCACAAGAACCTCTCACAAATCAGCCGGAGGTGGCCAAGAACAATCACCTTCTCTTGCCAACGCCTCCAACAATCTCCAAGCCGGCTAGGAGCGGTACTCTCCAAGAGTAACAAGAAATCCACCGGCGAAACCACCCACAAGTGCCACTAGATGCCCTCAAGCAATGCAATGCACTAGGTGATTCACTCAATCTCTCTTAGGATGAACAACCAAGCAAGGGAGAAGAGTGGGAGAGAGTCTCTTAGCTCAAAGAATGCACAAGGGATGAGAAATGGCCAAGAGACCTCCCCAAGGGCCGGCCACCTTCTATTTATAACCCCTCAAACAAATGTGACCGTTACCCCTCGGGAGGCCGAGCGGCAGACGCGCCGGACGCGTCTGCCGCAAACCGCGGACGCGTCCGCGCTTCTTCCCGGCGCGCAGCCCGAGCCGACCGTTGGTGCCGCGGCCAACCGCGTGCCGCCACGTCGGCGTCCGGCTGCGTCCGGCGTGCGTCAACTGCGTCGCGCCCGCGTCCGCTCGCGATGCCGTGCTTTCCCGGAAGTCCGGCGTGCGCCGGACGCGACACGCTTCAGCGTCCGCCGCCCGCCCGACGACTGCGGCACCACGCCGTCGTCCATCAAGCGCCGGACCACGCACGGTGATCACGCCGCGTGCGGCGCGCGTCCCGGCCCGCGTCCCGCGGCGTCCGGCCGAGCGGCCGAAAACCGCAACTTTACGGTCGGCGTCCGCCGCTCGCCGGACGCGCTTAGCCCCGCGTCCGACGCCCCTGTCAGGTCCAGCCTTCGTTATTTCGTCGTCGTTGAGACGCCAACTTCTCAGACATGCTATCCAACAAGTATACCAACTTGATCAACAGAGATAGCATGAGTTCAACCAAATTTTGCATCCGGCGCAATAGAAAATATGCATCCATTTTTCCCGAAATGCCGAATCCCGCGAGCTGGGCTCGGCGGGAGGAAGAGAGGGACCCAAACCCATCTCTACCACCCGCAAACCACGTGCGCCCAAACGCCACCTTTGAAAATGTGCCAACACAACCAAGTGTACATCTCCATGTGCTTGTGTGTTAGCTTTTCACAATCATTTCCCAAAGGTTAGGTTAGCTCACTAGGCCCTACATGCAATGCACTTCATGAATTCACCTAGTGGCACCCGTGCGTCGAATAGCCGATAAGACTTCCCCTCTTAATAGTGCGGCTATCGATCCTAAACCACTCACACCCTCTATGGTGTCTTGAGTGCAAAACAAAATGGCCCTATAGGTTATACCTTTGCCTTGAGCCCATTTTGTTCCTCCAAATGATATGAACGCTTTACACCATCATGTGACCGTCTCAATCCATCGACCTCGACTTCACTTGCCCTTCACCGTGCATCGGTCCATCGGCGCATAGTCTTGCCCGAGCTTCACCATCGCATGGTCCTTCACTCCGAAGCCTCGACTAGCCCTTCACCTTCAACACCGGTCCATGGAGCCAAGCATCATCTTGATCTTCATCTTTGATCACATGACATGTGTCATGCTTCATATTCAATATGCTCATCATATGGACAACCTTTCTCTAAATCAACCACTTAGATAAACAAGGTTAGTCCTAGGTTTCATCAATTAGCCAAAACCAAACTAGGGACTTTCACCCCCAACATGGTTGAACACAATTTGAGCCATCTTAACACCGTAGGATGTTAAGCCTTGCACTAAAACGGTGACCTCGGCTCCGATACCACTTGTAAGGTCCTAGATGGCTAGAGGGGGGGTGAATAGCCTATAAAAATTTCTACAAACTCACTAAGCAAACTTCGTTAGATACACAAACGGCGGAAAGCAAGTTTTGATTAGCCTACTAGATGTTGCAAGCCTCCTATCCAAACAATTCTAGTAGGTGATCACTAGCACAAACAATAGCTACCACTAGTGATCAAGAGTTCTACCCACGGGATTTAATCTACACAAGAAGTGGTTCCCGACCGACCACACAAGCAATTCTACCTTGCAAGAATGTAAACAAGATAATGCAAGAGAGAATGAGACTTGTTATACCGACGCGTCGAGTCGAGGTTGCCAATCACCAAGAAGATGAACAATCAATCACAATCGGCAACACACAAAGGATGATGACCAATCACCGGAGACAAGATGAACACAATGATTTATCCCCGGATGTTCACTTGGGCACCGCCAAACTACGTCACCCGTTGTGTCGATCAACACCTAGATGGTCCTTTGGTGTGACCCTCAAGCCACTTGCCCCGCAAGGCACTTCCCCGCAAGGAAACCACAAGGCGCCACTCTCAAGTGAGATACTCAATGACACGCGCAATCCAATAGAGTTACTCTTCGCGATCCCCGCGAGGTGAGCACAAGAACCTCTTACAAATCAACCGGAGGTGGCCAAGAACATACACCTTCTCTTGCCAACGCCTCCAACAATCTCCAAGCCTAGAAGCGGTACTCTCCAAGAGTAACAAGAAATCCACCGCTAAACCACCCACAAGTGTCACTAGAATGCTCTCAAGCAATGCAATGCACTAGGTGATCTCTCAATCTCACTTTGGATGAGCAACAAGCAAGAGAGATGAGAGGGAGAGTGTTTCTTCGGCTCAAAAGATGAATGAATGAGTTGGGAGAGCCAAGAGAGGGAGCCAAGCCCGGCCACCCATCTATTTATAGCCCAAACTCTTCAAACTAGCCGTTGCCCCCTCGGGGAGAATTTTCACTGCGCCGACGCGTCCGCCCGCGAGCCGCCGGACGCGTCCGGCGCCCCGGCTCCAGCGCGCCCCAGACGACCGTTGGCGCCGCGGCCAACCGCGTGCCGCCACGTCGGCGTCCGGCGCGCGTCCGGCGCTCGCCAACGCGTGTCCGCGCCCCGCGTCCGACGTGACCGCCGAAACTCAAAAGTTTCGGTCCGCGTCCGCCGGCCGCCGGACGCACGGCCCGGCGTCCGCCACCTTCCCGGCTACCCGGCCCGACCACGCCAAGACTCGGCATGCGCCGGACGCTGCACGGTGAACACGCGCGTCCGACGCCCGCGTCCGTCAAGTCGCGTCCGGCGTCAAAGAACGCGGAGCCACCAACCCGAGCCAAGCTAACACGCGCCGGACGCGTCCGGCGCATAAAGCCCCGCGCGTCCGGCGCTACGAAAACTTCGTTTTTCAGGCCCGTCGTGACGCCAACTTCTCCGTCATGCTATCCAACAAGTATACCAACTTGAACAACGGAGATAGCATAATTTCAACCGAATTTTGCATCCGGCGCAATAGAAAATATGCATCCATTTTTCCCGAAAGCGCGAATCCCGCCGAGCCGAGGGCTCGGCGGGAGGAAGAGAGGGACCCAAACCCATCTCTACCCGCAAACCACAAATACGCCCAAACGCCACCTTTGAAAATGTGCCAACACAACCAAGTGTACATCTCCATGTGCTTGTGTGTTAGCTTTTCACAATCATTTCCCAAAGGTTAGGTTAGCTCACTAGGCCCTACATGCAATGCACTTCATGAATTCACCTAGTGGCACCCGTGCATCGAATAGCCGATAAGACTTCCCCTCTTAATAGTGCGGCTATCGATCCTAAACCACTCACACCCTCTATGGTGTCTTGAGTGCAAAACAAAATGGCCCTATCGGTTATACCTTTGCCTTGAGCCCATTTTGTTCCTCCAAATGATATGAACACTTCACACCATCATGTGACCGTCTCGATCCATCGACCTCGACTTCACTTGCCCTTCACCGTGCATCGGTCCATCGGCGCCTAGTCTTGCCCGAGCTTCACCATCGCATGGTCCTTCACTCCGAAGCCTCGACTAGCCCTTCACCTTCAACACCGGTCCATGGAGCCAAGCATCGTCTAGATCTTCATCTTTGATCACATGACATGTGTCATGCTTCATATGCAATAAGCTCATCATGTGGACAACCTTTCTCTAAATCAACCACTTTAGATAAACAAGGTTAGTCCTAGGTTTCATCAATTAGCCAAAACCAAACTAAGGACTTTCAGCTAGCCAAACACCTCAACTCCAAGAAATGTTGGAGCAGCCCAACTCCATGGAGTTTTTGGAGCTCTAGTACAAATTTTTGGAGTACCTCTTCTCCTACTCCGAAACTGACCAAAACAGACCAAGACGTGGAGTTGAGGTGAAATTACCTGCAATTGCCACTGGTTACGTTATTTTTTCTATTCTCTCCGGCCCCGACCCCTTCCCTCACGCGAGCGCCCCGCCCCCGACTCCCCGTCGCCCTCACGCACGGACAGAGGAGGCGCGCACCTCCCCGTCGCCGCCGTCCGCTTCCAGGGACGAGCAGCGGCAGCGGGCCGCCACCCCCCCCCCCCACCCCACCTCTCTGCCTCTCTTCCAACCCGCGTCCTCCTCTGCTCCTCTCCACCCCTAGGCGCCGGCGGCACGGAGACGTCCCCACCGCATCTATGGCGGCGGCGCTGCCAAGGGCGAAGCCGGCGTCTGCGAGGGCCGGGAAGGACGCAAAGGGCCAGTCGGTGGGCACCATCGCGGGCTCCGCGGGGACAGCCTACGAGGGAACTGATATGTGCCTCGCGCCGGCGGCGTTCCTGGGCGAATCAGGAAGACACGTGATTCGAGTATTCGACGTCTCGGCTTCGCGTCTCATCTGTTCTGAATTCACTTTGTTGTTTTTTTCTCGTGCTTCGTTGTTCAGACCCTCCACATAGAGGAAGAGGAGGACAACGCTCGGTGCAGTGATCTCGCTTGCATCGATCAACAAGATATTATTAGATGGATGGATAGTTTCATTGGGTTGACTTCCCAGTCTGGTGTTGTAGCATGAGTATGAGTTGCTCGGAGCCTGGCGATCCTTTAAAAATGTTCAGAGATTCATTTTTAATGACTTGTTTTCGTCCCTTGTTGTTTCATTCTGAAGGGGACTGTTTGAGTTTAGGAAGATCGTATGATCTCAAAAATGTCTTGTAAACTGCATCAACGTAAATGGCCAAATGAACCCCGTCCACCAAAGCGAATCCTCCGAGTTTGTCTGTAGCAAACATGAAAACAGGATGACATGTGGGTCTCACTTTGAGGGCAAAGTGGACAATTCGCATGATAAAACACCATTTTGGAGCTGAGAGCATCCTTCTAGCCAAACACCCCTAAAAGTCAGCTCCAACTCTACTGAGAGCCAACTCCACCTGGATTTCTGGAGTGAAGCTGCTCCATCCGGAGTTGGAGCCATACCAAACAGGCCCTTACTCTCAAGGAGAATGCAATAACTTGTAATTTGGAATGAAGGGAGTGTATCTATGTTTAAAATAAATGTAAATGTTCCTCAAATATAAAAACAATATAGTAGGACATATTTAAAACGGTAACACATTTAGAACTATTTAATAGTTGCTAAAGAGTTTCTAGATTGTCTACTAAGGACAACAAGGCCTAATATTGTTTTTAATAGTCAACTGCATCGCTTCAGTCTTCAAACTTTGCATTTTAGTCTCAGTTTCATCCATTGTAACACAATCAAAATGCATTTAAATCCTCAAACTCATGCGGGACTAGAGAGAGTAGGTGGTGTCAACGTCCTCAAAGACGATGCCGAGGAGCTCAGGGGGACATGTGGTTGTAGAACTAGGAGATGGTGTCGCAGTTGGCGTACACCTTGCTGTCGCTCTTGGCCACGAAACCATTGATGTGGTCACGCGTTAAGGTCGTACTAGCCAAATATGACGAAGAACAAGTGCCTCGGCAGTGTAGTTGGCGTCGTTGAGATCAGGGACGATCGGGGCGTGGGTTAGATGTTGATGTCGTGCACGACTGTCAAGGGGCCGCCTCGGTCTAGCTAGCCACGGAGCGTGTGCGGCAATAGGTACTCAAGGTCAAAGTTTTTAGAGGCAACCAGCGAGGAAAATGCGGAGGGGCTCATGGGGGCGAAACGTTTGCAAAAAGCAGAGGGCAACAAGATAGTGGAGCCTTACTAGATAGAGCACATCCCACTATCTAGAAAAGTTTTTGCTAGCTTGAGTCCAACCTGCAATACTAACTTTAGCTATGCAGCCCACCAAAGCCTAGGCCCGGTCTAAAAGATTAGGTCTGGCTTGCCCAGCGAGACAATCATGGGCAATTTTTTTTTTGGCCCAAAATAACAAGATATTTTTTTGGCCCGATCCAGCCCACAAAATGCTCATGCCGCTTCACATCTGTGCTGATACGTGTAGGACACGTGTCTGTTCGTCATTCGACGGTGTACTTCAACGCCAATAATCCATCTTTGTTATCTTCTTTGCATGGAGGCCTAACGCCACTAGAAAGAACTTAACTCTATACATGGACTTTTGGGAAAAATACTAAAATTGATAACTCTGTGCAACACACAAGCACATATTCAATTATAAATATAAATATGCATGATTTTTTTTGACAACAATATAAATACATGATTATCTGTTGGTTGATCTCACGCACACTTTTCACGTACGGGTAAAAAATGATTTATACTGGTGATAATTTTGTCTACCGGTACTAAAGGAACATGTAAACAGTATATTTTAACTAGCGGTACAAAAAACTAATACTCCAAACCAGTGGCGGATCCACGGGAGGGGCTGGGGGGCTGCAGCCCCTCCCGGTGGCAAAAAAATCATCTACCATATCTTCATTTTTGTCTATTTTTAGTGTATAGCTAGTGTAATTTTTATGATTTTTATCTATTATTAGTATATAATTAAGATATTTTTATATTTTTGTTTATTATTAATATATATTTAAGATAATTTTTAGCCTTTATAACATTGTTTAGCCCCTCCCTTAGTTGGTTTCTGGATCCGCCACTACTCCAAACCAATTTTCACTGACAATAACTTTACATGAACCACACGACAAAAGTCATCGGGGCTCGTCGGCGGTCCCGACGTAGAACCTCACCGCGGCCGCAGGTGCCACCGACTTCACGTACCCCGGCCCCGTCCTCCACCATGCGCTCGTGCTTGATCTTCGTGGTTGTCCCCAGCCAGAAGGCCACTCTGTCACTCTGGCAGTCTGGCTTAGGCCTTGTTTAAATATATGCCAAAATTCAAGTTTTTACATCTTTTGTCCATCACATCAATCTTCAAACACATACATGAAGCAGAAATATAAATAAAAATAATAACCAATTATACACTTTGATTGTAAATTATGAGACGAATCTTTTGAATCTAGTTAGTCCATGATTAGACAATAATTGTCAAATATAAATGAAAGTGCAACAATATCCGAATTGAAAAAAATTTGCAATCTAAACAAGGCACGTCACTCGTCGATGCGAACGTTTTCGTCTTGGTCATCCAGAGCCGAGTGTTGTGTCGCTCGCTTGTACCCTCTCACGCTGTAGCCAGACGCACACCTTCCATGGCCGGCCACACCGAGCCGTGCACCGCTCATGAGCTCACGCCACTACCATAGCCCATAGCCAACCATTTTCTAGGAACTATGGATTTGCTTAAATTTCTACTCCCTGTGTTCCAAAATGAATGTCGCTTTCTTTCAAAAAAAAAAAACGAATGTCACTTTCGCTCCACGAGAAACAACTTTAACAAAATATATATAAAAAATGATAATATTTATGGTACATAATTAGTATCACTGAAAAAAAATCTTTGAATCTAGTTTTTCTAACAAATTTATTTGCGGATACAAATGTTGTTCTCTATAAATCGAAATCAAACTCGTGGCACGAAAACAAAAACGACAGACATTTTGGAATAGAGGGAGTAGGTACGTCAACATATACGACACAAAAACCGATGACATATTTAGAATCCGATGACCACGCCGTATTTAGAATTTTAACATGATAAATTATATATAACATGTCCTGTATTTTAGGCGTGCTTAGACCAGTATGAGACAAAAATATACTATCTCGTAGTGGTTGTCGTCTTTTATATCATGATTCAAGTTAGTTTTATCAGATCGCTTATGAGGTAGTTTTATCAGATTGGACTTCTGCAATTTCAGCCTTAGGAGTTCTAACTCAGTTTGGTTGATTTCCTTGTGGTGGAACTTTGCATGCTGACGCGACTTCAAGTCCCCGACTTAATACATGTGCTCGTATTTTCCTGATATTCTAAAATTTAACGACACTATTCTTTCAGTGGTAGTGTCCCAAAAAGACCAATGACGTTTGATAAATCTAACTACCTCATAAACATGGATCCATGATTCATGCTTAAACAATTAATCATTTAGGGCTCCACACATGACAAAAGTCCGATAACAAATGGACAAGATCCATCAAGTTAGGTACACCCGTCCTCAACTTGAGCCTCTCCTCTCTCTCTTTCTCTCTGGCGTTACATGTGTGTTGTTTTTTAACTCTCCAATGGTACCATCTATATGTAGTGTAGAAAAGACTATATTTTATGGCTTATCTGTCATGGTATAGTGTTTTTTTCTTACAACAAATTAGTATCAACCGGCTTTTCTTTCATACTGTGTAATCTCACAAAAAATCATTATCAGTTGGCTTATCAGCCGCACAAACCAGCACACATAGAAACAATAATCTACGCCATCGTTGATTAACAACAAGCAATCTGCACCCTGCTACTCTGTTGTGTTTATCGTGGCCGGGTCTCACAAACTTGAGAGCTGACGACATCGAGCGAGGATTGTTTTTACTTGAATTTGTTGAAAGACGGCAAAAAGCTTTATTGTTTTTACTTGAATTGTATACATAGCCCTTATTTAGATGGCATAAAGTAAGAATTTTTCTCAACGTAGACTTTCGTTTGTATTTGAAAATTAGTGTCTAAATTATAATCATAAACTATTGGGCTTAAAAAATCGCCTTATGATTTATAACTAAACTGTATAATTAGTTATTTTATTTATCTATATTTAATGCTAAATGCATATATGCAAACATTGATGCGATGGAGAGAGTGGTTTTTTTAATTTCTCGCCTCAAACTTTTCGAGCGATCGACTCCTGATTCCAGCTCTGCGACGAAGCTACCACGAGGCACTGTCGCATCAACTTCCTGTCGGCTAGTGTCGGACTGTCGGTGCGCAGCCGCAGCTACAGCATGCACGCTTCATTTACACTGTAGCTAGTGCTACTGTACTAGGTAGCTGCAGCGGAGGCGTGCGTGCAATAATGCTGATCTACACGTGACGACGAAGGCGCTGCTGCAGTGCGTGGAGGAATGGTCGTGAGGTCGTCGAACATGCTTTCAGCTGTTCCTAGCTGGCCGGGCGGCCATTAACACGCTCGCACGCACCGCGCGCAGCCAATGAGCCAAAGCAAACGGAGCTACTCCAGTCCACCATGCTCCTCTTCTCTACGCATAATATATAGCACCACCACGTACGGTAGCCGATAGAGGACACAGCTCAAACATGCGTGCTCCCATCCATGGCCGGGTGAGGCTATATCAGTAGCTAGGAGTATTTGCCACTGACACCGATCGATATCGATCATGTCCGACGGGTCGGGCGTGTGGGTGTTCCGGGACGGGGTGATGCAGCTGGTGCCGGCGGCGGCGGCGGCGTCGAGCCGGAGGAAGGCGCTGGTGTACCTGCCGACGGGCGAGACGATGGCGTCGCTGGAGGCGCTGGAGCGGCGGCTGGCGGCGCACGGCTGGGAGCGCTACTACGAGAACCGCTCCCTGGTGCAGCTCCACCGCCGCGACGGCAGCGCCGACCTCATCGCGCTGCCCCGCGACTTCGCGCGCTTCCGCTCCACGCACATGTACGACGTCGTCGTCAAGAACCGCGACCTCTTCAGGGTCGTCGACCACCCCAGCTAAACTAATCCATCCGGCCATCGGTCTCACTTCGCTGTGCGTATTTTGGTGTGCTCTTTGCCTGTTCCTGTTGTTGTATTTGTGATCGGGCATGTACTTGCTGGATGGAACTGATGTGCGTGAGCAAGAACGTCCATCGTGTTGCGCTTGTCATTTGTCATGGGTGGCTTTCTGCTAGCTCCTGCAGAGTCAAATTTAAGCAACGTTTAAATTGGTAAACGAAGACCACCACATGTGAATTTAGCTACATTTGGCTTTATTGAGCATAATCTTTAGCTACATCCTTTTTCTAAAAAAAAACTTTAGCTACATAAAGTGAATTTGTTTTCATTATTGATAATTTTATGAAAACAGGGGTAAGGGGTGGGGTGTTTTGCGGCTGACCACGCAGCTTAAATATTTGATGGTTGGCCAAGGAATATCGGATGTATACAAACAATAATTTTTGCCAGCTTCTGTTAGAGGCACGTGGTGCTTCTAATTAATTAAATACTATCAATATGAATAAATAATCAATGTCTTTTCGGCTCTTCAATTTGTCTTGCTAATAAAGTCGTTGTCCTGAAATCTTGTTTGGTTGCCTCAAAAAAAAAACGTAAGAAAATAGTGTTTGTTTGGTATCTCCGGCTCTGTTCTAAAATAAGTGGTATTCTTGTTTCTTGATAAGTCCGACCAAATATATACAATAAAAAATATTCATAATACATTATTAGCATTATTAGATAGATCGTTGAATATATTTTTATAAAAAATGTATTTAAAGACACAAATGTTGCTAATATTTTATATAAATCTAGTCACTCTTAAAAAAATCAACTAGCACGGATACCCCAATGACACTTACTATTTTGGAATGGAGAGATTAGTTATTTAGTTAATTTTGCTTGCTTATGTTAGAGCTCACGTCCAACTCTTAATCATGTGTTCATGGAACTAAAGAAGAATGTGGAACGAGAACGGAAACATACAATAAGTCATGATGAGGGACACGGCGCAAGACGCGTATAGACGTTTGCCCGCAGCGACGCCTTGGTTGTCTAGCGTGAGTAGTAGTTTTTGGTTTAATTTAAGGCTTGTTTAGTTCACCCTAAACTCCCAACTATTAGCAAAAATAAAATGATAAAAAAATTAACTAATTACACAGTTTAGTTGTATATCAAACTCTTTTGAGCTGGTTGTACATTGAATATTTGCCAAATAAGAGTATTAAATATAGATAAAATCAAAACAAGGCGTTAGTCTGCTAGGGGGACGGAAACTTTGTTAGCACATCATGTCCCCTCTAATGCGCCGGGGGCTTGGTTTATCATTGTAACATTTAAACTTTCTCGATATTAAATATAAAGATGCGCAGATCTTTCGCGCATTTAAGAAAAAAGAAACATAGAACAATATAAGGCCTTGTTTAGATCCCAAATTTGGGATCAAACAAAATCGCATGAATAAATAAATTTCGTTTGTATTTGGTAAAAAATGTCCAAACATTGATTAATTAGAACCAAAAGTCGGGACCCCAAAAATTGATTAAACAAGCCTTAATTTAGTCTGCTAGGGGGATGACAGCTTTTGTAACACGTCATGTCCGTATGGGGTGTGGAATTGGGATCTAAACACTTAAACTTTTTTACTCGATCTTAAATATAAAATTGATGTATAAAAAAGTCAAAACAGATCTTTGAAGGGAGTATTTGAAACGTGGACAAATGTTCCTAGCTCGAACAAGGAACATGACCATATTTCACATTTATGGTACCTTTTTTGAGCAACACGTTTCCCGTAGCTAATTAAGCAGCAGAGAGCCAACTAAACCCAACTCACCACCACCACCACCGACACGGCGACACTGATGCTAAAAACCTCTTGTCTCATCCAACTCGCCCCGGCACGGTGTTGACGTGTTGTGCTGAAGCTCCCAAGCATGTGCAACAACGACCCTCGAGCCCGCTCGTGCTCGTCGCCACGGATGGCGCGGTCCACGGCCTTCTGTCGCCGGAGTAGAACCACGTCGCCTCGGAGTTTGTAGGCGGGCTCTCTCGGGTTAGCCGCAGTCCGCAGATCCGGGGCCCAGGATCCCGCCCATGCATCGACTCAATGGGCCGGAGCGCCAGAAGGTGTTGGAGGCCGATCGCAACGACGGCGTTTTCACGGCCCATTCGTTCGATCACGGCCCCCCTCGCGCGGTCGCCCAGCCCAGGTCGACAGGCCCTCGCCCAGGCTATGTTCTTTTTTTTTTCCTCTCATCTAAGTAAACTGTATCTGTTCGGATACAAACACACACCACCACACACACACCTCACACACACATGTATTCAAATAAACCTACAACTATACTAGATCATGAACGCAGCTAAGAGGTACTCGAAGATCATCAAACTCCGAGCGTGGCGGGCACGTCACTTGACCATTGTGGCACGTCTCGCCCAGGCTATGTTCGAGCCTTCGAGGTCATAGCATGTTTTGAGTTCCAAGCTTCAGAACTCTGCAGCTTCAGCTTCTTTACGTAGTATATCTCAATTTCTTCATTATTATCATCTGTTTCAGTTGCACCAGTCAATTCTGCTATAGTCCAGCCCTAGTTCAGGCCTTCAGGGCCCCTTTCGTCAACGAAGCTCAACTTCTGCTTAACTGAATCCGTTTCTTTCTGTATGCCTTTTCTCCTTGAAGATACCTCCTGCAAGACATCAATTCAGTATAAAATAAAATATTTAGAGTTGCTTACATCCAAATCAAAACGTGAAGGCTCAAGCTCGGTATTTAAAAAAAAAATCAAAACATGAGTCGATCGAATCAATGCATCTAAAATTATCGTGACACACTGACACTGCCGGTCGATGGCTTTCCTGCCTGTCCTGCTGCGCTGTGCTGCGCTGTAGCGGGTCAGCGGTCAGGAGCTGCCACAGGGCTCTCCTGCACTGCATGCGCGGCACCGTGCGCAGTTGCATTATTTTCACATGTATTCACGTCGACGCTCGTTCGGCACAATCCAATCCGATCCGATCGAAGGAGCGCACCTTGTGCTAGTGCTAACCATAAGACTACCTGCACTCATGGAACTCTATTTTCTTCCCCTATCCATCCTGGTCATCAAGATTCTCTCCCCTATATCACTTTCTTCCGCACTCATCAATCATTTACAGGTTTACTCAATACCATCGCGCCCACTCCACTTTGCCTAAATATATTTATGTGAGATCTTGTTTTGAAGGATTAATTGAAACAAATTCATAGTGTAATCGAATTTAATTTGGTTTTTGGTTTGTGAGTTATAATATGTTTTAGTTAGCTAAAAATGTGGGGCCCGTCACTGTGCTCTCTTTCCTCCCTCCTGCTCCTGCGCGTGGACGTGTGATTCTGCGCGTGGTGGGGCCATGTGTCGGATTGCGTAGCAACGCAAAGACGCTAGATGTAGCGTGCGCGCGGCCGTGGCTTAAGATTTAACGTACCCCGCTGCAGCGCGTTTGGAACGCCAAAAGCTGACATGTCATGGTAGCGGCTGACCATACAGGTCCCAGTGCAGCTGGTCTAAGACTGTCCGCAGCCATGAACCTCCATTTTCTTATTCCATATGTCCTGGTCATCAAGATTCTTTACTCCATATACGTTTCTTCCGCACTCATGAACCTCCATATCTCATACTCCATTTCAACTACTAAAATCGGGCCCACTTGTCACTTTATCTAAATATATCCATTTGAGATCTTATTTTGAAGTATTTATTGTAACGAATTTAATGGTGCAATCGGAATTTAATTTGGTTAATCAGTTTATGATTTATAACATTTTTTGTAAGTTGAAACAGCGGGGCCCGCCAAAAGATTCTCTCCCTCCCAGGCTTCGTACGCACGCCACAGGCTGCTCGATACGCCAGATTTCGCGCTCGGCCGCTCGTTCCGGAGCCTGTGGCGTACGCCGCTGCAGCTGCTCGAAGCGCCATATTCTCCGCCATATCCGAGCTGGCTTCGTACCGTTTCGTTTCCAGGCAAGCGCTGCGGGTAGTCTAACCATAGCAGCTTGCCAAGACACCTGCTGCCAAATTAAAAAAAAAAAAAGACACCTGCTGCCTGCCGGACCGGATAGCCAAGCTCTGCCCTGCACTGGTGACAGCCAAGCTCCTGCACTGGTGACTGGCCGCTGTCGCTGATATAATGTCTTAATAAGATGCTCGCTGCGGCTTAGTACTATGTAGTACGGAGTACCACGCATGCATGCAATGCTTATTCAACATTTCAACGCCAGTAGGTTGATCTGCTTTAACACACACCATCTGTCCTAAACCTAAGGTAATTATATAGAATAGTATTACGTTAAAATTTATCAAATTTAATTAATTTATATATAAAAATGTACTACTCCATTCGTCTTAAATTGTAAGTTATTCTAAAAATCTTGGAGAGTCAAAGCATCTCAAATTTGATCAAGATTATAGAGAGAACTATAAAGATTTGTGACATCAGTTAAGTACACTATCAAAATATAGTTAACGAACAATCCAATAATACTTAGTTGACATCCTAAATGTTATTATCTTAAGGTCTCTCCAATAGTGTTCATGTCAGCTAGCTACACAACCAATCAGGAGAAGAAAGAGACACTAAATACACAGCGCTAGCGAGATAGAAATAGCTAAGCTGGCACGTTTTCCTATTTTTTCTCTTTGACATGCTCACACACTCTGCTACTGTTAATTTTTTAATCTATCTAGCTACCGATTTTATTCTGCTCATTGAGGAGGCCCTTACCGAATAAATTTGGTCAAAACTAAGATGCTTTGACTCTCTAAGATTTTTGGAATAACTACAATTTGAGATGGAGAGAGTAGTATTTATCGTACCAAAGAGATATTGTTGGATTCATAGTGAAACATAACTTTATACTGTATGTATTTGAAAAATAATATTTTTATAAAATTAGTTAGATTCAAAAATAGTTTGATTTTGACTAGATCCCGAATTACCTTCTCTTGCCCCTCAAAAAAATTACCTTCTCTTTGTAAGATGAACGTAGTGCACTAGTACTACTGTGTTCTCATATAGGACTACACTAGCAAATGCCCGTGCGTTGCAACGGGTATTACACTCTCCAATATTTTCTTTCAACATATCTTTCTTACTTGGCAACATATGTTAAGGATTCTACCTTAAATTGAATAGTACAATAGAAAATTCGTCTATGACATTTTTTTTACTTCTATACATAATGAATTTACTTATGTACTACTCCCTCCATCCCAAATTATAAGTCATTCCAAGATTCTTAGATAGTCAAAACATTTTAAGTTTGACCAAATTTATATGATAAGATAATAGTAATTAGGATGCCATATAACTATCTATGAATTCTTTGTTAATTATATTTTCATAGTATACATATTTGATGTCACAAATATAGTAATTTTTTCTATAATTTGGTCAAACTTGAAATGTTTTGACTCAAAATTTTTGGAGTGACATACAATTTGGAATAGAGGTAGTATACTTCCCTAAAAAGCTAACAAAACCAATTTACAAAACCAATTTAAGTTGAATACTGCACCAAAAAAGTCAATTCATCCTTAATGCAAAAGATGGGGGACATTGTCCATTTAACATGTATATATGCTTGCGACCATTGGAGCTTCAGGCTGACATCAATGAGAAATCAGTGCTACAAAAAGTGACTAAAATATATGCTAGAATATGATTGAAAATTCCCATAGTTTTACATTAAGATATTGAGAAACATGTGGATTAATTGGAGAAGCCTACCTTCATGAGGAAACAATCAATAATTCTTTAAGTCTTAGTGCTTCCCTTCGTTGGTGTAACAGGGTAATTAGTAGGTCACTTAAATTTGGAGTTCAATGGAGATTAAACAAAATCGCTAAAACTATGAAATTTGGCTACTGATCTCAGCATGCTGTTGAAGTTGCTCTGAATAAGCAGGAACGTACTCAGGAATGGTTGTTCCATAATCACAGGCAGTCAATAGTAGCAGCATGCTAAGCAAGATAGTGTTACATTCATTAGACAGTCTACAAAGGAGAAGCGCTGAAGAATCGTCACATTGGATCATAGTAGCATGGGGAGCAGGTAGCGAGCTAATAACCACAAAGCATGAGAAGAGGTTAATCATCTTTGCTAGTGCTAGGTGCAGACACTGGAGCTAGCTGGAAGTTATTTAGTACTGAGTATCAATACTTGTACAAGAACTTAATTCTACAAATAAACAAATTCTTATTATGAGATTATGCTTGCAATAAAGGGTCCTCATTAGCAGTATGCTTGCTCTCATTCATAATTCTAGCACATGCCACTCGTCTCTTTGTTATTGGAGGAAGGATAGCAAAATATTGTTATGTTTTATAGCACCACTTGAAGTGGGAAATAATACAAAACTGAACAGAGAACCCAAACAATTATTTCACAGATGTTTCAATCTTGGCGCACCTGACATTCTAGTAATCTGAATTCAATTTTGTTACTGTAACAACATTCATAAAAGCCTACACAATGGATCAGACAAGCACGCAATTTTGCTACTGCAACAACATATATACACAACATATTTATCCAAAAAGACAAAGAACTGCTATCATTCTTCTGTATACACAGCATATGGATCCAAGAAGACAAAGAACTGCTATCCTTCTTCTACTGATGTCCAATGTCCATTGTAAATCAAAACACGCTGAAGGAATTCCCAAGATGCTATACCACCTGAAGGAATTGTATGTCTGAAACTGAACAACTGAAAGCAGACCACCTAATTGCTGTCAAATAAATCGGATTTAAACATTAGTCGTGCTACAAGATGCGTTCGGTTCGAGCACGCAGCTGCTGATTGGGGAGGACGATACGGACGGCAAGGCGGGCTCGCATTGGCTGGGCGGGATTGGTGGAGTCTGGGCGGACTGCAGCAGTCGGGCAGCATGCGGCGCATCGAGGACGGGACGACCAAGATGCGGACGGCGAGGTAGACTCATGGAGGCCGGATCCCGGATTGAGGCCGTCGCCGCAAACCGGCGGCCGTCGAACGGCGCTCCGTGGGCGGCACGGAGGGTGGTGGCTGAGCAGCGGCTAACTCTAGGCGGTGATGTGAGTGGCGACTGGGCTTCTCACGGGCAGTACGGAGGGCGGCGGCCACGCCTCGTGGGCGGCGCTTAGGGCGACGACCAGGCTGCGCGGAGGGAGGAGTCGCAGACTCGCAGCAGGGCGGAGGGAGTCGCAGCAGGGCGGGGGAGCCGGGCAGGGCAGCGATGACGGAGCGGAGGAAGTCGTGGTGGGGACCACATGTCGGCGCAAATTGAAGGGAGCGGGGGCTTCACCACGGAGAGTGAACGGGTCTTGTTTCATCTTTTTAGGAGTAGAGATATAGGAGTAGCCAATAGTACAGCAGGGTCTTGCACTCACTTTGGAGAGACACACTCCACTGACGCGAGCTTACAGGAGGAAATAAATACGCTCGTCTCAGCTGACGAGCCTCCAGTAAACTCTGTGTGCCTGCTGCCTTATCGTCTGTAAACTCCGCTGCTGCCTTATCGTCTTGAACCGTGCAAGCACATGATCGAACATCTATCGCTGCACACTAGTAGACATGATATTAAACGAACCAGAGTAACTGACGTCATACTATAGGATAGTGCGTGTGCGAGAGTGCACGTTTGTTTCTCTTTTTTTTTTTTCATATGCAAGGACTACTACGTAAACACAATGACATTCAACAAGTTGATTATTTATTTTCATTTTGTTCCAAGTTATTGGGAATTTAGTTCCTAAGTCAAAATCTAATTTTGACTAAGTTTGTAGAAAAGTACACCAACACACATACAACATTGGATTATAGTTACATTATCACGTGCTAGAGGTAAAGTTTGGAGTAACACAGATGCCTTATGCACTAGTGCAAAACAGCCAAGCATCAACATAAAGCTAACCAACTAATTAAGATACCTTCAGTTTGTAACCATAGATAAGTGCCACATGTTTTGGATCATTGGGCCTGACTCAAAACTTGCTAAATTATTTAAACTATAATGACATGCCACCTAATTAATTTAAGGAGAGAAATGAACTAATTATTAACCTAGCTACGACGCAAAAAAACCACCTTTAGATAACTTTGCATGCATACGTATTCATCATGCTTTCTACACAACTTGTAAAACGGTCTTTAAGTCTTAAATGTATCATCTATATGTATATATAAATGTAGGTGCACGTGTCCTGGCTAAGGGGAAGTACATTTGTGTTGTCTAATAGATGATCTCTCTATGTAGTTTCAGGTAATCTTAAGACGAGACAATATGTATAATAGTGTCATCTTTTTAGTTATGTCATAATAATTTATAATTCATTAATTTATCCATAAACAAAATTAAAGTTGTACGTTACATAGAAACAATAACTCATACAATGGTACAATAGTTGTTTCATAATCCTAATTTTAGCCCATGAGGTGATTCCCTCTCTGTCCCATCTCTTTTTTTTTTAGATAAAGGAAATTATATTTCCGGCTTCATCCTCTCACGAGGATACATCGGCCAAATTATTACATAGAATGCCCAAAGAACTGGTATGACCTACGTCACCTGAGTACGCTGGATCAACTAAAGCAAAACTAAATAAAAATTACATCTCCAATAAGGAACAAATCGACACCAAAACACGTCTATCAGACCTAAAGGTACTAAAAGAACGTAGGACGTCGACCGCCATTGGAGGCTCCGGATACTGTAACCTGGCAACGGAAAGAAGCTCCTGGTGCACCTGCAAGAAACCCACCAATACTAATTCGGCACCAAAGCCGACAATCCATGGAATCATCCAAAAGCGACGTCTCCAACGAGCATATGACATCCAAAGACGCCATCATCACCCACCAGATACACCGGTGTTGGGTTTTCACCCAGGGAGGTCCACATCGAGGAGAAGACGACGCCTCCAGCGAGGAAAATGGCGCCCACAGGCGTCACCGCCGTCCAAACATGGTAGCACTGCCGCTGCCTCCAAGAGCCATGCCGTTACGCCATACCCCTAGCGACATAAAGCATCACTGGATCAAACCATCAAATCCGGAAAACAGGGCTCCACCGACTAGTTTCCCATCACGGACGACGAAACCATCACCAGTGCGGGCGCCGCCTTCTTCCCTAGGGTCGCCAGGTTTGGACGCCTCCAAAACCAGCGCCCCTACCTTGATCTGACCGCTGCTTGCCGCCGGCCGGTAAAGCCGTGTGGGAGGGGCAGGTAGCACCCCTCTCGCCGCACGAACCACCGCCGCCGCCCGCAAGCGCCGTCACCGCCAACGGCCCCGGCCGCCACCACCGCCGGCAACCGGCGTGGCCACCGCGCGGTCGGCGACCACTCCGACAACGACCGCGAGGACAGGACCGCAGGGCCATCCACCGACGATCTCCACCGGCGCATCCGACCCGTAGGCCAACATCCGTCCACGAAGACGGTGGATCGGCGACCATGTCGCGCACCACCGCCGCCACAGCACAGATCCGCCCAGCCATCCTGCGCTCCTCTTTCACCACCGCGTCGTCCGCATCGCCACGGCCTCCGAGCGCCGCCCCGATCGAAGGCCATGGCTTCCACCCGAAGACCTCGCCACCACCATCATCGGGGCTAGCGCGGGCTTCCCGGCCGTCCCCTCCGGTGGTGGCGAGGGGAGAATTGGCGTGGGGAGGCCGGCGGCTGGTTAGTTTTTTCTCCGCCTGGCATACCCTAACTTCTTAATAATTACAGCCAAATTTCAAATAAAAAAGTTAAAGCCGTACCGTCCATAACTCTGTCTCTCTCTAGATCTCTCTCCCTTCTCTCTCTGTGTGTCCACTCTCTCCTTTATATAGGGCACTCTCGGGCAGTTCATAGGGGTAAAGCTGTAGAGATACCAAAGACAGGGCGGGCAAAGAGAAAGATGAGGCAGCAGCAGCAGCAGCAGCATCCGAGTTCGCCGAGTAGGTTCAAGACGATTTGTGTCTTCTGCGGCAGCAGGCAAGGCAAGAGAAAGAGCTACCACGACGCCGCCATTGCCCTTGCGCAAGAGTTGGTAATACGATCGATCCAAGTATATAGTTTGTGGTTATGTGCATGTATATATGTTCAGTTCAAAGGCTCTAGTAGTTTAGTCTGGTCAACTATACGTCTATAGCGCAAGGTACGTACTGTACTAGATCCAAGTAGCTGTGTTGTGGTTCGTGAGTTTCACTTCACTAATGCCACGAGCATGCCAGCGCCGCGCCGATCACATGCATCCACGTCGACGACGACGGCTCTCGGTCGGCAAAACAATTCAATCCGAAGGAGTCCTCATTGTGCTTGCAGTTGCAATCCGAAGGAGTCCTCATTGTGCTTGCAGTTGCAAGTAGCAGCTTGTTGCCAAAAAAACCACCTGCCTGGCGATGTCGTGCTGCAACCTGTACTGCATGCTTGCAGAGTGCGTGCTCACTTTTGGAGAGAGTCACGTACACTCACTGCGAGCTTCAGAAGGAAATAAGTACACGTACTTGTCTTAGCTGATGAGCATCTTGTACTATGCGATGCCATATTTAGGGAGTTTATAGTTGCCTCTTTCTGTGTAGTACGGAGTACTTTCCTTAACCAAACATGAAACATGCTCTAGCTTGTTGGGTTAGCCAGAACGGCAGAACATCTGCCTCTGCTTTGCCGTTGGATTAGAGCTGAGCTTCAGCTGTTTTGAAGGGGGAAAAAAATTAAAAACAATGCAGGCAAATAACAAAAGCAATGAGCAGGGTTATTTTCTCGTAATATAGAAGGATTATTTCGCTAGCTTCTGTGTCGAACTGAGGCGGTGTCGATCGGCGGTGGTGGACGCATGCATGCAGGTTTCGAGAGGTATCGACCTGGTGTATGGCGGCGGCGGCATAGGTCTCATGGGGCTCGTCTCGCAGACCGTCCACCGCGGCGGCAGGCGCGTCGTCGGGTAAGTGCGCCAGCCTACGAGCTGATCTTCTGTTACAATGCAATACAGTAGTAGCTAATGGAGTACTGCATCCTTTTTCGTCTTCCTGCAGAGTGATTCCCAGGACTCTGATGGGCACTCCCGAGGTAGAGAGCGCTATATTTTTTTTTTATCTATTGCGGAATGTTATTTGATTTCTCTTCTGTTCTTGCTTTTTGGCGTTTATAGATCTAGATACTATAATAACAGGACAACATGATGCATGCATAGCCAACACTATTACAACAGCGTTTTCTGTTGGCGGTTCCAGAGGCATTTCTACAAGGCCAGTGGAAATAAAGAAATTGCTTCTGGCGTTTATGCTTCTGAAGCTGTTGTCTGCTGTCTTTTTCTTCTGTCTTCAATTCAGATAATCGGAGAGACGGCGGGGGAGGTGATTGCGGTGGCGGACATGCACCAAAGGAAGGCAGAGATGGAGAGACAATCTGATGCGTTCATAGCCCTGCCTGGTGAGTAGGAATATACGCACATATATACTACAATGTTGTACGTGCACATATATAACCTGCATTCATATGCTGGTCCATAAATGGTCATCAGAACTATAGTAGCTCTGACGTGTGTACATGGCTGAACTAGCTATCCTGACGACTTTTTTCCCCTCCCATTCAGGAGGCTATGGAACACTTGAGGAGCTGCTTGAAATGATCACATGGGCGCAGTTAGGCATCCACGCTAAGCCGGTAATTGTCATCATAATGATATGCTGCATTCATTCATCCACACGCACAGTATATGTATGTGCCTCGACGTGCCTCGATTGGCACGATCTATATATTGATCAGCTTCTCTCTCCATCGTCTTCTGCAGGTTGGACTGCTGAACGTTGATGGCTACTACGACCCCATGCTTGAATTCATCGACCAGGCCGTGGAGGAAGGGTTCATCAGCCCCAGCGCTCGCCGCATCATCGTCCAGGCCCCGACGGCGCAAGACCTCATGGACAAACTTGAGGTAATAGCACAGGCACAGCGGCCTAGCTAGCTGCTAGTAGGCACTGCAAATCTTTCAGTCTGCAGATTACATCACAAACGTCCTTCCTGCTAGCTGCCTCTGCATCTTCACTGACTACATCCATATATGTTGTTATATACAACAGGAATACGTCCCGTACTACGACGGAGTTGCCTCCGGGCTCAACTGGGAGGCGAGGGACGTCGCCGTCGATGATGCCGCAGGTGCTGATTCAGCGACGATCAGCGTTTCAGGCATATGAGGAGTTGGCATGCAATGCAGACTTTAGGACACGCTCAGAATACTGTGTGTGCGCGCATGTATTATGAACTCATGTATCGTAGTCGTAGGCTTGTACTCTCTATTCTAGATTATAAGTCGCTTTGACTTTTTGATATTTTGGTGTGCATCTAGATATAATAACAATGTCTCTATACCTAAACGTAGTACTACTCTTCTATGAGCAAATTGGGTTTTTGGCCTTGAAAAAAGTTGTCTTTAGGTTCTTGGCCTAAATCTCGTTGAATTTGGGAATTTGGCCCTGAGTTCAAATTTCTTTGGGATTTTGGCCCTTCCGTCCATTTGACAAGTTAACGGTGTTAGCACCATGATAAAATGACCTTTCTACCCCTAGATGAAAATGAAATACTCCTATGTGTATCGGCTATATATTATCATAAATCTTCCAAAATCCATATAATTTCACATGAAATTGGTAATGACAATTTCAGAGGCATATAAATCCACACTTCAAGTGCACATGTATCATCACTAAAATTCTATTGCTTGATCTTGCAAATCGACCTTGTTGCCCACTAATGCCATCACCAGATGCGGATTCCCTGTTTTTGATCAGCATGTGCAACAAGCCAACAGTAGCAGCTCTTGGAGCTGATCGATTTGTTGGAGAACTACTGAACATACGAAATTGGTGAAATGAAATGTAGTCATGTACTAGTCATCTACTACCTGCTTGTCAGCTCGTCTACCCATCTCTTTGCTCGCAAGTACGAGTCCTGCACGACACGATCGAAACATGGCAGGAATAACTTTCTAGATCATCAGATGTGCAGTTGGTACTTCGCAAATCGTCCAACGACCATGTTTGGTCGGCAGGCATCTGAGTTCGATCGAGGCCAGCCAGTTGGCAGTCAGCAGCCACATACCGTGCTCGTGATGTCGAAGACGACGACGGCCGCGGCGGCGCCACGGTAGTATATGGGGGCGGTAAGGCTGTGGTAGCTCGTCTTCCCGGCGCCCAGGTCCCCGGGAAGCACCTGCAAACAAAATCCATAGCGCTGTGTAGGTTCGTGTGCGCACAACTACAGGTGAAAAGTCCTACGTGCATGCCAAGTGTATGTGTGTGTGTATTGCAGCACATTTGCACCCACCAGCTTGGCCCGGATGACAACGCGAGTGAAAGGGGTGACGGGGGTAATTTGGTCTTTAGCGTTCGGGCCCATGGTTGTTTGACGGAAAACATCGACGGAACTGACGGTTGGGCCAAAATCCCAAAGAAATTTGGACTGAGGGCCAAATTTCCAAATTCAATCAGATTTGGGCCAAAAACCTAAAGGCAACTTTTTTCAGGGCCAAAAACCCAATTTGCTCCTCTTCTATCCAGGGCCAACGGGCCTGTTTGCAGCTTGAACTCGTTAGTTCCGCGGACGCCTTGGGCCGGAGCGAGCTGGCAACTCGCGTTTTCGCCCGAACAACTGAACTGACCAGGCCTGTGACGATGATGCAGGCCTGAAAAGAAGGACAGCATGGGAAAACGAGCCCAGGAAATCCCTGGGCCGCAAGGTGCTAAGCCCAAATGCAAAACGTTGCTCAGGCCCCCTACCATTTCTCAAAAGTAAAATCAAACAAGAACCGATGGCAACTCCACTCCACGAGAACACGAAATCGCATCCCCAGCGTCGACGCCGCGTGTACAAGGAACAAAAATCGACCCCCCTCGGCACGCGTCCCCGGCACGAGCAAATGGGCATGCTTCGGTGCGTGTCTTTTATCACTCGTTCGTCCGTTCCCGTGGAGGGGGAGACCAGGGCCACGCCCCGGCGAAAGGAAAGCATGTGGCGCGCCCCGGCGCCGGCGTGTCGAGCGGTGCCGGTCGGCACGGCAGGACTGACGGGGCCGGGGGCACGCACTCGATCGGCAGACCGTCGGTTCGTTTTAGGTCCAGGCAAGGCAGGCACAGGCAGGCGTGCGATTGGATCTGATGGGATCGCCCGTCCGCCACGGAGAAAGCGTCGGCATATCATACCGCTGCCGTGTGAGCCGTGACATCTACCGGCATCGGCGGCTGTTCATCAGTCGTGCCGCCCTGCTGCTGTGGTGCGTGCTTTTCCAGTTTGGTCTGTGCGACTGTGCGCCTCGACCCACCCGGCCACCCGGCTCCCACAGACGTCCAGCCACACGTGCGATGGCATTCCCGTCCGCCGAATAGAACAGTGCTGACTGCTCGACCACATGGTCGTACTAAACCACAGGAACAGAAATGGGTCTACATAGGAATATGATATGAATATCACTTGAAAGCAAATTAACATTCTCATGGGAAAGGAAACCTCCATTTCTCCATTCCAAACGCCACGTGCATGTCAATAAAACTAGGATTGGGCTCCTAACAACCGGCGTTTGTTGTTGTAGGCCTGAGCTTGGAGAGTAGGCGGCGTCGGGAGAAAAGCACATCGTTATCAACTGACGACGTAAGTATATCTGTCACTCTTCTTCGTGTGTAACTATTGATCTCCTTTTGTATAACAGTATCCCCAGTGTGTCATTCATAAGGCGTCATTGTAATCTTCACTATTTCTCTATCTTAATACAGAAGGTGCACAAACCTTTTTGAAAAAAAAAAATCACATCCGTCACTGAACAATAAAGTATGGGAGCGACTAGCGCTCGAACGTTCGATCATCGAACGCCGCGCTAGCAAGGCCCGGCCCATCTTCCCGCAGCACCCCGACGCCCAACCGCTCCACCCCCCGAACACGCACACACGAACACGCAAGCTCTCATCACCCCTCGCCCCCCTTCCGCGCGGCCTTCGCACCCCCTGCCTCTTCAGCAAAAGTCCGTCGGAGCCTCGCCGGAGTCTCGCCGGAATCCCTATGAAACAAAAAAAAAGTATGAAAATGAAACAACCGAGGGGGCCAAACTGAAACAACCGAGAGAAACAAATGAAACACACCTCGGGCCACAATCCACCTCGCCGGGAAACTTCGCCGGGAGCCTAAAAACCTCCCGCCACAGCACCCCCCCCCCCCTCGCCGGAAAATCCCAATCTACACCGAAGGAGGCTCTGCTGAAAACATCGAAAAACCCTTGTTGAAACTACACTGAAAATGAAACAAACTAAGAAATAAAAAGAAACAATCCAAAAAACCTTGTTGAAACACAGGTAAGAGGATGATGGGAAGGGGAGAGGAGTGCACATCAGAGGGAGCATCTCATCATCTGCGCGCGAAACATTGAGACCAAAGCAATGAAACACCGGCGAACCGGCCACAGAAGCATTTAGAACCAGAGTGGGGTGAGGAAAAAGGGCCGGGGAGCAACATCAGAGAGATAATCTCATCATATGTGAAACATCTCATCATAACCAGCTGAAACATTGAAAAAACACTTAAAACACAACAGGGATAGCTAAAAAGAAACATTAGATCCGGAGGAGTGAGGACGAGGAGGGTTTGCCCGAAACATCTCATCATCAGTGGCCGCAACATTGAACAAAAGACAGCTGAAACACAGTGGAAAACACAAAAACAACATTGGATCCGGAGGAGGGGGAGGGTTTGCCCGAAACATCTCATAATCAGTGGCCGAAACATTGAAAAACCTCAATGAAACGCAACGGTACCCCCAATAGAAACATTAGATACTGAGATTGGGGGGAGAGGAGGAGGGGACGAGGAGGAGGATCCATGGCCGCCGTTGCCGGATCCGCCACCGCTGGCGCCAAATCTGGGCGTCGTCCACTCACCGAAACCCTAGGCCACCGGGTTCGCGGCCATCGTCCGGCATGGGGAGGAGGGAGGAGGGAGGCCGAAACCCTAGGCCGCCGGGGGTTCGTGGCCGCCTCGCTGCGCGGATCCGCGGCCGCCGCCGCCGGATCCCGCGGTCCACGACCGCCGCCGGCATGGGGATGAGGGAGGAGGAGCGCAGGGGAGGAAGGAGGAGCTCGCCGCCGTCGCCGAACCCCTAGCCCCCGCCGGGGTTTCATGGCCGCCCCGCTGCGCGGATCTGCGGCCGCCGCGGCCGGATCCCCCCGGATCCGAGGCCGCCGCCACAGGATCCGGCGGATCCGCCGCCGTCGGATCCCACGGTCCACGGCCGCCGCCACCATGGGGGGCAGAGCGCGGAGGGAAGGAGAAGCCGGAAGGAGCTCCACGACTCCATGGGGGAGGGGAGAGGAAGGAGGAGGAGCGTGGGCCCGCGGTAGGAGCTCGCCGCCGTCGTGAAGAGCAGAGAGGAGGAGGAGCTCGGCGTCACCTCGTCGTCGTCGGAGAGAGAGTGAGACGGCCGGGGCGGGCACGCGGGGGTCATCCATCCCGTGGCGGAGCCGAGGCGCGTGGGAAATCCCAGATCTGCCCCTGATGGGCCGAGCGCATCGTCGGCCCACTCCCGTGCGCGCGTTCGACGCGTCGAACGTATGAAGCCTAGCATTACCGATAAAGGTATCTCTCCTTCGGATGTAGCAGCGCTGTCTCAAGGAAATAACAGCCATTGCATGATCGCGCTGCTCCGCTTGGAACCGCTAGTCCAGTCCTCCACTGCATTTCGTCACCACTGACTCAAGCCGGTGGAAGTTACAACGGTTGGCACGATTTCGACGAGACTACGCACAAAATCTAGCAGCCGTACTGTGTGTGCCAAGCAAAAACTGCGGCGCAACAGCGGGCTAACGAGCTAGAGCCTGCGGTAGCTAGGCCATCACCTCATGAGTCATGCATGACCGGATCCGGCCGGAGCAGATCAAATAATACCTGACGAAGCCACAGGGCAGGCGATGTTGAGAAGAACGAACACCCACGACTGCAGTCAGTGTGTCCGGTTTGATTTCGCACTCCCAAAAAACCCGTGCAAGCGCAATGATATTAGCTTATTAGGTGATGGTGTTGGTGTCAAACCCTATGGCATGTAGGTGATGGTGTTAGCGCACGCAATTACTTATCCTAAACAGCGGACGAGATCAACGAGATACATGTGTCGTGGAAAAGCGGCCGGCAGAGCCAAATGGGAGGTCAATTCCTAATATCATCTCATCTCATCCCGGTCAACTCGATTGGCTTTTCGCCTAACACTCTTTCAGGAAAAAAGAATGAAAAAGAAAGAGAAAGAAAAGCTTCCTCTTCAGGGGAGCAAGCAGCAGCAAAGCATGACAATGAATGAACGAAATCCAAAAAGCAACAGAATGCCGTGGTGACGACGGTGTTAGTAGTTGATTAGCCTCTGCATCCAATCCGTCCGTTTTGGCTTAGGTCTCCTCACCAACGACACTGCATTTCTCGGCGAATCCATCTGGACAGTTTCTGAGATTTCCATCAGCTGTGACGACTGTGAGACAGATCTAATAGGGCATCGGCCGCAAAATGTGTGGCTGCGCCCCGAGTTGTTCAGGTTCAGGCAGTCAGGGTCAGGGTATGCTACTGCTTGCGCCATTGTTGTATAGCGTCAATGGCCGCAATCTGTGGCGAGCAATCTCCTCCCTTCTCCTATGCCTAGCTAGCAGGTGCGGCATTTAGCCAGCAGCACCCAGGTGCACTGACGTCGCCGTGGAAGGCGTGCCATCGCGTCACGGTGCGTGTCAATAGCGCCCTAGACTACGCGATTATTTGTCCTCGCCTACTTACCTATCAACCGGTCGTTGATTTCCTCAGGTGCCGGCTGGTTAGATTAGGATCAGATATTGGGCCCGATCTTGTCGCGAGAAAAGAAAAATGAGGGGAGGAATGATTACGATCGAGATCGATGCGTCGTTTCCTTGCCTGCAGGGTGCAAGCAGGATGCAGCAGTTGCGTACGGGCCTCGAGCGCCGGGAATGGAGGCGATCGAGTCAAGGTGGCCGCTAGTGTGTCTCCCCCATGATGCATTGATGCGCGCCGTTCGTTGTAACTGTGCAGGTATGGCGACGGCACGCCGCCGCCGACGTGGCGACACGCAGAGCTTTCTGTTTTGCCGCATGCCATGCGCACTGTATGTACGTGGCCGCCGCGAAGCGCAGAGGACACAGAACATGCGGCCGCGAAATACAGAGGACGCAGGACAGGCGGCGGCGGCGGCCACGAAGTTTCGGCAGGGCACAAGGTTTGTCAATGCGGGTGTGCGGGTCAGTCGGTCAGAGAAGGCGCAACGCAAAGCAGAGCAGCAGCCGGAGCCGCCGCCGGTGCGTTGGCAACGCATGCAACACCTACCGGCCCGTGGCTGCGTGCGCACGTACGCTTTGGCGGCCGGCATTTTGGGTCGTCTGCGTGCTGCGTGCAGCTGCATTAGTCAGGAATGTCCAATTGTCCATCATGCCCGGTTAATGGTATGCTGTAGTAGTACGTTTGTATCCTTTGGTCTACGTTGATACAAGACGTGCGACGACCGACGAGAACGGCCTGGACAAGCCCCGAATGCAAATGCTACGTGCGCATTCAGACCATATTTTGATCTTGATCGATAGATTCCACTGCGGCAAAAGGCCCGCTGCGAATATAAAATGAGAGGCGCGGGAACCAGCAAACTCAGAGATGTTCGAAATCAATCTCCACGAACGAACAAGACAGCTTTCCCATCGTAAGCCCTTCTGGCGGAGTTTCGTAATATTGCAAATATACCCCTAATTAATCAGCTTATAATAGCATAAACAATGTTTTGCACAACAAATGAGCTAACTGCTGATGCGAAACCTTTCCCTTGGTTGCCTTGGATTTGATGCGCTTCATTCTTGCCATCTGTCCAACCGAATCACAACTCTCATGAGATGGAGATTAAGTTGGGGACTTTTATCGAAAGAGAGAATCATTCTTTTATAAGGGAAGAGATAATGCAGTTGTCATGAAATGATTATGTGTCATGATGCATGCACGTTCCATACGTCCTCACAAGACAGCACAATTAATTGGACCTATAAATACTTTGTATTATGAAGCATGGCAAACTCATGTGTTAATCACATCAATGACTTCCTAAGGACATATAAACAGCCCACAACAGGAATTAAACCTTAACTTGATATAAGGACCCTATTTATGAATTTAATGTGAGCATAGCAATAATAGGCACATGAACTGCAACCCTATAAAATTACACTAAACAAGCATGTGATATCTTTATCATAGACAGAGCATCTCAATACAAGACCAACAAGACCAAAACCATATTTTTCTGAGCATGCTAGAATTAATTATGCATTTCCAAAGATAAATAGCAATTATACCAATTGATACAATTTAAATAAAACTATACGAGAAAAGTTGCTCAAACAGGGGATATTATATTTTTCCTAGATACTACACTTCACAAGGATTACAACAAGACCAAGATCACTCAATTTGGACACTCCTAGCTTGAGATATAATTTTTCAAAACCTTTTTTCAAAATCTGTTAAAACTATTATTCTGAAAATCGACACCTAAAATGCTATGTGCACCCGGAGTGTACCCAGAGGTGCTCTACCGCTAGGTACACCCGGCTATTGTACCCAGACGCATGACTGATGACGTCACCCATGACGTCCTGATGACGTCACCCGAGGCCCGCATGTCATGCACCCGGACCCGGCCATGCTGACGTCAGCAATGACGTCAGCGATGACGTCACCTCGGACCTACGCGTCATTGACACGGATGGCAGTACTTTTGCCTCAGACTCTCACGAAATCGCATAAGCCCGGATCTGCAAACACTTGTGCCTTACGCTTTTGCACCGGGGACCTTGCTCTTCTTTTAATTCTGGACCGAGGTCCTTGCGCGGGGGAGCAGAGGATGGGCGGCCGGCTCGCCGGTTCCGGCCGCGGAGGGCTCGCCGGCGAGGGAGGAGGGGCGGCTGAGCTCCGCGCGGACCCGGCGCACCCGCTGGTGGGCTCGGTGGGCCCGCGGCGGCCGTGGCCCACCCGCCACGGAGCGGCGAAGCGGCCGGGCGGCGGCTTGCTCCGGCGGCCCGCGGCCGGGCGCGCCGACTCGAGGTGAGCGCGCGCACCGCGTGGAGGATGGCGAGGCGAAGGCCGGTGGTGGTGTTGGCCGAGGGCGAGGAGGCCCCGTGAAGAAAGTGTGCGGCGGCGCGAGCTCGGCGGCGGGGTGGCAATGGCGGCTCGGGCGCGCTGCGGCGAGGGAAAAAGGGGAGGAGGGAGGGGCGGCGAACGAGAGGGCGAGCGTGGTGCTTATAAGGATGACCCGGTGCTCTCCAATTTGGCCCGGAGGGAGGTCACGGGCGCGGGAGGGGCACGGCGGCCATGGCGGGTAGCGCGCCATCGCCTCGGCGCAGCGCTTTAGGGGAAAAAGTGAGGGCGACGGCAATCGCGTGCGCGCGCGTACTCAAGTACCACCGTCGCGGCCGTTGCCTCGTCGCGACGCCTTTGGCTCCTTCGTTTGGCGGCGCATGGCGTGCGGCCGGTGACGACACGGCGGCGATCGGCGATGCGGCGGCGGGGCGGCGCGAGCGGCAAAGCGGGCAAAGCGAGCGGGGGGAGACAAATGGGCGTCGGGCGGGCGAAGCGGCGACGGGGCGGCGGCGAGGCGCGCCGGCGGCGGCGGCCGGCGGCTGCGCGCTCGCGACGAGAAAAGAGGGGGAAGGATGATGACAGGTGGGGCCCGGGGTGGGTCCCACTGTTTTGTCTTTACGTGAAAATGTTTGACCGGGGATAACTCCAAAAATATTGCGAATTTGGAAAAACTCAAAACATGAAAGTTTCTCCATTTGATGAGAGGAATAACTTTCATGAAGGAAGTTTTTGCTAATTCGGCCTAGTTTTGAAAGTGTGAATTAGGGTCAAATTAGAATTATAAAAATATTATTTTTTTTTTCAATATTCCCCTTTCTTTTTGCCCTTTTGAAAGCCTTAAACCCATTTTCATGACTTGGGGTAAAAACAAAGTTTTCTCCAAATAATTTGCTCTAAAACTCTATTCGGGTACCAACTTGATCGAGCAATGTAAACGGGGCTTTTTGGAAAAATTTGGAAACTAATATATATATATATTTACCCAAAAAATCTATTTCACCACAAAGAGACAAACATCAAGCAATTCAGCCAATGATGAACATGTTATGCTTATGAGATTCTTATGCTCATGATGTGCAAGGTTTATTATGCCGAAAACTGGAGTTGTTACAGCCTACCCCCCTTAAAGAAATCTCGCCCCGAGATTTGAGCAAGAAGGGAGGAAAGGGGAGAAATAAGATTTTTATTTCACAGATCTGGATTTACATCGAGGATTACACGACTCTGATACAAAGCCTCTCAAGATTTGGGAGAACAAGGCTATGAGAAATACACGAGAATCATTAGCCTAATCCAGATATCGACTGATACAGGGACAATGAAGACACAGGATGAACACGACGCTCCAAAACGTCAAGAACGTCCACAAGAACCAGAAAACCTCTAGGGTGAACTCAACCATCGTGAACCCAACCAGCAAAATCAGTTCAAAACAGATTAGGAGTTCCTTCATGAAATACATATTTTTCTTCTCTCTTACGCTGGCGACTCTGGATCCACGGACAACCACCGAATCTTACCACTCTGCTCCTGATTGCTCCCTCTTTCCAAAGCGATGGCTTCCTCAAGTTTCTCTTCTCAGAGCAAGGTTTCAGATTAGGGGATGGAAAGAAGAACAGATGCACAGGAGGGCACCCACGACGGAGTGGGAAGACAGAATGATGCAAGGCACTAGAGCGGAGGCAAGAGGAAGAAGATGGACGACGAGTCACTCACGCACGGGCGAGGAGAAGATGAAGGAGGGAATAGATTCGCTCGGCGAGGAGGCGGGCGCGACGTATTTGAAGTCGGGACGGAGAGGAGGGGTCCGGCACGGAACGAGGACGAGGCACGAGAGCCGACGGGCGACAGGATAAAGGAGAATACACTGTGCAGGTGTTGCGAGTGCGGCACCACGATCACGCGAACACAGTGCACAAGTGGGTCCCCTAGGATTGCAACGGTTCTCTTCGGTTGACTTGCCGTGACCATTCCGAGTTGTCCACATATTCATTTTTCCACTTCCAAGACCATTAGAGGACATTCTTCTACTTATCCCATTCTTCTAATTCGATGTCACATCCCTTTTTTCTTAATCTGAAGTATAAAGATGACAAGAATAGTACGATGTACTCTCTCATTAAACCCCAAAATTACTACACAGTAGGGCGAGGTTATCGCAAGGCGTAACCAACAATTACCCTATTGGAGGCATCAAAGGGTTTAATGTGAGAGAATCTCGCTACTCACATCATCAAATACATCAAATGGTGCTTCAACCCTCAAAGAGTTTACCACTACGAAGGTCAAGCCGAGGTTTGCACATCTCTGTCAAGCTAAATCCAAATCAAGTTTGTTGTCAATAAGAATAGCATCTCGCAATACTTTCTACAATATCACCAAGGACTGTGTGCAAAGGACAAGCTGAATTGGCTATCAACATTGGATTACTTGAAGTGAGTCAACACTGGTACATTCCTTCATAAGAGCACATACCAATGTATGCTAATATGAACCAACTAGATTGAAGAAGTCCACTCTTTTGCATGTAGAAGTCAAAGTTCTTAGGTCAATGATTCTCTAACTCCATAGAAACCAACCAATTACCTCTCTTATTGGACGAAAACAGTAACATGAGCAGATTCCTTGGCAAGGACTCATGATTACCAATTCCTTTCTATGAGTCATGCTCTCGAAGCAGGGCATTGTTGAGTTTGGTCATCCAACAAACATTCCTTCCCAATGATAAGCGTGCCAACCTTTCTTTCAGAGCGTTGTCTCTACTAAACCAAATTCTCATATTCATACGACTTTTGTTTGATACTCAAAGCAGAACTGTATGTTGGTAAATCCAAGATTATTCCCAAGCACTTGTACGATGTGTACCCAATGCATTGCTGAATCCGACATCATGACACTTGAGCTCATGACCAGATGCAAACCCAAAAAATTGTTGCCATAATCCGTTTATAAGAAGTTTTTGTCTGAAGAATTTCCTTCATGATCTCCCATAAAGCATGAATACTCCATAAGGCCTTAGAATACCTAATAGATGTATAGGAGTTCTAAGTCTCTACTGAGGAGTACCATGGAATAGGAAACCATTCTCTTGATCATACAACGACTGGTATAGTCCTTTGTCTACCACCTCTTGTGGTCCAATTGGTCTTACTGTAAGCGATCTCATTCTCTGTGATTTGCCTGATTTTGCTCTTCGAGAGAAAACGTCATAAGAGATTGGATGATGAGTATCGAGAGGAAATCAAGGCAGGTTCACGCAAAATGACACCTCGAGGCAATCTCTATAATAGGTCAAGACCAACAATCGTGATACTGCGCGTGCCGAGCAAAGACATCCATGTGTCTGCGGCCACGGGTGCTGCTCTCGGTTTCGTCGCGGCACCATCAGTCATTAATCAAGACTCCATCACAAATCTTGCGTTTGAGATGCAATTCCACATGATTGAAGGTATTCTCGCATGAATAAGCATTACGTGCAAGGCAAAAGTGAGATATACGAAAGATAGTCACAAGGACACAAGGTAATAGGAAAAGGTCAACTACATCAATTTGTAGCAACCTACTGTCATAATATCATGGCGCGATTTGAATGTGGGTGGGTTGCATTAACAAGGATATGCATAAACAAACATTCAAGGGAGGTTTTATGACAAAGATGTTGTCTAGGCTTAGACGACATAACGGGTTATGATTAATAATTACAATACCTGCGTACCCCCTAGTAATCCATCTAGGTGCGTCCACCCAAATGGTCTAGGTTCTTGTCGCGGCACGGTAACTTATTAACCGAAACAATATTGCCATGACTATGACCAATAGAATAATTCGCCAGATGATCGAATTATAAACGATATCTTGTACAACTAAGCTCTGTGCACAAGACAAGGTCAAGGAATTACCGAGAATTTTAAAATTGGATAGCAAGGGATATTTTTGAACGACATAGCATGTGCTACATACTATTGTCGCGTCGTTCCCCAGTGATGATTAATAACAATATTCACTTAACAATTGGTCTAGACATGTGACAACAAGAAACCAATGTCAACATATCATTATAGATCGAGAGGAATAGAAGTGAATTTACATGGACGAAGATAGAATACAAATTTGATCGACGACTGAATTTTGATGCCCAAAATACATGACATATAAAACTTGTTCTTGCAGGCTACATAGGACGAATACATCACTTAAACACGCTAAGATTCATAATCACTAATCCTCAAACCATTGTACCATCTGCTTAGGAGTATAGCTCATTACAACAGGTCTGCTCAACGGAAAACATAACATTCCTACTAAAGACTTCTCATCAGGCCTACTCCTCATGGTCATGGTCCATGTTCTCAACACTTTCTGCATTTCCAGTATTCGCACTATCAATGTTGGGCACTATCTGAAGTCCTTCCTCATCAACACCGAGAGGATTGGGGTGAAGCTGGTTGTAGACCCGTAGCAGTTCTCCTTGCAAAGCACCATTGATGACCTCTAATGCAGGCACTTGCTCCCTCAGACGGTCTTTCTCATTCCAAGCTTCATTTCGTTGCTGCTCAACTATACCAAAGGCTTGTTGCCACTGACCAAGTAGGGCAAGCAACTCCAAAAACTGACTTTGTGCCACAAAGGTCTCATGAACAGCAGCATTTTCTCTCTGAAAAGCCTGATCTTTGGAGATTGCCATTTGCTCAAGCAATGTGGTCAGTCTCTCAACTTCCTCTTCATATTCTTTCTTCGTCTCTCGCTTAAATGAGGTGACGTAGACGAACTCACGATTAAGGGATTCCAATGCATTCTCCAGGCAGGAGTAACTCTTCATCATAGCAAACATTGCGCTACTAGCAGGACCATTGCTGTTCTCAGCCTCTTCTTTACCATCGACAAGTGCAGTCTCACTAAGCTGACGCCACACAACATGGTATGGGTCACCCTTAGGAAACACACCTGCAGTGGCACGAGCAACCTCTTCGGGGCATCTTTTGAGCAATTCCCGTGGTGCCTTATATGCAACCACATTTGCACCTTCTGAGGATTCCTACCTCGAGCAATGAACCAACGTCCACACCAAAGTGACGCTCCTTCACTCTTGGCGGGAATTATTACTTCAACAGGAAGCAAACTCATACGCTGACTCTCCAGTTCCTTACTCCACTGATAGCGAGGTTCTTTACCCGTGGAATAACCCACTGAGTGCAGAATTCGCCACAGCAAAGAAGGCATTCCAAATTCTTTTAGAAACTTTTTGGCACCACGTGGCTCACGGGTGGCAAACTGCTGATGCGAAACCTTTCCCTTGGTTGCCTTGGATTTGATGCGCTTCATTCTTGCCATCTGTCCAACCGAATCACAACTCTCATGAGATGGAGATTAAGTTGGGGACTTTTATCGAAAGAGAGAATCATTCTTTTATAAGGGAAGAGATAATGCAGTTGTCATGAAATGATTATGTGTCATGATGCATGCACGTTCCGTACGTCCTCACAAACCTAGTAAACAATAAATTCTAGCGTTTTAGACGGTGGCATACCAACGTGCTCTCATATAGCGTAAACTAGTCGGGCTACATGATCTTGCGTAGTTAGTGTACCTGCAGAAAATTCATTTCAGCCCAATATTCCAATGAATGCAAGCGACGTAAAAATCCACGCACCTTCCGAACAAGGTGAAATCTCCGATTACTTGCACCCATTCCCGAGTGCATACTACCCAACAAGTCATCAGAAGACGACACCCTCACATGGGGTACCTTCTTATAAACATGTGTGAACATGTATATAATCCGAGCACCAATAAGCACTCCCCTAGATCGGCGGTGTATCCGATCATGCTCTCACAACTCACACTTACCTGAGCGTTGAACCATTCTTACCTTGGCGTAGGGGCAAATTGATCCATACATAACCATTCAAGTGAATGGCCCTCATACATATCCGTCGTGTATGAGCACAACAAATAGAAAATATGATGCAGTAATCCCCCAAGTTAGTACTGATATAAGCCACCTGAAGTCCTTAATTGGGCATAAAGGATATGACTGGTCCAAGGCACATATATAAGTTTTGAAAACCACACACTTTTGAAAAGCCTATATATGAGATTAAGTGGCTATAAGTTCGTAATTACTGTTTATAAAACAAATTCATTTTGTTTTAAATATACTTATGAACAACGAATACATTGAACCTCGCTCCGATGCCGTATGTAACCGACCAATTAATATAAACATAATGTACTAATGATGTCGCCTAAGCAACCTAATTAGCACATGACGCTTATATCAACCCGGTAGTCCGTGAAACCACGAAGGATTTCAAACTTTCCACAATACGGCCCGAGACCGAATTGAGTTCAACATAAAACCATTCATAGTAATACATAAGTTCACAAGTAATTGATTACATCGGAGTTTATGAAATAGTTATTACAATGCCAAGTTAAAAACCAAGCTGCGGAAGCAAAATAAAGTGTTGTTTTACAAACGCACACTTAGTTCAAAATAGTGCCTGGTCCTTCATCAAATCCAAAAAAGCATAGAGGTATGAGATATAAGAGATGACCTTGCCCAAGGTCTAATCCTCCCGTAGTGGGATACGAGGTCCATCTTGTTGCCACGGCAAAGGTCTTATGATCTCGCAACAAGTGGGAATAAAACCACGAGTACAAGAAGGTACTCGGCTAGACTTACCCGTCATAAACCAAAAATAAAGTGACACCAAGGAGTATGCAAGGCTTTATGAGTGGGGTAGGCCGACTCATTTAAACTTGCGATAAAAGATGAGCTTATTAAATAATCATTTAGTGATAAAGGACTCTCTAGCTTATCATCTTTTAGGTTGGATCCTGACATCACTAGATTAGCACACTGTACTATTCCAACTCCGGGGTATGAGCAAACAAAACTATCCTATCCTTCGGGTTGAGCATACCGATCAACAACATAGAACCATAACCATCCTATTTTTCACAATGATTTGCGACGGTGCCGCTTTGCTCGGTCAAGTGTTCACTTGTCCGGGAACGATGGCGATTATAATCGATTGCAAACCCGGTGGCGGGTATTCCTCACACAAACCACACGTCTCCCGTCGGAGTCGATTAGATCACCTTGGTCTATTCGGGTGGAGTCGCGGATTTCAGCAAATACGATTACACCGGGGCATGCCCGGCTACCGAGTCTCTCCGGCGCGACCGGCCACTGGCTTTAATACCGCGCCTGTGGGCAATACACTCAACTCTGCTGAAATTCCGGCCCAAACATCCTCAAGGCTTCGCGGTCGGATGATCGCATCCTTCCAGCTATCTGTGAGGCATTGTTCAACATGATCCGAGGACGTACAAAGCCATATTTCCTTAAGTGACATCGCCGGAGTTTCCGTGGTCTAACACACCACAAACCCCGACTAGTCGTGATTTAACATGGCCACATGGTTATGTTCTCTAAACCAACCTCCATAGTATCAACCATAGGGTAGTAACCACCTACCTCGCGGATGAGGGTCAATCACCCGTCTTCTACCGATCTAATTAAGTAGTGCTAAGCATATGAACGATCCTGAACTTAAAAAGGGTAAGGTATTCAGGTGGATCAAGGTACTCATAATGCAGTAACGGTTCCAAGTAACGCCTATAAACTTAATGCATCATAAACAATAAAGGACGCAAAGTAAATCATTTTGCAAACCGTAGGAGAAATGCTCCCGGGGCTTGCCTTCCTAATACGATCAATGTTGAAGCTCCTAGCACTTGATCACTCCACGTCAGTTCCTGGTTCTCGATCACCTCACATGCCGTGGTTCCCCTTGGTGACTCCTCCTTTGGATCCTTGCCCCACGTCACGTTCTGTTCTCCTAGCGATCCTGTATGATGCGGGTGCATGTATGAATACTAAGAGTACACATGGTATGATAATGCGAATGCGTGCTTTGCTTACTCTTTCTACAAGGTAGTCAACATCATCCAAGAACGTGTACCATAAGCACATGTCATCTACTACGTTTTCTATTACAACAATGTAATCCTAGTACGACATCCCTTTCTACTATCATCAGCAAACAAGTCAGTAAAGCCAAGGAGACTACACTCACACATAATCATCCTAACCATATAACTAACAGATCAATAAATAAATCGTAAATAAATAACCATAGACCCTATGGATATGAATGAAGACATTCTGGAAAGCTTATGAAATTCTCCATCAAACATCTGAAGACATCACAAACTGATTCCCAGGTTAACTACACCTAAAACACAGAGCATCATGACTGATTCTGGCAAAACAGCCACTAAAACAGCCACGATGACCATCTTGTCACACCCATAACTCCTAAACCATTCATGCAATGACCATGAAACTTTAACAGTAGTTAACTAAGATAATACTCCAACTTTCATCTATAGACAAGTTAATCAGAAACCCAACTTTTAAATAGATTAGCCTATCCTCAATGGGCTTAACCCCTAGTTTGAACATCCAAGGGTTGAACAGGAGCACCATGATTGGCTACTCCTAAAATCCTACAAAAATTACAGTAGACATAGCATGGCAGTACTAGTCTACCATCCAAAAATCACACCTTTTGGATGAACCTACTGACCTATGCATAATTCACAAGACAGCACAATTAATTGGACCTATAAATACTTTGTATTATGAAGCATGGCAAACTCATGTGTTAATCACATCAATGACTTCCTAAGGACATATAAACAGCCCACAACAGGAATTAAACCTTAACTTGATATAAGGACCCTATTTATGAATTTAATGTGAGCATAGCAATAATAGGCACATGAACTGCAACCCTATAAAATTACACTAAACAAGCATGTGATATCTTTATCATAGATAGAGCATCTCAATACAAGACCAACAAGACCAAAACCATATTTTTCTGAGCATGCTAGAATTAATTATGCATTTCTAAAGATAAATAGCAATTATACCAATTGATACAATTTAAATAAAACTATATAGAAAAGTTGCTCAAACAGGGGATATTATATTTTTCCTAGATACTACACTTCACAAGGATTACAACAAGACCAAGATCACTCAATTTGGACACTCCTAGCTTGAGATATAATTTTTCAAAACCTTTTTTCAAAATCATTAAAACTATTATTCGAAAATCGACACCTAAAATGCTATGTGCACCCGGAGTGTACCCAGAGGTGCTCTACCGCTAGGTACACCCGGCTACTGTACCCAGACGCATGACTGATGACGTCACCCGGGGCCCGCATGTCATGCACCCGGACCCGGCCATGCTGACGTCAGCAATGACGTCAGCGATGACGTCACCTCGGACCTACGCGTCATTGACACGGGTGGCAGTACTTTTACAGAAAGTCCCTCAGACTCTCACGAAATCGCATAAGCCCGGATCTGCAAACACTTGTGCCTTACGCTTTTGCACCGGGGACCTTGCTCTTCTTTTAGTTACGGGCCGAGGTCCTTGCGCGGGAGCGAGAGGATGGGCGGCCGGCTCGCCGGTTCCGGCCGCGGAGGGCTCGCCGGCGAGGAGGAGGGCGGGCGAGCTCCGCGGGACCGCGCACCCGGGGGGGCTCGGTGGGCCCCGCGGCGGCCGTGGCCCATCGCCACGGAGGGCGCGGCCGGCGGCGGCGGCTCCGGCGGCCCGCGGCCGGGCGCGCCGACTCGAGGTGACGCGCGCACCGCGTGGAGGATGGCGAGCGAAGGCGGGGTGGTGGTGTGGCCGAGGGCGAGGAGGCCCCGTGAAGAAAGTGTGCGGCGGCGCGAGCTCGGCGGCGGGGTGGCAATGGCGGCTCGGGCGCGGCTGCGGCGAGGAAAAAGGGAGGAGCGGGGCGGCGAACGAGGGGCGGCGTGGTGCTTATAAGGATGACCCGGTGCTCTCCAATTTGGCCGGAGGGAGTCACGGGCGCGGGAGGGCACGGCGGCCATGGCGGGTAGCGCCATCGCCTCGCGCGCTTTAGGGGAAAAGTGAGGGCGACGGCGATCGGCGTGCGCGCGCGTACTCAAGTACCTGCGTCGCGGCCGTTGCCTCGTCGCGACGCCTTTAGCTCCTTCGTTTGGCGGCGCATGGCGTGCGGCCGGTGACGACGGCGGGCGCGCGGCGATGCGGCGGCGAGCGAGGGCGCCGAGCGGCAAAGCGGCAAAAGCGGTCGAGCGCGCGGGGAGACAAATGGGGCGTCCAGGGCGGCGGCGAGCGAGCGACGGAGCGCGAGCGAGGCGCAGCGCTGGCGGCGGTCGGCGGCCGGCGCGCTCGCTCGCGCAAGCGAGCGAGAGAAAGAGGGGAAGGATGATGACGGTGGGGCCCCGGGGTGGGTCCCACTATTTTGTCTTTACGTGAAAATGTTTGACCGGGGATAACTCCAAAAATATTGCGAATTTGGAAAAACTCAAAACATTAAAGTTTCTCCATTTATGAGAGGAATAACTTTCATGAAGGAAGTTTTTGCTAATTCGGCCTAGTTTTGAAAGTGTGAATTAGGGTCAAATTAGAATTATAAAAATATTATTTTTTTCAATATTCCCCTTTACGTTTTTGCCCTTTTGAAAGCCTTAAACCCATTTTCATGACTTGGGGTAAAAACAAAGTTTTCTCCAAATAATTTGCTCTAAAACTCTATTCGGTACCAACTTGATCGAGCAATGTAAACGGGGCTTTTTGGAAAAATTTGGAAACTAATATATATATATATTTACCCAAAAAATCTATTTCACCACAAAGAGACAAACATCAAGCAATTCAGCCAATGATGAACATGTTATGCTTATGAGATTCTTATGCTCATGATGTGCAAGGTTTATTATGCCGAAAACTGGAGTTGTTACAGATATGTGGTTATGGACTGGATGAAATGAGTGCTTAATTGTGTGTCCATCTGTGAATTAGAATTTCAAATATTTGAAATATTTGTATATTTGAATTCAAATATAAATGTATTTGAATATACAAATATACATCTATGTAAAAAAATTCTTTCCCTAGAGTTCTATTTCCTAGGGAAAGATTCCTAAGAAACTATTGGTAGCTTTCCTGAGAAAGTTTCCGAGGATGCAACCCCTAGGGAAAGAATGTTTCCCTACAGTTTTACCCAAAATCGTAGGGAAACTCTCTCTTTCCCGTCGAATTCCTCCATAGGGGACTTTCCCTACGAAAAATCCTAGGGAAAACAGTTCCCCTACCATTTTTTGACATTTCCCTAGGATTAGTAACGCTAGGGAAACTCGTTGATTCTAGTAGTGATGCTATATGTATGTAGCCACTAGCTAGTGTGTCAAACGCCGCAATCTGTGGCGAGAATCTCTCCTTCTACAGTCAAATCACCTGATGTTGTCGTCCCCGTGGAAGCCGAAACAGTTGAAGCAATTCGTGTCAGTCAGTAGCGGTAGTGGCCATGCTCGTGTCTGTGTGTGTTCATTTGTCCTTCTTGCCCCGAATTTTTTGTATGTTTATCTTGTAGCCTGCTATGATTCACCCAGGTGCCACCTGATGACTAGCTAGTAGGACCATGTACCAGATTAGATCAATTAGGCGATGGCCTCGAAGAGATAATAATACAAGATTAGGGTTGATTGATCGATGGTGTTGCAGACATTCAGATCAGACAAGTCATAATTCCTCTGGGTGCCGCAACTTGCGTGTGTTGTTGAAGCTCCGACAAAAGGAGGGTTACGTGATAAGTGCGCCGTCGTGTTTACAGATGGCTGCTGGTGATCACTTGCTATCGAACTTGGGAGAACATTTTACTTTAGTTTGGAGCCAAGTGTTTGTCGTTTCGTGATTTCCTAGAATGAAATGAGATCAATTTCACATAAACACGTAAGCGCGTTAAATAAAATGGGGTTCTGGTCGATAATTAGTTTTATCAGATCTGTAGATTGCATTGTGTGGATCAGTGGATAGCATATAAGTAAGTGACAAGAAGTTTGCCGGATCGGAGCGTTTCATTCTGGCCACATGCAAAGGCCCCCAGCAGGCTTGCGTTGCGTGTGAATTTGCCTTCCACCGTACGTGACAAAAAATGGTCACGCATCTACAAGTAATATAAACGTCTGGCATTTGTACGTGGCATCATTTCCGCGCTCTCAGCACGGTTTTAAGTATTTCTTTTAAGTTGTGCACGGATATCCATATCAGGAAGTCAAGGCTTGGTGGTGGAACAGACCCATGACCATGATGCGCGTGACGATCACTGAGGCGGCGAAGTGGCGAACGCCCTCTGAAGGCACACGCACAAGCCTTTGGTGCGGGCGGCATGATGTACATGTACGTACATGCACGAGCGCGATGTCCGCAGCATTCATGCAATGTACGGAGCCATAGCGGCGGAAATTCCGCTGGCCAGCAGATCGAGTGGCGAGGGCTAGCTGAACCGTACCTGAAATGAACGGTGTGGACCGGACGAAGCCCACGTCAGGGCGAGAGACGGCCGCCGCCGGCCCGTACGTACGCGACTCCACGGGTATGTGCGCTGCGCTGCTTCTCTCCAGCTCGCGCCGGCGTTTCTCGTTGTCATCAAATGCCATCGATCCTGTATTTCTATGAGTAAAATACAAAGTACATACGGCTGTTTTCCAGGAGACACTAGAAACGCCGTCGTCTGGTGGCGTGCGTAGATTACTCCACATACGTACATCTCTTGTTTTCCTTGAAACAAACAAGGGCTGCCGGCTGCCGGCCGGGTCCGCGGCCTCGGTTCTCCCTGTGTACCAACTTTGTTCGATGGCGATCCAGCCGCGCGCGGACAAGCAGCTATCCGGTCCTGAGCCGCCGCTGCACCTGGCCGATCGCCGGTGCCAAATACGTAAACTGCCTGCCTGCCTGCCTGCCTGCCTGCCTGCCTGCGCCTGCGGCCTCGGGACCGCCACAAAGTCTTGGAACGGACACCGCAGGCGATGGCGCTACCTGCGCCGGGTGTCCGTGCCATCATCACTAACCGCCCACCTCCACCGGCGCGTCCACATGGGGTACGTACGGGCGCTGGACTTTGACCACGCAGTGATAAAACACGAACACCATGCTGCATAGCATAGCATAACTAGCCTTCCATTCAAATCATCCAGTGGTCCTGTCCGCGCGAGTTAGCGTTAACGATTTGCTTTCGGAGTTGTCCATCCTGAACCGAACCGGCACGTACTGTATACTTCTGCACGTCGTAGCGCTGCTGCTACAGGCTAGTATAACACTACCACAGTGCTATACTGCTCCTGGATGGCAGCAACTTCCCAACCCAACCACGCCAGGCAGGAAGACGTGTCAGCTGATCGTCTTCATCAATGCGGGCATGCGGCGGCGAACGACGAAGAGTCGAAGAGGGAGAGGCGTGCCCGCCGCTGCCTCCCCCGCCCCCGCCCCGCGACGAGCCAAACCTAACCCCCGTGCGTCCTTCCTGCGCGCGTCCACACACCGCTCGCTGCACGGTCGCAGCCAAGCCCTGCCCGCTGCTTTCTGTCGTCGATTGCAAATCAAGCAAGACTCCTCTGCATTCTGATATCTACTGCTGGTAGTAAAAGGGATCGAATCACTGTTCTTCTGTATACAAACAAACGCATACAGAAGCGTACTAGTCGAGCCGGCTGACCAGTCACGAGAAGACAAGCGAACGAGTTGCGGCGCGTAGTGCAGCCTCGGCTGACAGGTCTCAATTATGCAGCGGTCGCAGGCCGCAGCTAGCGCGAGAGACGTCTTCGTCGATCCAGGGCCGGGAAAACGAAGAAACGACACACGACACTTGCTTATCCGATCGATGCCGATGCGTTCCCGATCGAGACGAGCCGGGAAGAAAGGGGGAAAATAACTAGCGGCTGCCAGCCGAACGAGCTCTGCCGCCGTGCACCGTGCTGCGCTGCGCTGCGCTCCGTACGTCCGTGGAGGACCGAGTGAAAACGCCATCCCAAGGGGGACCGCAATGCAACTTGCTGGTGCATCGATGTGGAGCTATCTGAAATCTGATCTGCGTGCTTTTTATCTTCCTTTCTTACTTCCAGTGGATGCTTTTGTATCTGCCGTTGCTGCCGCCGCCACCTTGCACGAGCAAAGCAAGTGTGGTAGAGCATAGAGCTGCCTGGGACTGGGAGCCTTGCCTTGCCTTATCGAGATCGCAGTGGCCAAGAAAAGGGCGCAATAATGCGGGCGTCCTGGCCGGCTTTCCAAGGCTTCCATCGAGCTGAGCTGAGCTGATCAGCTGAGCTCGACGGATGGTGGTAGCTGCTGGTGGTGGCTGTGGCCGGGCGAGCTGGTGCCTGCCGATCGAGGTGCGTGCAGGTGCAGTCCAGCGTGCCATCATCATCCGTTGCCATCGTTCCTCCGTGGCCGCATCTGTGGCGTCGGCGTCATCGTCGTCCTCTGCCCTACATGGACCACATTCCACAGCAGGTCCCGCCCAAAAAGCGCTGATGTCATCAACGGACTGTGTATACTGCGGCTGGGCCCGCGTGTTCTGCGGCGGAGCCGTCGTCTCTGCAAACAAACGACGCTCTCCACCGATGGACTGAGCAGTGAGCACGGTGGGAGAGCAGATTATCGATAGGTTTCTTTAATAGTCTATTGTCCGTAGATACTTAGTTTATAAAAACACATTACACATATGTACCACATGATCAATGCAATTGAACATATGGACCACTTGATTAATGCAATTGAAATACTTGTCGTCGCACTCAACATATGTACAAAGGGTAGGTGTGTGCGGTGTCAGAGCACTTACAGTGTAAACTCTGCATATAGTTTAAGTTTATTATTATCTTTATATTTATGGTATTTTGCTGATACGATGTGGTAGTCTCTTTAATGAAAAGAGAGGGAGAAAAAATCAAGGACTACAAGTCGTATTTAGACTCCAAGCCTATGATATGTTCGAGTTAATAAATGGCTTAGACTATATGATAGAGGCTGCAGTGTGAGTGCCCTAAGGGTGTGGGCTCGAGGTTGGAATCAGGGTTTAGGGTTAGGATGTAGAAAACGATTTGTAACATCCATTTGACAGAAGTCGGGAACTTTATCCTCGATAGTCGGACTGTCCTAGAACCTTCTTTCCCATAGATGGGCTTTGCATGATAAAGTTTTGGAGCCCATGTGTTGAGTTTGTGTCCTAGGTTAAAGTCTTGTTACCATAGATCATATAGTTCGTGTAGTTTCCTCAACCATTTCCATCAAACCCAAGCCCCGCCAACCAATTTCTACACTTTTTGCTTCCCGCTTAGTCCACTATTCATAGGTCATTTGTAAAACATGCATAACTTTTATATACGAACTCGAACTAGCTAATTAGAGAAGTGACAATTCGTAATGTAGAAATTTCAACCGAGGTGAATGGTAGGATAGCCATCTAATTTACATGTCACATTTATGTTACACAATAGTTTCAATTTATGTAGATTTAGCTTGAGACTTGCAATATAATCAAGATATGTAATAATCATCTTAAAATTTGCTCTATCACGTATCTATATAATGATCACTTTAATTGTTGAAGTAATATATGTGTTGTTCCTATTTTTATTGGGTTTTGCTGCGGTACCCCCAAGTAACTATGAGCCGTTTATTTATTTTGATCGGACGGTTACGACAACATATTACCTCCTAGGAGGTAATAGATGAGACAAATATTAAATAAATCTTTTAATTGGCAAATTGAATAAAGAAAGGAAGTTTTAGATATGGAATGCATGATCGGGTGGATGTGGTAAACTTTTTGTTCTCATGTACGTGACAGGTATACGTATTACTGTGTGACTTTTTTTTTTTTTTTTGCTAATGTGTTTTAGTTGACGTGCACCATATTTTAATTCATAGAGGGTCATGTTAATTATATAATTTAGTTTTAATTGGTTAGCATGAGGCACACCGCACACTTGACTACATATCGTGCTGTCAAAAAAAACTACATAAGGTGTGTGTAACATATTTTAGGATACCGAAATTCAAGACTCAATTAATGGGTTAGAGACGTACCAATCCTTTTGCTACTGGACATGGTCGTTGTGCACCACGCACAAACGAAAAAAAGGAAAGACCTTGGTATTATGATCTGGCTCCCGTGTAAAATCACGGCTGGAAGGTTCTCTTCCCACTGATTACGGGATTTCAACAGATTTTTCTTTGATTATCTTGGTGTTTGTTTATTTAGTTAATTTATAAAATCTAATAATCAATGGCTCAGATTGTTTTGAACTATTACCTCTTAGGAGGTAATATTTGTACCGTAGCATTGCCCATTTTTATTAGATCATATTGGGGACTACCATGATTATTATGCTTAATTCGGGTCATCAGTGGACGATATTCTGGTTTAATATATGTAAACGAGATAATTTGGATGACCACATCATATTTATTAACAATCACAATAATTTATGGAACTGTGATGATATTGTTGTAACTATAAAGGTGAAATGTGTAACTATCCAAACTTTTTGCATATAACAAAATTGATATGAAAATGAAATATCTTATTATAAAGTGTATATATATTTTCTGGCTCTCCTATTTTCCATAAAAAAAACATCAATTGAGGAGTTGTATATCCACTCTGCATTGTCACCATGGCACCACGAGTGACCATAAGTATTTGGTTATCCTCGAGGCCAATATAACCGACCATGTCATAGTCGCCTTACGAAAATAAAGGATACTGATAGATTTATATATAGATATGGTAAAATTTTTATTTTGAATAAAATAGATTGTGATCTTATAAAAGACTAGCAAACATGTCTCTGCGTTGCACCAGAATATACATCTTGCGCCACGCCTAGCAGTTTGATTTGCTTGATTATTATGGACATGCAAGTTCAATCGCCAGCTAACAGTTAAACAGAATGACTAATTTGTAAAAATATAGAAATTATATATTATATTAATTTTGTGGTGGAATCCTTTATTCAATCTAAAACCATAATTCAATTTTATTTTTTATATTAGAAATTCTTCCAATTTTTAGTTAAAATCTTATATTTTTATCTTTATTATTCTCACTTGTCAACTTTTAGTTTTTTATACTACGACATGTGGAAAAACAAAGGAAATAGTATAAAAAGGAAAACACAAAAAAATGACAGCAGAGAAAGCACAACATGAAGAAAGCAAAGGAAAAAAAAGAACGCAAGAAAAGACAATATACACATGAAAAAAAAAACAGAACCAGAATAAAAAAATGGGGAAACGCAGAACCAGGAAAAAAGAAAGAAAAAAGGATACACACGAAGAAAAACAAAAGCGGAACTAAAAGACACGGTGGTAATATTCTGGCTCTCCTATTTCCCATAACAAATATCAGTTGAGGAGTTGTATAGCCACTGTAGTATCATCGTGTTCGTGGCATTGCTAGCGACCATAAATATTAGGTTGTTTTCAGTCCAATATGACAGTAAGGATAATAACTTCATATAAAGATCTGGTAAACATTTATTTTTAATAAAATAGATTATGATGATGCTATAAAAGATAGTACAAGGTGCCTAGCCACGCTATTAGCACTGCAGTCTAAGCAAGTTTAGATAGCAAAAAACCATGCAAATGTATCACATATGGATTAATAGTTTAAATTTGTCAAAGATTCGTAAATTTCTAACCCACAGGCCTAGTTCAGCTACTCATTTCAGCCGGCGTATCAGCCATACCGACTCATTCGCTCTCACAAAATATTGTTGAAACTATCAAAATCTACCAGTTTATCTATCCAACGGCCTCGAAAATCTTCAACCTTTGTACGGTGCCTACGATCTGACTCCATCTCTCCACGGTTAGTCTACAGTCCGGACCCAAAGCGTTGACTATCTGTGCGGCGGCCGCCGCCGGCAGCCCGGCATCGCGGCGGCTTGCCGGAGCCCCGCTAACCAGCTGCTACTAAACTCCCAGCATTTGCCGCGGAACCCATTTTATTTTTTTAAAAATAGAACTAATTTGAACCGATTGGCCCACGTGTCAGAGATCCCACGTATACGTTTTGGCCCATTCCTTGCTCATTTCGACTATAAGATGCGCACCTCGGTTGCCGCCTTCGTCCCCTCCCAACGGCCAGAAAGACACGTTAGCCAAGCTGCTCCTCTGCTCAGCCCCTCTCGTGGCCGAACAGGCAGAGCCACCAGTCTCCAGAGCGCTTCCATGGCGTCAGGAGCTGCGGCCGCCCCTGGCGTTCAGGTGAGCCTCCGTCCATGCCTTCCTCACCTCCCTTCAAGCACTCTCGAATGCTCTTCGATCACATCATCATATGACATGAACTGCCAATTTGGTTGCTAGGTCGTAAACGCTAACACTTTGATTCCTCTGTTCTGTTCTTTGCAGACCGTGGTGCTGAAGGTGGCCATCCACTGCCATGGCTGCAAGAAGAAGGTCCGGAAGGTGCTCAGGAGCATCCCAGGTGCGAGCCAGCAGATTTCTCTTTCTGCATACATTTCGAGCTGTTCTGGCTGAAATCTGACGGGGTTGGTGATCGTTTGCAGGCGTGCAGAACGTGACGGTGGACTCCTCGCAGCACAAGGTCACTGTGGTCGGCACCGTGGACGCGGACACGCTCATCCAGAAGCTGTACAAGTCCGGCAAGAAGGGAGAGACCTGGCAGTTTCACGAGCCGTCCAAGAAGACCGAGCCCGCGCCGGCGCCGCAGGAGGCACCGCCGGCTGCGAAGTCTGCCGGTGACGGCGCCAAGGAGGCTGCTCCTGCTCCTGCTCCTGCTGCTGCGGTCGCGGCGGACAAGAAGCCGGAGGCGGAGGAGAAGGCGAAGGAGGCGCCGGCTCCGAAGCCAGCCAGTGACGGCGGCAAGGATGCTGCTGCAGCAGCTGCTGCGCCCGCGGCTGACAAGAAGCCGGAGCCGGCGGCGGCGAAGGAGGCGCCGAAGGACAAGAGCTCCGAGGAGAAGAAGGAGAAGAAGACGGAGCAGGAGGGCGGTGCCGCGGAGAAGAAGCCCGCTGAAGCAGAGTCAAAGGAGGAGAAAAAAGTGGAGGATCCGAAGAAGGACAGCGGTGACAGCAAGGGAGCCGAGACGAAGGCCAAGGCCGCAGCAGAGCCGGCAAAAGAAGCCGCCGCCGCCCCTGCCCCCGCCGCCGCTGCCAATGACAAGCCCAAGGACGAGGCAAAGAAGAGCGACGACAAGCCCAAGGACGCCGGTAAGGCGCCGGAGCCTGTCGCCGTGACGACGACGCAGAGGTCCCTGCCTATGCCGCCGGCATCGCCGCCGCCAAAGCAGGCGTACGAGTACGAGCAGGAGTACCGGCACCCCTACTACGCGCCGCAGCCGGTGGTGAGCTACCACGCGTCGCACCCGAGCTCGAGCGTGTCGTACACGTACTTCGCGCCGCAGGCGCAGCCGCACCACCCGCAGCAGCAAGCTTACTACTCCACGCACCAGCCGCAGCCGTCGTACTCCTACTCCGCGCCGCAGCCGGAGAAGCAGTGGTCGCCGTCGTACCTGTACACGCCGTACCCGCAGCACGCGGCGGTGCCGACAGCGGAGCCGTACTACCACCAGCAGGACCAGCACTACGGCCCGCCCGGGATGCACGCGTCGCCGATGCACGACTCGTACCGCATCTTCGACGACGAGAACCCCAACTCCTGCAGCGTCATGTGATGTGAGAGGCAATGAGTTGATCGGCGCCGGCCGGCCGGGCTAGGACGCCGCCGGCCGGCCGCCGTGGCCAGCAAGTAGTTGGGGGAGGCGGCGCGGCTACCGCAATAGATCGAGACCTCTCTGTGGTTGTAGGTGGAGTAGCCTGTTGTTACTGCTCTCTTCCACTGTTAGTATAGAGGTCAAACCTCTCTCCGTGACAGAGCCTCTTTTTCATTTCCTTTTTACTGTTCTAATCATGGTAATTAGAGGCATGTAATTGTAATGAGATACGTACGCCTTTACCTGTAGTTAATTTTCACCGCGTCTATAAATGCCGGCTACTAGAATTTTGTACATGAGCTACCACAAATACATATATACAGTATATAACAGAGTATACATATGTAAACGACTAATAGTTTTCTATAGATAGAGAAAGGCAAAGACGTATTTGTATCATTTTAGAGATTCGGAACATTTCCTGAATATTTTATAGTCAGTATATACTGCTGAGAAAGAAGAGAAGCAAAGGTGAATTTGCAGAGAATATACTTCACCTTGCTGATTCTGCTCGTCAGTTGAAACATCAGTCTTGGACCTGCCATTGGTTAAAAAAAGAAAATTAAAAGGAGGGTCTTGGACCTGCCGTCAGCTGGATGATTTCATAAGTCAGGTGGCTGTGGTTTGTTTGGAATTCGCTTTCTGGAAAAATGTGTTTGCTCCATCCTCCTCATTAGAATTTAGAGGTAGCTATATGAAGTACTACTATATTCCAAGCCTAGTCCTCTCTGGGTTATTCAATTAGGAATCAAACATGTAACATCTCATGCAACTGCGGATCAGAGCATGAACTGTTATATTTAATAAATAAACTTCTCGCTAAACCGGAAGAATTTCTCTCTTATCCAAACACCTCTAGCTAGGGTTGTTACATACGTCAGTCGCAAGTCGCAACCCTTTTACACGAAGCGACCACCAATACGTCATGAGAGAGCCGTGACATGAACTAGAGTCCATGCTCTGTAGGTTTCTATCCCTGCTACGCGACCTCTACCGCGGCACCATAATTTAATTAATCGCTGATGCTAACCCCTCTGCTTTTTCGCTGATGGACGACGCAAGCACGATGATAATGATGATTAATTTCAGCGTGATAGCTCAGCGGGGGAAGGGTTAAGCACCAGGCCAAGCTGGCCGGTTTGTTTGAAGGCCTTTTAATACACCAGGTGGGGCTTTGTCCACATGCCAATGATTCATCCCTGCGTGCCTCATCACCCAGCAGGCTCTTCATCACATGATTAATTAATTAATTAATTATATATAATTAAAGAGTCCGGTCGCTAAGGCTGATGCCGATGCATGTTTTATGGGTGTGTCTCTTCATCACATGATTAATTAGTTAATTAATTATATATAATTAAAGAGTCCGGTCGCTAATAAGTAATCACACCCCTCAAATCAAATCTACTAGTAATCTAATCAAATTATTTGTGGGTTGAGGAGCATGATGAGATCGAGCTAGCAGCAGGGATTGGTGGGCGAATCAGTGGGGAGTGGGCTCCATAGAGTGTACCAGGATATTAGTAGAGAATTAGTGGCCTAAAACATAATGCTTGCTTGTTAATTGGGCACTTGGTGGTGAGCCGGTGAGGAGACAATGGATGGAACGGAAGTAGGGCACTCTCCACTGGGGAATGTGCTGAGACTGATGAGGTCACAGCTCTGGTTTTGGTGGGAAAAAGGAAAATTCAGGGAAGACAATTTCTAAAGGACAACCGCGGTCACCTATCGTGGATTCATTCATGATACGTGTTCATACAAAACTCCTGAGATGAGAGGAAGTTGTAGTTCTTCTTTCTAAGTACTTTATTTATAGAGAACAGTTTCATGTGTTCGATGCATGCTTACAAACAGCTTCCTATGGTAATTGTCCTCTCTGTTTTTTTTTTTTTTTTTTTTTTTTTAAGTTTTGGTGGTTTGTTTGTGGCTGTCAATGACTCAAAAGCATGGCACCTGCTGGCTGGGCTCCCCCTGCCCCGTGGGTTAGTTGTGCACGCTTGGCCTCTATCTATATGGATTATGGAATTCAACTACTACTATTCTCTCTTGGCTCTTGCTTGTTTGACAACTCTGTGACTAGTATTCAAGTATTTCATCAATACTATAATCCAGCATATGAGATACCAGGCGGCCGTCTGTTCCATCAGCAGGTGTTCGTTCACTTAGAAAGTGTATCCGGGCTAACATTAAACCGGTGATTAGCGTTTGGATCAAGCGTGGGTTATAACAGTACCTGAAAACTGCTACGCTGTTGGTTTCCTTTCGGTGCCGCAGAGCCGGCACATGGCGTGCCCCATGCACCAAACAGCAAAAAGATTCGTCGGTTTCGCTGGTTCATTCATTCATTGATTTGGCTGAATGTCCTTTCTTGAATAGCTGAATTGAAATCAAACAAGTTCTACGTAGTACAGGACAAAACTACCGGAATATCATCGCGTGTGCCAGCACGATGCCAATTGCCAGAAGTACAATGCGCCACAGGCCAGTGTTGGCAACAAATGCCCTGCCTAATATGATCTCATCAGCATCAGTTTTGAGCTCACTACCAATTCACCGAAAAGCTTATACCGAAGACTCCCACTGTCTCGATCTTTTTAGGACACATCTATCTACCTATGTGTAAAGTCTGGCCCTTACTGATATAGGAGGACATGCCAATGCCAGACCGCCATTGTGCATATATACACACGCAGCATTTCGGCAATTGTCTGAGCCGGTTTGGTAATGGTACTGGTGTTGGTGTAGTACATTGTGCACCACGCACCACCGATTCAGCACCAACAGCGACAGCGTTCCCGCCGGTGACTCACACTGGTGCTGGACGAAACCTAATTCTGAGGCAGGGGAAAGGGATAGGATATGGTTGGTGCAATAGCCCCTCGCACGATGGATGTTGGCCTCATGGTCTGCCATGCATTTCCTATCCTGTTTCCGCGAGGAAAACCCCTCGAATTCACACAGTTCCAGCGGTGGACCGCCGCAGGCCGGCACTCGGTCGATCGCTGTCGCCAGTGGGCGCAGCGGGGGGTCGCAGAGAGCCAACAGGGGCGTCGTCGTCGGATTCCTTGAGGGCGAACGGGGCCGGCCATGACGCCCCAAACGTGTCCTGCTCAGGTCAAATTCGCGCCAGATCCCCAGAGATCTCTCGTGGAGCCTGGAGCCTTGGCGGCAGCCGCGAGCTCACTTGTCAGTCAGTCAGTCATGGGCAACCACAACCAGGCACGCTCCTTTGGCTTTAGTAACGTAAAGCTTATGCCATTGTCTGCTTTCGGTTAAGTATATCATGGTAGGTCTAAGCGCTAGCAAGCTTCAAGCCCGCAACTGCAACTAATAATCTTACTAGATACAATGGCCGGTGCTCAAGAACACCTTTCGAAGCAATGCATGGCTTCTTTTCATGGTAGCTTAGCTAGTATTGTATTCTGAACGATGCTCTGCTATGTTGCAAACCACCACCGGCATCGCACACGCTGGATCAGCAAAGGTGACTTTTGAGTCATCCTTTGGGCCTCTCTCATGCTGGCATGCTGCATCCCCTCTTGATTCCTTCACTTTGCTGTTTCCATGATGGAGAACGCGAAGTGAGGGCAAGGAGATTCGATCGATTGGCGATTCTAGCATGCCCCAACTGCTATTCACTATCTTACTGTTAGATGGTGCACGCCCTTTTGGCAGATCGTGACCATCTGTCATAGATTAATAATTTTAATTTTATGTTAGGTAGCGGTGAGGTTAGGTTGAACTTGTAGGACCTATTGGGATAGAAAAACCGAGTTTCTAAAACTAAAAAAAAAAAAATAGTTTTAGCAATATCATGGTTCTTTGCAATGTGGATTTTTGGAATCCAAAATAACACACGCATTAATTTCAAGTCAGACGAAAAGATTCCATTTAGTGCTATTTCACTAGCTAATAAAGCAAAATCTTTCCATAGTAGATACCAAAACCGCGTTCACGTTTCAAGTTTTGCTCAAAAAGAGCTAGAGTCATCTCTCCTCCCCGGGCACATCCGAAGAACACTCAAAATATGTCTTCAAATCCGTATCTGATGAACAGCTACACCTGACCAACACATGAAAACAATCTTGTTTCAGAATGTGTCAGTCGGATAATCTCCATCAATCAAAACAGTGATAACAAGAGAAATAAAGATTAGTGCGCAGGGACAAGAGTGGACACAATGATTCTCAAAATACTCAACCAATTGGCCCATAATAAAGTATCAAGTAGATACACATGTACCTATCTAAAAAAATCCTTTTTTGTACTACCTAAAGTGGTTTGAAATTTCTGCGAAGCTCGAAATATCACAATCTCTTACCATGACCTAAAATAGCCCGTAGCGTCCCATCGAGAGCCGTGACCACCTTGCACAACAAAATTTGTTGTCAGCCTTTACTATGTGGTAAATAAAATTCTATGCTCTACGCATGATGTGGTTCATTGTTGCCTTGCTTTTGGAGTTGCTAGTGATGTTGAGAGCACCATACAATTGGTGACGAATGTAGTTAACAAGCCGATGTGGCGTTCACAATGGTTGTCTAGGAATTTTTGTATCAATTTTTTTTACATGCAAACACTTTGCATTGTGGCCTTTTGAAACCCGAAACAATACATTTTGCGTTAAATTTCATGACACATGAAAAGGGTATATTTTGTGTTTTTTATTAGAGAAAAATCTTTCTCGAGATATCTTGAACCATAAATTCACCTTTCATATTTTTCCCAAGAGAGCTGGAGTTATCTCCTCCACTACCACATCGAAATGGCATTACAAATACGACTTCAAATTTGTATCGAATGAACATGGTACATCTGACCAAATGTGGAAAAAAACCTCGTTTCAGAATGTGCCAGTCTCATACTCTCCATTAATCAAAACTACAAGAAGGAACAGGAATGACAATGGACGCAACATGATTTGCAAAATACTCAACCTATTGGTCCCCACCAAAGTGTATGTACATGTACCTATCTAAAAAAACTTTTATAGTGGCTTGAAATTTCTCTAGGCCTGAAATATCGTAACATCCCATAGCCAGCCGCAATTGACATGGACAACACAATTTGTTGCCTGCCTTTACCATGTCGAAAATAATTTTCCACTCTACACATATATAATGTGGTTCATTGTTGCCTTGCTTTCGGAGCTAGCCACTGATGCTGAGAGCGCATGTTTGTCTAGAATTTTTTGTATCATTGTGGAGAAAAACTTGTGACTAATGAGAAGATTTTTGGAGCCTTTTCATGATTTTTTTTTTTTTTGGTTTTGGAGCCTTTTCATGAATGGTTTTGGCTGAATTTCTCAGTTGATTGAAGGTGTGATAATACAAAAGATGAGTGTTCCACGAGCTTTATTACATGCAGACACTTTGCATGTGCCTTTTTGAAATACAATTAATACATTTTGCATTAAATTTCAAGTGAGATGAAAAGGTTCCATTTAGTGCTTTTTTTAGTAAAGAAAAATCTCTCTAGATATCTTGAGCCACGTTCACCTTTCATGTTTTTTTTATGAAGAGCTAGAGTTATCTCCTCCCATACCACATCCAAAAGACATTAAAAATATGACCTCGAAATTGTATTGAATGAATAGATACAATTGACCAAACATGAAAACAACCTCATTTTAGAATGTGCAGGTCTCATAATCTCCATCAATCAAACAACAACAACAACAACAACAAGAAAGATTATTCCCACAAAACAAGAAAAGGAAGAAGAAGAAGAAAAAGAAGAATAAGAAAGATTAGTGCGTAGGGAGGACAAAAGGACGCAATGGTTTGCAGAATACTCAACCAAGTCCCTACCAAAGTGTATGTACATGTACCTATCTGAAAAAACTTTTTCCGTACTAACTATAGTGGCTTGAAATTTCTCTGAGCCTAAAATATCGTAATATCCCATCGCTAGCCGCAACCGACATAGACTACACAATTTGTTGTCCGCCTTTACCATGTTGGAAACAATTATCTCCTCCACACATATATAATGTGGTTCATTGTTGCCTTGCTTTCGGAGTTGCCCAATGATGTTGAGAGCGTCGTGCAACCAGTTACGAATGTAGTTATCAGGGTGATGAGGCGTTCACAATGGTTGTCCAGAAGTTTTTGTATAAAAACTAGTAAGAGAAGATTTTTGGAGCCTTTTGATGAATGGTTCGGATGAATTTCCTAGTCGATTTGAAGGTTTGGAACTTTACAAAAGATGAGCCTTCCACTACTGGTTACGTCTCCGTGTACAAGTTTCATAGAATTTAAAGTGATGCTGACTGATGATATTGTGAGTACGATACTACGTCGCTTATCTGGTGTTTAGGGTTCCACATGTCCAACAACTAGATTTTACTGAAAAAAAATGCATAAAACCTGTGGTTATTCCTGGCAACACATGGAAATCAGAGACACGTACTGACAGTGCTGATATTTCTGAACCATTATTATGGTGCGTTTTTTCGAGGGACGCATTTCTGTTTCTGTCTGCGTCATCAAACTCAGCTCATTTGGGTTTTATTATTTGACTGGAGATGCATAGTAGTCCTTTCTGGAAACAGCAATGCTGTCTCGATCACTCCAGTTCCAGGAACAGCTTTCTGAATAAACGCCAATAGTAAACTGCTGAACTTGTGCGTCATAACTCCCCCGGAGCACCTAACCCATTGGTCATTTAGGAGTAAACAACGAAGTTCGTGAGCTCGACACAGTCCAGGCTGGAAATGAGCTGAAATGCTTTTGGTTGGGGAATGGAATTGGTAGGCGCGGGAGATCCTTTCAGCGCTGAATCAGACGGATGGGCACGCACATTCCAGAACGAGGAGAGTGGCAGGTAGGTGGCGACTTTGCGGTGCAAAGATCCACGGGGCTGACATGGAGCTGCGTCGGCTGTGAAACTGAAAGCCCCGCCCGCCGTGGTTGGTCTCCATCCTCGGTCGGCTACCTTAACAAATCGCGAAAGGGGCATTTTATTCGCGAAAAGAGAGATCTTGCCGGCTGGGGAACAGGGACGGTGACCATGGACGCAGCGACAGGCGGCGTTGTCGCCCTCGGTTTCTGAGTCCGATCACGCTGTCCCCTCCTCGGCTGTCCCCAGGGTTCAGGGGAGGCTTAGCCGGGAAGCAAGATCGGAAGAGATGGCGGTTTAACGAGCACTAAACTAGAAGCCGGCCCCGGTTTCCGCAGTGAAAACGATGATCACTCGGTGCATTCCGATGATGCAATATAGCACGCCCTACAGGTACAACAAGGCCGCGAGCGACCCCGGTTGCTGGTGACATTGTTGCGTGCACGGCTCAAAACGCGCGCGCGCATGGGTTGACGTCAGTGACCATGGCCGGGACTGGGAGCAAGCCCGTGGGGGACGAAGCTTCTTCCGGGATGCCAATAGCCGGCGGGCGGCGGCGACCTTTGCAGCCGCCGCCGGCCGGCAGCGCGCGGCATGCCAAAGGCCAGTGCACGACGAGGACGTGCGCGCGGTTTCGTGTATTTTACTTCGGTGTTTACTGAGGAGATAATTTAGTTTACCCGAGTTCACCAATGGGATGGGGGTCAGGTTTTCTTGGTTCAGAATGAACAGTCTGTGGATTATGGTAAGCGTGGCGTCGCCGCGTCGGTGTCATGCGCAGGCTCACGGCCACATTAGGAGTAGACCAAGTTATTTTTGGAATATTTTGGTGCGCCACTGGACGGTTGAATTGAATGGCCCAATATTTCAGTTGGGGGCACGTTTGGAGAAAAAACAATAGCTCGTGCCTGCAGGAAGCCCTCTCGTGGGTTCAGACTTCAGAAATGGAAAGGTCATGCTGTGGAGGGGGTTAGGATTTGCTGATTTCTTTTCTCCCCGGCCGGACTGGTTACGATTTGATCTGATCCTGTTGGAAGAAAAATGGGAAATTCATAAATCAGAAGTGGAGGCAATGATGCCTGCACCGTACGTGTTGTCTGGTATGTTAAATGATGTAATATATCTAGGGACACTAGATAGAGGTTGCGTGTCATAGGTTGTTACGAGTTGCTGCAAACCAAGAGTCTTGGTCATAGTCGGTTAGGAGTCCTAGCTAACCTAGAAACCGGTTGTATCTAATAAGGTCTCTCTGTTGTAATCCCAAATCATGTAACAACCTCGGTGGGGGTTATTCCCACCCTTATATAAACACGCAACCGTGATCCCTAGCGGGTATCACGTTAACCCTAAGTTTTTACATGGTATCACGAGAGCCGTCGTTCCTCGCGGAATAAACATCTTCATGGCGTTTCACGCTTCTTCATCCACCGCCGCCGCCGCATCATCCACCGCCTTCTTCTTTCTCCCCACCAATGAAAAGCTTAGCCGCGGCAACTTCCAATCTTGGAAGGCTCAGGTGGTCTCCGCCGTGAGAGGTGCCCAGATGGGCATGTTCCTTGACCCTGCTACTCAGCCGCCATCTGCCTTCGTCGAATCGACGGGCACTAATGAAGATGGCTCCAAGAAGGCTCCGGAGCTCAATCCGGAGTATGCGACGTGGGTCGCTAAGGACCAGACGGTCCTCAACTATCTTCTCTCCAACATGTCCAAGGATATCCTCGGGCATGTTAATACCTGCGTTACCGCAGCGACGGCATGGGCGACCGTCGAAGGGTTGTTTGCTTCACAGTCTCGTGCTAAGATCATTAGCACACGTATGGCGCTTTCAAACGCCACCAAGGGATCCTCCTCCATCAGCGAGTACTTTACTCGCATGAAGCACCTGGCGGATGAGATGGCTGCCGCCGGTCGCAAGCTGGAGGACGATGAACTTGTTTCCTTCATCCTCGCGGGTCTGGATCTTGACTACGACGCCGTCGTCTCTGCGATCTCGGCTCGTGTTGAGCCAGTTTCGGTCACCGAGCTGTATACTCAGCTTGTTGCCCATGAGCAGCGTCATGAGCTGCGTTCTGGAGGGCAGCAGTCGTCTGCCAACATCGCCGCCCAACAACAACAACAACGGCAATCCCTCCCGTGGCCGTGGTGGTGGCGGTCCCAACAACAAGGGTGGTCGTGGCGGTGGTGGCCGCAATGGCGGCTTTGGCCGCAATGGAGGCGGGCGCAGCAGCAACTTCCAGAAGGGAGTGTACTGCCAGATCTGTGGCATTGAGGGCCACCCTGCGCATAGATGCTACAAGAGGTATGACTCGTCTTATTCAGTCCTCCTCGACAATGTGGTCTTTCCTCGGCCTCCACCAACTATGGCGTCGACACAACCGGTATATGGATACCGGTGCCACGGATCACATAACTGGAGAGCTGGACAAGCTCAACGTGAGGGATCGCTACCAGTGGAGATCATGTGCACACCGCCCGGTCGTATGGAGATTAAACATATTGGTCATAGTACTTTGTGTTCCCCTACCAAAAATATTCATCTTCGAAACATTCGCATGTTCCTCAAGCCAACAAAAATCTCATATCCGTAAACCGCATTACACAAGATAATGGTGTTTTTCTTGAGTTTCACCCGCGTCATTTTTTGATCAAGGACCGTGGACACGAAGACAATTCTTCATCGGGGCGGATGTGAGCGTGGCCTCTACCCCTTCAATTATCCAATAAAGAGGCACTCGGTGTAGTCAAGCCGTCTACTTCACTTTGGCATCATAGGCTTGGTCATCCCGCCGCACCCGTCGTTCATCGAGTCATTAGTCGTCATAGTCTTCCTTTTGTTCAAGAGTCAAATAAAGCTCACGTTTGTGATGCATGTCGCCTAGGGACGAGCCATCGGTTGCCCTACCCTAAATCTACCAAAGGTGTCCACTAGCCCTTTAGATCTTATATTTTCGATGTATGGGGCCCTGCTCCAAACTCAGTTGGTCGCAAGTCATATTATGTCAGTTTCATTGATGATTTCAGCAAGTTTACCTGGATTTATTTGCTTCGTCAAAAATCAGAAGTCTTTCATTACTTTCATGAGTTCCAAAGTTTAGTTGAAAGACAATTTAATCGTAAGATTCGTGCCGTCCAAACAGATTGGGGGGTGAATATCAAAGTCTCAGTCCTTTCTTTAAACGGGTTGGGATTGACCATCATGTTTCTTGCCCACACTCCCACCGACAAAATGGTGCAGCAGAATGCAAACATAGACACATTGTTGAGATGGGTCTTACACTTTTAGCGCATGCCTCTATGCCTCTTAAGTTTTGGGATGAAGCTTTCTCTACTGCCGTTTTCTTGATCAATCGTTTACCTTCCAAAGTCATCCATGATGCCACTCCGTTTGAGAAACTTCATGACAAAATTCCAGATTATTCTTTCTTGCGCACTTTTGGCAGTGCCTCGTTGGCCGAATCTACGTCCTTACAACTCCAAGAAACTTGCGTTTCGTTCCAAGAGATGTGTCTTTCTTGGCTACAGCGACCATCACAAAGGTTTCAAGTGTTTGGAACCATCCACTGGCCGTGTCTACTTATCCCGGGATGTCGTTTTCGATGAACAAGTTTTCCCGTTTGCTTCCCTTCATCCAAATGCCGGCGCGCAGTTACGTGCCGAGATCAATCTTCTTCCTGAATTCCTACATAACTCAAGTCTCGGGGGGCCACATTTACATGACCATAATGTTGAATCTCCTGACCCCGCTAACCCTTCTGGTGTTGAAGATTTGATGCATGCAGGTTCAGATAATTCTGCAAACGGCGAAAATTCGGCTTCCAATGGTGCCGGCGTTGCAGCTCGGCATCCATATCACATGTGCCCCCTCCCGGGAGGCAGCACGGCACCCGGGGCGGATTCACCTGCCCAGGCGGCGCCAGGCGATCCAGCATCCACCTCGGGATCGAGCCAGCAGCACCCGGTCGGCACCGACAGCACCCCCGCAGCAGGATCTTCTGCGGCTCCTTCGACGCTGCCTCAGACGGGTGCGGCTGGGCCATCGGCACAACCTGATCCGGCGCATCACTCCGCAGCCCCGACCAGATCCGGTGCATCATCGACCTTGTTACCTGTGGCTTCAGATGTTGTGGCCCCTCGTGTGGCCACCAAGGCTGCTCCTTCTTCTACAAAGACACCGGCGCCGTCGTTTTCTCGCTCGCGAAGACCATCACGCGCCCCCCATGACACGAGCTCAACGGGGCATTGTCAAACCCAAGACCTATACTGATGGCACGGTGCGGTGGGGCATGCTTGCTGTTAATGAAGAACCGACTTCTTTGGATGCGGCACTTCACGATAAAAATTGGGCATCGGCTATGCATGAGGAGTATTCTGCCCTTCTCCAAAATCGTACTTGGCGTCATGTTCCTCCACCGAAAGGCAAGAATGTTATTGGTTGCAAATGGGTCTATAAAATCAAGTGCAGAGCTGATGGTGCTATTGATCGATACAAGGCACGTCTAGTAGCAAAAGTGAAAGGCCCTTGTTTGGTTTTGATAATTGAGTGACAACTTTAGGTGGACTAACATGTGTGATGGTTGAGATACACAGGAGTTAGTTCACAGGTACATGTGTGTGAGCAACATATGCCATGGTGGAGATGGCTTGGAGATGTTGTGAGGCTCAACACATGAGTTGATAAAGGAGCTCATTGCAAATGAGACATGACATGGAGTCATGTGACCAAGAGGTGAAGATCAAGATGAGGCTTGGCTTGATGGACCGGTTGCAAGTGTGAAGGGCAAGTTGAGGCCGCGAAGCGAAGGACCATGCGATGGTGAAGCTTGGGCAAGACTTGGCGCCGATGGACCGACGCAACGGTGAAGAGCAAGTGAGGTCAAGATCGATGGACCAAGAGTGTCACATGATGATATGAAGTGGATCATATCATTTGATGATCGTGTCGGTGCATGTTGTTGCATTGGCACAATGGAGGAAGACGGTGGAGATGGAAATGCGCAAGGCAAAGGTATAACCTAGGGCATTTCATTTCACCGGTCTAAGGTTGAGTAGAGAAGTACTTGACCGGATTTAGGATAGATGGCCGTACTATCAAGAGGGGTAATCTTGTTTGTATATCGGTCATCTAGTGCCACTTGAGCGATCTAACATTGCGATGTGCTAGGATCGAGTGGCGTGGTGAGTTGAAGAGAAAATCCTTTGAAAATGATTGTGAAAATGCTAACACACAAGCACATGGAGTTGTACACTTGGTGGTGTTGGCACATTTACAAAGGTGGCGAATGTTCGCGTGGTTTGTAGGGTTGAGTTGTGCTTGGGTCCCTCTCTCCCTCCCGCCGAGCTTGCGAAGGGATTCGCGCTTTCGGGAAAATTGGAGGCATATTTTCCATTGCGCCGGATGCAAATTGTTGTTGGAAACATGCTATCTATGGTGGTCAAGTTGGTATACTTGTGGGATAGCATGGTGGAGAAGATCGCGTTTTCGATGGGTCAAATCATGGATTTACAAGCGCCGGACGCCTTGGGCGGACGACGGCGGGCGGGCCGGACGCGTCCGGCGCGTGGAAGGTTGGCGTGGGCGGGCTCGGGCGGCTGCGAGCCGGACGCGAAGAGAGCGCGTCCGGCGCACGCCGGACTCGGACCGAAACCACGGGTGCCGAGTGCCGCGGAGCACGTCGCCGAGACGCGCGCCGGACGCAGCGGCGGACGGGCGAGTCACCATTTGGCGTCCGGCGGTTCTCTGTGCGCGTGGGCGGTGCTGGTGGACGCGTCCGGCGGTGGTCACCAGGCGCGTCCGGCGCAGGGTTTCTGAGCAGATCGTGAGGTAGCCGTTGGGGATCAACGGTCGACTTCGAACGGTCGATACACGTGGCGTGACGAGGAGCGCCGGACGCGGCTTGGAGCGTCCGACGGTGGAGGCCGGACGCGTCCGGCGCTCGTGTTTCGGTTGCCGAGGTGGCAACGGCTAGTTTCAGCCCTTGGGGCTATATATACGTGGTTTGGCCGGGCGTGGCCGGTGGCCGAGCACGCCCGGCTATGTTGCCTTGTGTGGTGGTGCTTGGAAGCCCTCTAACTCACATATGCTTGGTAGTGACCATCCGATAGTGTGAGAAGAGCGATTCTAGTGCGAGTGCTTTGTGAGATTGCATTTGTGGCACTAGGTGGTTGTGTTGCAAGCCGGAGAGCTTGTTACTCTTGGAGGATTGTCACCTCCTAGACGGCTTGGTGGCAAGAGGCTCCGTGGTAGCACGCGTGGAGATACGGTGCTCCGGAGAAGAGATTGTGAGAGGTCGGTACTCACCTCGCGGGGATCGCGAAGAGTAGCCCTATTGGATTGCGCGTGTCATTGAGTTACCACCCTTGCGTGTGTGGGTTTGCTCGGTGCCTTGAGGGGCTCACTTGAGAGTGGTGTCTTGCGGTGCCTTGCGGGGCGTGCCTTGAGGGGCAAGTGACTTGAGGGTCACACCGAAGAACCATCTAGGTGAAAAGACCGGAGGAACCACCGAAGGTGTTGGGACACAACGGGGACGTAGCTTGGGGGCAACCAAGTGAACCTGGTGAAAAATCGCCGAGTCATCTTGTGTCCACACTTCGCGGTGGTTTGCAATCTCTTTCACAAGCTTTGCATTTACTTTTCTTACATTCTTGTATAGCTTGTGTAGTTGCTCTTGTGGTTAGTTAGCTTGAGTAGCTTGTTAATCACCTTCTTGCTTGTGTAGCTAGAAGTAGAGTAAGTTGCCTTGCTTAGCTTGTGTAGTTAAGTAAGTTTGAGCTCTTGGGTTTGGCTTGTGTAGCTTTGTCCATGAGCATCTAGTGAGCTTAGGTTGGCTTTGTGCTTTTGCTCATTAGAATTGTGTAGGTGCACACCCGGTTGCTAAAGTACTAGTTGCTTAGTTTTGTGTGACCTTGCAAGTTAGACTTGTTTAGTGTGCACTAGCTAGATTGGCACCTTGTCTTCTTGTTTAGGATCTTTTACAAGGTGCATCTAGAGACATAGATAGAGGGGTGAAAGTCTTGGCTAGGCCGATAGATTTAATTCCGCACGTATTTCGGTTAGCCGGAGCGATTAGTTTTAAAAAGGACTATTCACCCCCCTCTAGTCCGCCATCTCGACCTTACAAAAAGGCTATCGTCAGAGGTATGGCATCGACTACGAAGATACTTTCAGTCCTGTTGTGAAAGCTGCTACAATTCATCTCATATTGTCTATTGCCATGACTCGGGGATGGTCACTTCGTCAACTTGATGTTAAAAATGCCTTTCTTCATGGAGTTTTACAAGAAGAGGTTTATATGCAGCAACCTCCTGGCTATGCTGATCCTAATCATCCCAATTTTGTGTGCAAACTTGACAAAGCTATCTATGGTCTTAAGCAGGCTCCTCGAGCTTGGTATGAAAGGTTGTGCAGTCGTCTTCGTGTTTTGGGTTTTGTTCCCTCTCGAGCTAACACTTCCTTGTTCTATTATCACAAAAGGCGGTACACTTTATATGTTCTTGTTTATGTGGATGACATTGTTGTTGCTAGTTCTTCTCCGGAAGCTACCAAGGCCCTTCTTGTCGATTTGCAGCGTGATTTTGCACTAAAAGATCTTGGGGATCTTCATTATTTCTTGGGCATCGAAGTCAAGAGGGGAATGAACCATATGCTTCTCAGCCAAGAAAGGTATGCTACTGACATTCTTAAGCGATCTGGGATGAGTCGTTGTAAGTCAGTCACTACTCCACTTTCAAGTTATGAAAAATTGAGTATTGAAGATGGTGAGAAGCTTAGTCCAGATGATGCCACCCGTTACAGAAGCTTAGTTGGTGCATTACAATACTTGACTTTAACTAGACTGGATATTTCCTTCTCAGTCAATAAAGTTTGTCAATTCCTACATGCACCAACATCAGTTCATTATAGCGCCGTGAAGAGGATCCTAAGGTATATCTGTGGAACTATTAAGTATGGGCTTCACATTAACAAGTCACCATCTATGATGGTGAGTGGTTTTTCAGATGCAGACTGGGCCGGTTGTGTTGATGATCGAAGGTCTACAGGAGGTTTTGCAGTCTTCTTAGGCAATAATCTTATATCATGGTCAGCAAGGAAACAACCAACTGTGTCACGGTCTAGCACTGAAGCAGAATACAAGGCTTTAGCTAATGCTACGGCAGAGATGATTTGGGTTCAAAAATTGTTAACAGAACTTGGAGTTCGACATCCTCCAAAGGAACAATTGTGGTGTGATAATCTTGGAGCTACTTATCTTTCGGCCAATCCAGTCTTTCATGCAAGGACAAAGCATATTGAGATAGACTTTCACTTTGTACGTGAAAGGGTTGCACAAAAGTTGCTGGATATACGGTTTATCTCCTCTGGTGATCAATTGGCCGATGGCTTCACTAAGGCATTGCCTGTTGTCAAGCTTGACAAGTTTAGAAACAATCTTAACCTTCGAAGTGGCTAAGATTGAGGGAGGATGTTAAATGATGTAACATATCTAGGGACACTAGATAAAGGTTGCGTGTCATAGGTTGTTACGAGTTGTTGTAAACCAAGAGTCTTGGTCATAGTCGGTTAGGAGTCCTAGCTAACCTAGAGACCGGTTGTATCTAACAAGGTCTCTCTGTTGTAATCCCAAATCACGTAACAACCTCGGTGGGGGTTATTCCCACCCTTATATAAACACGCAACCGTGATCTCTAGCGGGTATCACGTTAACCCTAAGTTTTTACATGGTACAGTGGTACACGGAAGACGTTGGAGTGTTGCAGGTGAAAGTTGTGCACCGTCTGCAGGCCGGTCACGGGCATGATGAGCGCATGCAGTACGTAGTACAAGGCGGTGCATGTGCAAATCTTGTAGCACGTACGTACGTGCTGCTGGACCTGGGCCAACGTCCACCGTGACTGCACAGTGCGTGGCTGTGGCTTGTGAATCATGTGTCTGCGTCGTCCCTTTCTGACTTCTCTGGTACTTGCCACGTGAACAAGCAGTGCTAGCCTACTCGTATGTGTATCATCTGTTTAACTAGTAGTGATTATCCGACAGACAAGGTACTACGACGCAATGATGCATGTACTGGTTCGTTGAAAGAAAAAAAAAAGAAGAGGCACGTACCGAGACTGTCATGGCTCACACGTGCTAACCCAGAGTACTCGTACTGTACTGCTGATGCAGATGCAGCCATGCCAAACCCTGAATGTGCATCACGTGATGTGATGACACATTTCCAGATTTCCTGAATCCTGCCTGACTCAGCCACATTCATAGCTGAGGAAGACTGAACTAGTGCGACGCGACATGATTAGCAGCGTCTCATCATAAATCTTGGAGATTTCTCCGCAAAAGAAAAGGAGAAAAAATATCTCGAGCGGAAACCAGAAGAGATAGTTTTGACGATAAGCCGGAGCCCGGAGAAGCCGTCGCCGGCTCGATCGAAGCCGACCGTCGTCGTCGCGCATTTCCTCCGCCCACTCAATAATTGGCAATAATACGCTCCCGGAGGACCATTTTCGCGACGGCGGCGCGATACGTCCATCTCGTCGCATTGAACTTGCACTTGGGTCTCGTTCTCGTCTCCCTTCGCTGCAGCAGCCAGCGTCAGCCATCAGGTCGACGACGACGAAACGCCGCCGTGCTGTTGTCCTCAATGGCTCATTGTGCAGTCTCAAACCATGCAGCACAGTAACTGCGGTTCTCTGTATCTCGACTAGGCTGCTGCATCCAACCTGCAAGAATTTTCTGCATCGCCTTTGCGTTGCTGGGAAGGTCGCAGTCCCGTTGATTTTTTTCCTCGGAGCTACAGTCACAGCCGAAGAAACAGCATCCATGGGCTGAAAGGACTGAAAGGAATAGCAGCCCAATTTAGGCATGGGCTGAAATACGGGCTCGCCTACATAGATGGGTTGGGCTACACTACAGGAGACAGTTCAAACGCCCATAACCACAAGAGACCACGCAAGTAGTCGTCGTAGACAAATCCAACACAGCACACAACATAGGAGTTGAAGCAGGAGCGTAGATAATATAAATTTCTGGATGGTGTGATGGGAATCGAGAGCTCTCATGCCTGTGATCGAGTAGTACTCATTTGCATTGCCACCACGCAGGCAGAGCTCAAAGGTGCAGGAAAACGATTGTTGAGCTACATGCTTGGCATCTAATCCAACAAGACCCTCTAATCTAACAAGATATCCTCTAATCTAACAAGATATCCTCTGCTGGTCTCGTGTATCTTTGCCTTGCTCCACACCTGAGGCTGAGGGCGATAGACAGTATTGTCAGTGAACATCTTCGCAAAAACCGGTGAGCCTTTGACGCGAATCCACAAGCAGCTGATGGCCGCGAATCCTCAAGCATCAGCCACGCCCACGCACATTGTTTGCTCAGGACGATTTGACTAACGCCACCACCACGAAAACACGAAGAAGAATTTTCAGATTTTTCAGGCACCCTCCGCTAAGCGAAAAAAATCTCAAGCGGAAACCAGAGAGAACGAGGCACGAGAAGACGCACGTCGCGGTTTCCAGGCCGGCCGTCGTGGTCACCGTAGTTCGTAATCGCGCCCCAATAATCCACAAATCGCATTGAACGCGGCGGTGTGTACGTTGTTGAGGGTACGTCGCCGGTCGCGCTCGCCTCTCCGCCACATCAGGTCCACGGCCAAGCGCCGCCGTGCCGGTGTGGACGTGTGAGTAAATGTGTTTCGCTGTACTACAAGTCGTACCTTCCGTTCCGACGGCCCAATACTTTTTCAAAGGAAGTTGTTTGTAATAACGTGAGTAAAAAGTCCTGCATTTCAAACCGGTGAGCCTTTGGTATCTTGCTCATGCCTATAGACCACGGAAGATGCAGGATTTTTTTTTCTTCTCGTGGACTAGTGTGGTTTGTCGTTTCTTTTTTCTTTTTGACAAAAGCTCTCTCTAAATTATAACGATACATAACTTTTTTGTGTGTTCGAGAAACGATTTCATGCAACCAGGCTGCTGCATCGAGCCAGAATGATTTTTCTCCCCCCATCGCTTTTGCGTCGCCAGGAAGATGTGTTTGGTCTTGGACGCCGACCCTCTAGGTAGCCCCAGCCCCCCACGAGCTGCGGTGGAGAAAATCACGCGGTACATTTTTGGCAGCAAACACTGTATGAGCGGCGCCAGACTTTGTTTAGCCTGCCGTATCTCACTCAATCTCGAACCAAACAAACAAATGAGAAGGTGATGTGCAACGTGCAGTGCCTATATCTGCGAATGGCAACCAAACAGGGCCGAACACCCCTTGGGGAAGAATGGAGACTGCGAATAGCAAGCAGAGATCGGAATTTGGGGAAGAACACGTGAGGTTTTGGATTCGATTACAGCCGTCTTGTCTGAAACACACCAACGTCTCCGGCTTATATTGGACCGATTACAGACTGGGTCACCTCTGCTTTTTTTTTTAGCAGAACTGGGTCACCTCTGCTACACACAAGATATAACGGCCCATGACTTTATACCCGGCAGGCAGCCCACCAGGTCTATATAGCATGAGGACCGGTGGGCTGGAGAGCGAAGGGCCCACTGCGCGAGTGCGTCCACTCCGGTCTGCTGTTTACTCCGCATGGTACTTTGGATTTTGGCTATCTCCCGCTACCATACGGCTCGGATCCACTCTTTTTGGCTATCTCTGTGATATATTTCCTGAATGTGACCTTCAGTGGACTTTATTACTTCTTGGAGTGTCACCATGCCTCAATAAGTCAGTAGTCTTTATGTCAAGATGACAAGATATCACGGCACCTGTGTGGACAGAACAAGCATGTTGTTAATGCTGGTAGGACCAATGTGCTATGTGGAGCATTTTCTTACAAGCATAATAATTTTAATTCATTGGGTACTGAAGGTTTCGGAATGGAAGAGAAGCTAAGAAATTATATAAAGCTTGTCGTCGAACGAGCTGTGGCTTTGAAGAGGAGCGATGTCAAAATTGTGACCTTATGGAGCAGACTCCTGCTCTGCCTCTCAGAGCAAGCTTCCGAATCAAAGAGGAAGAGAAGAATCTAGTTAGGGGGGCAGCTCACCCATGGATTGTCATCATCGTCCATAGACATAATCATAGAACCAAACTGGCTGCAGCAAATGCTACTAGTCCATGCTGACCACATTGTGATGGAACCATGTAAAAGTTTCGAGTGATATTTATCATGTTAAAGTGTAATGTAGACAAGTAAGCTAGTACATGACACCTCTGCATTTACACGTCGACTTTGATCGGCTACTTTGAACAGCTCATCATGTTGACGGCTGAGAACGGCACACACAGCAGTGTTGTCAATTTGATTGTGTTCTAGGCACATGTTTATGTTCACTGAAATAAACCTGGTTTGATTTTTAACACTAGAGTCTAGGCCTCGTGATGAGTCTGAGACTCTGAGTCGTACTATTAAATTGCGTGCAAATTCGGTTCTCAAGTTGATGCATGTGGTGGAATTGTAGACACGGTTGATAGATGACTCAAGTGTCAACAAATCCAGGAAAGGGAAGGATGATCCCAGTGGGGGACTTGAAATAAGGAAAAGCTTGCCTTCTCAGTATAATTTGACAGCAACCGATCAATTTCATTGTCTAACCAGTAACCACCAAGGGAGGTTTAGGTTTAGTACGGCATCGCTGGCAGCAGTCATCATCACCAGTGAATTTTGGCAAACGGGTCAGGAGAAGCAACAATGAAGGGCATATCCACCTTCCACATGGCAATAGCACATTTCGGCAGATTCCGTATGGACTTTGTACTACATTGAGCGTGCAAAAACAAGATGCTGAACAGAAGTTTCAGGTAAGGATGCACTGATGCAGGCCTAGGGCGATCCTATTTCAATCTCAGTCTCTTTCCGGAAAGCCATTTCAGTTAAGTTCATAATGGCATATCCTCCCGATACAAGTAACCTATTTTCAGCTTGATATCTTGCAAATCTTATCTTGGAGAGAACCAGAGAAGCTTGGCCACAATCACAGCGTAGGATGTACGAACATTAGCTAGCTAGCTAGCTAGCAGCTTGCTTCAGGAAAGAAAGAGAAGAGTAGCTGGGACTCAAATGCCAGATGACTGGACGCTGTGCTCTGTAACTGTAAGTTTGTATCCTATAATAATGAAGCCGAGATGCAGCACATTGTTCTGCCCAAAGCGAGAGCATGCATAGGTTGCGTTCTGCAAGCTAAAGATTCAGCTAGAACATGGCGTCCTCACGTACCTACTCTCTTTTCGTGCCGGCGTTGCTCCTCCTCGTGATAGGAGTATGTTGTTGCAGTGAAGCATTGGCCACCGGCCATCACCCCGTCGACCCGACCTGTCCTCCGGAGCCGACGGCGTCGGCGGTGGCGGCCGTGTCGTCGCCCTCCAGCTACGGCGAGCCACCCCGGTGCCAGCCGCCAGCGCCGCACATCCCGGTGGCCGTGTTCCCCTACGACGTGGACCCGATGCAGTTCGCGCTGAACCTGGAGTTCACCGAGGCCGAGTTCTTCCTGCGCGCCGCGTACGGCATCGGGCTCGACCACGTCGCGCCCAAGCTGGCGCTCGGCGGCCCCCCGCCGGTGGGCGCCCGGAAGGCCAACCTCGACGACGTGACTAGGCGCATCGTCGCGGAGTTTGGCCTCCAAGAAGTTGGCCACATCAGGTCCGTAACGCGTGAGCGACGACGCGATGCCCCATGCCCATTGAACTACCATTCGGATTCTGACGAATTTGTGACTGTAAATTTTGGTTGATTTTTTTGGCTTCTTGTGTACGTACATACAGGGCTATCCAGCGCACGGTCGGCGGGATCCGTCGGCCGTTGATAGACCTGAGCGCCCACAACTTCGCCAGGTTGATGGACAAGGCGTTTGGCTACCATCTGGACCCTCCCTTCGATCCCTACGCCAACAGCCTCAACTTCCTGCTGGCCTCCTACGTGATCCCCTACCTTGGCATCAACGGCTACGTGGGTACCAACCCCATCATCGACGGCTACGAGACAAAGAAGCTTCTGGCAGGGCTGCTGGGGGTGGAGGCGGCGCAGGACTCGGTGTTCCGCGCGCTCCTCTTCGAGCGCCACGGCGAGGCCGTGCCGCCGTACGGGAACGTCACGGTGGCCGAGTTCACGGACCGCGTGTCGGCGCTGCGCAACGCGCTAGGGCGGTGCGGGGTCAAGGACGAAGGGCTGACGGTGCCCCGCGCGCTCGGCGCCGAGCGCGCCATCTGCACCAACGTGCTCTCCGCCGACGGGGACTCGCTCTCCTACGCCCGGACGCCTGCCGAGCTGCTGAGCATCCTCTACCTCACCGGCGACGAGCGCGTGCCCGGCGGGTTCTACCCGGAGGGCGCCAACGGGAGGATCGCCACGTCCTTTCTTGGCAAGACACACGGTGGTGGTGCTCACGAGGTGCCTGCAAACTAGCCGAGCTGCCTGTGGCAATCAGTGCCCTGGGGGTAGCGTATTGGTAGTATCTAGGAGTGCTGCGTGAATGAATTCCAATTTAAACGATTGTTGTATGTTTATAATATATATCAGTGTGTATTCGGAGCTGAGCTTGTCGATTTGAAAGTGTCCGTGCACAAACACGCTGCAACCGGAGCATATCTGGTTTGATGAACTTGCAAATTTCATAAATATTGGTGGATTAATATGTACATATATAACCTGAATCGTGTAGTTTAATATTTAATATGTTCCCAAAATATACCAGACCCATTCCACAATTTGTTGTTATGAGCAATATTAGATGCATCCAACTTTTTTGGATAGTCATTGTCAGATCTGTAATGATCAAAACCATGATGCAAGATCTCTTAGGTCTCCACATTGAATTAGCATAACATGCAAGCGGTGGACATAAGAATTAGTATCTATCCATTGAGGGTGGCAATGTCAAAACCTATGTAGATGTCTCAGTCACGAAGGTTACATTGATGTACATGCTCACGAGTCACAAGCACCACTCCTGTACCTTCATCCTTATAGAAGAATGTAACACACGACTCTCAAAAGCTCTGCAAGGAAAGGAAATATCTGGTTAAACTTTCCAGTAAATAAAATGTTATTCCAGGCATGCCAGCAATCAGAATTATTTTTCTAGGATCGACTCTTGAAACTCGAAGACGCCATGCCAAATCTTAACTGATCAAAAGATTAAAACCTTTATATTGGCACAACCATCATCAGAACATAATTAGAAATGAAGGGTACTGAACAAGTAATAGATTAATCTGGGAAGTGATAAGTACATAAACCTTTTAACTGCAATTATGCTCTTCTGAATTTAATAGCTGATTCAATCAGCTAAAATGGGGACTACAGCTCCGACATACGGATGAAACAAACAAACTAATTCACGTCTATGATTTATATAAAACAAACTCAGCATTCAGCAAGTTTTGAAGGGCTCTATCATTAGGATTAACTGACTTAAAATGAATCGAACTTGTTCACTGTTGACTTAGAACAGCCGAAGTACAAAGAGGATTAAACAAAATGGCTAATGTCATATGATTAACCATATACACGTATGGAGTAGTTTGTGTAAGAAATAGTTCAAAGTAGATATGTAGACTTCCACGTGGTTTGTATAAGCAAAAGTTCAGAATAGATGTGCTAGACTCTGGAACTCTGGATTGGAGATTTTTTTTTTAGACAAAGGATAAAATATACGGCTTCATCTATCCAAGGATAGAATCAGACCGATTATTAGAAACTACAACATGGACACAAAGTTCGGCTGTAGTAAAACTTACAACCACACACTGGAATAACGGAAACGTTAATAAATTTATGACTAAGCAAAACCAACATGTCTTTGCGATAACCATCCATTCCAGCCCAAGAACTCCAATTTACCTGTATGTATGCTGTATGATGAGGAGTAATGTCAAAAGTTGTGACCTTATGGAGCGACTCCTGCAGTGCCTCTTAGAGCAAGCTTCCCAATCAAAGAGGAAGAGAAGAATCTATTTAAGGAGGCAGCTCACCCATAGATTGTCATCATTGCCCATTAGACATAATCATAGAATCAAGAGAGAATTGTTTATTTGGCTCTGAAAAAAATCTAGTTACTTATTTGGCTTTTTTTTATGTTGTGTATTTAGCCTCAAAATAAAATTTGTTACTTATTTAGCTTTCTGTTAGATCTAAGCACATAACGGTATGCGTGTACAACCTGTGTCCTTGTTTCTATGTACTCCTTGCTTCGTTCGTCTCTGAACGTACGACCGTACACTGAACTCTCGTTACCTATAATCTCGTACGCGTACATGTATGATGCTCTAGCATATCGAATGGGATGTGTACTCGTGTACCGATCAATGTGCGTACAACCCGGAAAAACCTTAGCTTCCACAAGCAAAAATCAAACTTGCCAAACTTCATGTACCTGACCAGCCTTACACATGCGCATGAAGCCATGAAACACTAAATATAGATAAATAAAATAACTAATTACACGCTTTTATTATAAATCATGTGACGATTTTTTAAACCTAATTAGTCAATGTTTGGATAATTAATTATCAAATACAAGAAAGTGCTACAGTGTTTTCAACCTCACTTTTCGCAATCTAAACAAGGCCTTGGTACCTTGCAATCTTATCTTGGAGAGAATCAGAGAAGCTTGGCAGGAATCACAGCGTTATAGGAACGTTAGCTAGCTAGCAGCTTGTTTCAGTAAGGAAGAAAAGAGTAGCTGGGACTCAGATGACTGGTCTGGCCGCTGTGCCCTGTAAGTCTGTATCCTATCCTATATAATGAAGCCGGGATGCAGCACATTGTTCGGCCCCAAAGCGAGAGCATCCATGTTCTGCATTGCAAGCTAAAGATTCAGCTAGAACATGGCATCCTCACGTACCTACTCTCTTTTCGTGCCGCTCCTCCTCGTGATAGGAGTATGTTGTTGCAGTGAAGCATTGCCGGTCGACCCGACCTGTCCTCCGGAGGCGGCAGCGGTGGCGGCCGTGTCGCCGTCGTCCTCCAGCTACGGCGAGACACGCCGGTGCCAGCCGCCAGCGCCGCACATCCCGGTGGCCGTGTTCCCCTACGACGTGGACCCAATGCAGTTCGCGCAGAACCTGGAGTTCACCGAGGCCGAGTTCTTCCTGCACGCCGCGTACGGCGTGGGGCTCGACGACGTCGCGCCCGAGCTGGCGCTCGGCGGCCCCCCACCGGTGGGCGCCCGGAAGGCCAACCTCGACGACTTGACGTGGCGCATCGTCGCGGAGTTTGGCCTCCAAGAAGTTGGCCACATCAGGTTCGTGATCGAATCGTGAACGAGCAAGGACGATGCCTGCTCATGGACACTAGTCATTTGCGCACGCCCATGCGCGCGAGCAATTGTCATGGATCTACATGGAAACTATAATAATGTTGACGAACAATGAATATTACTCTAGAGGCACGCTGAATATTAGTCTGAATTTATAATAAAACAGTAGTGACATGTTTAAATACTACATATATAATATAATAAATAATATAATGAGGCAGAGTATACAGAAGCTGGATTTCTAAACCAGGATGTGAGGTGCCCAAATAGTACATATCAATCATCATTAAAGCAAAGTGCGTTCTTGCTTCACTCAACTATTTTGCTGCTGCAGCCTGCAGAAACCTTTGTCGACGTTGATCACCTTTGGAACCTGAAACAGAAACCTTAAGTGATAGGGTGAGCCTTTGGAACCAAATGTGGATTGGTGTCATAGCCTCTGAATCTCTTGCAGAGCTAAACATGCCATACCACTGTAGGAGAATGCCAGAAATTAGAATGGATATAGATTTCGAAAAGTGAAAACTTGTGGATGTGGATGAATATGTGATCTCAAGTCCTAGACATTAAGGATAATTAGAAAATTGTAAACTCAATTTTTATTCTGAGAACATGTATGTACCTAGAATTTTGCTTACCAGTTAGCTATCATTGTTGGAACAACTCTAATTTCTCACATGTACTCTCCACAAGAAGAGGTACAAATGTAAAGTTTCATTGGAGAGCAGAGAGCAAGACAGGAGAACCTATGCAAGACATGCTTATATAGTCTTATAGGAGATTAAAGAAAACACTTATGGGAAAATGGATAACACAGTAACACCACATAACAATAAAAGGTGCCTCATTATTTAACCAAAAATTGTACATTCAGAGGAGTGTTTGCAAACAAAAAAATAGCAGACAGTAGGCAAACAAAAAGATAAATAAGTCAATAATCAGCATACATAGAAAATATTAAAGTACAAGAAGGCAAAGGAAATATCATATTTAGTAACAGATTTATAAAAGTTCCAATATACAAAAGAAACAATCTAGCACGAGATCTATTTTATATCAAAGAACTAAGCAAGCGAAGACAAATGAGTCTTTCAAGAGATAGTGTGCTCACAATTGCTATAACCGAATTTGCTATTATGGTAGCCCTGACGGCCATGGAAAGAGCTACCTGTGCAGCATGGAAGCTGACATCAGTTCATCACAACTGATCGCAGTAATGAAATGTAGGCGAGTCCAACATGGAGCATGATGCTGGAAACCTGAGTGAATTGTAAAATATACAAAGTAAAAGAAGAATGCATATATTCGGTTGAAATATGAACCAAACATTTTTTTCCCTAAATTTCTTGGATATTGCATGAACTTAAGGAGGCATATATTCAGTGAGAAGATAAGAGCTAATCAAACTGATAAAGCAGACATTATTATTATTTCTTCATATCTTCTGAGAGAGAGAGAGAGAGAGAGAGAGAGAGAGAGGTTTATTACATGAACCACTCTTTCTCCTCTGTCCTCTGAAGAACAGAGACAACAAATTCCTGTAACCAAAGGGAGCACGAATCAATTGTTAAAAGGGAGGGATGGCATTTGTGCAAGAGCTGAAAAAACAAGGAAGATAGAAAAGTCCTTTAACCATTGATGCCTCTAGTCTCATTAATTTTGGTGGTCACCAAGTAGGAGCATACAATTTAACCTGCACAACAAATGCTTAATTTCAGTCATTCCGTGGAATCTAATGAACAATTAAGAATTGGCCGCCTAGCGAAAACATTAATCTTTTGTTTGCTGATGCAGCAGCAGCAGCAGTGCTATGGAACCACATGCAGCAGAAAATACAGTCAACAAATGCATGATGAAATGGAGAAGTCCAGCTACCTTGCTGCATTTGTCAGGCTGTACAACCAACCTGATTCTCTTAATTGTCACTAACATATCACAGATTGCTGCTTTGGAAAACCATTACACATCAAATTCGCTTAGGACAAAAATAAACTGAACTAAAAAGTAACTCTTCAATGGCCAGCAAATTGCGATATGATATTTCATTATCCATACACTACCTAAACATACGACCAAAGGTTAGCAATCAGACCTCAAATTGCTCGGACGAGCCATATGCATTCCTGGCCAGCTGCTTCTTGATAGTGCCGAAGTCCACTGGGTGCTCAATCACATCCAGATAATTAGGCAGTTGTGTCAGTCAATAACTGCGATACAACACTCAACAGCTCCCTACCAAACATATTGATAACTTAGTCTCTGCTTGTAGACAAATTTTCATAGCAATAGGAACCATACCATGCATGTTTGCAGACCAACATACCCAACGCCAACCCTGCAAAATTTTCATCCTTTCAATAAAGCAGCATTAGCTAGAGCAATAGGTCTGAGGTGGCAACAATAGTACTTATCACAGAGGTTTCAGAGAGGAGCATCTGTCTGTGAGTTAGTGACCAACAATGGAGCCAGCAAGGAATGACGAATCTGGTTGTCCAGTCAACATTTCGAATAGGCCTGCAAGGCAAATAAAATAGTGTGAAGTCTGTAAGAATAAAAGCAATGGCATCTTTAAATCCAACACTGGCTATCATATGCAGAACTGAACCTTGCATACTCTTGACACAGGTGAAAATAAATCTCAACCCAAGCATTCGGTCTAGTAACCAACATTTGATATTGCGAATGTTTCAAATGGTTTATATCATTTTGAATGGCTATTTGAAAGCAATTTTATCCAGGAGCATACACAGAGTAAAATTCTTGAGAACACATGTGGAAATTTTTTCTTTATTTTCATGTTCAAAATAGAAAATGTTCATGCTAAATACTGAATCATAAATCTCTTGAAACCCTCATCAGCTTCAGGTAATATTTGATTCATGTGTTCACCTGTTGCTGAACTTCTAGAAGTTCCAATCGCTTCTAAGACGGTGATGACTTGTCTGATTTGACTCGTAAGCTGTGGCCAATGGTGTTTCTTCAGTGACACAACTGCAGGGGCATCATTCAGGAGTTAAAAGAGCATTAGGCTACGCGAATATCTTTACAGATTGGTGTGCACCAAGAGAGCTGCAAAGAAATGAAAAATAGAGAAAAACAAGAGCTGCATTTATGTTAACCTATACCTTTCGTTGCTTGCATCTTGTTGCTCGGTACTGAAAGAAATTCCTACTGCATGCTGCTACTGCGAGCGCTGGGTGCTAGATCCGACAGCCAGCGAGGGAGGTCTGCAGGCTTGCTGCTTGCTTCTTCCAGCGCCGCCTTGCATCCTGCTGCAATATGGAGCGCCACCATCAGCACTAAGAATCAAACCCCCACACGCTGGATTCAGGTGATGTTGCCGGGGAGGGGGCCAGGTAGCCGCTGCACCCGCCACCACCTCGACTGGGTCGCCGCCATCCAATCCGGTCGCTCCATCGGACGGGAAGCTGCCGAGATGTCCCCTCCTGTCGGCTGGTGCCGAAGACTGTCCCGCGCTCGCCCCAACCCCTTCCTCCTCTGTACGGCACTCACGGATTGCAGCGTGGAGGTTGGGGATCTGGGCTCCATGAAGAAAGCGGACGAAGCACGAGCGTGAGAAGAACTGTGAGACCTGAGCTTCACCAGTACTAACAAGAATGAGGGCAAGAGAGAGGAGAGAGAGGGTGGCTTACCTCGCCATCAACGCTAGATCCGCCACCGCCTGTGCCAGGGCTGCCGCGCGCCAGATCGCCGATGACCACGGCCGTCCGCGACCTCGCTCGCCTCGGACCTGCGGCCACAACGCTGGGAGGCGCGCCAGCGGCCTCCGCGCACTTGTCCGCGCCGGCGGCCTCCAGTCTTGGCATCTGGGAGGCGGGTGGGCGGCTGCTCGCCGGCCGCGTCGCAGCTGCTAGGGCGGGCCCCGCCGCTCGCCGCAGGTGCAGTGCCGTCGGCGGCTTTGCCCGTCGGGAGAGGGAGAGAGAGGGAAGGCCGCCAGGACAGAGCACATGAGAGGGGAGATATTTTTAGCAGACCAATCATGGATTGACAGGGACGATGAGGGCCCTACACTTGGCGAGGGGGGATTGGGCACCATGAGATTCACATCCAATGCCTTAAATTTTTTTTACTATCGTGGACACGTGGAGGCCGCCGCGGCGCCTCCCTTTCTAGTCTCTTTAGATTACCATTCGGATGAATTTGTGATTTTGTTGCTTCTTGTGTGCACGACTGCATCACGTGCATACATACAGGGCAATCCAGCGCACAGTCGGCGGGATCCCTCGGCCGCTAATAGACCTGAGCGCCCACAACTTCGCCAGGGTGATGGACATGGCGTTCGGGTACCGTCTGGACCCTCCCTTCGATCCCTACGTCAACAGCCTCAACTTCCTGCTGGCCTCCTACGTCATCCCCTACCTCGGCATCAACGGCTACGTCGGCACCAACCCCATCATCGACGGCTACGAGACAAAGAAGGTGACCGTGTACATCTGGAGGAGAATACATGTACAATCCAACAAGCCCATAATGCTCTGTCACGTAAATCTGCAGCTTCTGGCAGGGCTGCTGGGGGTGGAGGCAGCGCAGGACGCGGTGTTCCGCGCGCTGCTCTTCGAGCGCCGCGGCGAGTCCGTGCCGCCATACGGGAACCTCACGGTGGCCGAGTTCACGGACCGTGTGTCGGCGCTGCGCAACGCGCTGGGGGGGTGCGGCGTCAAGGACGAGGGGCTGACGGTGCCGCGGGACCTCGGTGCCGAGCGCGCCATCTGCACCAATGTGCTCTCCGCCGACGGCGACTCGCTCTCCTACGCCCGGACGCCCGCCGAGCTGCTCAGCATCCTCTACCTCACCGGCGACGAGCGCGTACCCGGCGGGTTCTTCCCGGAGGGCGCCAACGGGAGGATCGCCAGGTCCTTTCTTGCCAAGCCACACGGTGGTGCTCAAGAGGTGCCTGGAAACTAACCAAGCTGCCTGTGGCCATCAGTGACGCGCAAAGCTAAATGGCGAAAGTTCACCCGTTCCACAACCAGGGAACGATCAGACAACCACTCTGGTTTCTATTTTAAGAAATAAATAAAGCCCGCCACTTTCCTTATTAGACAAGCAAATTAATTAAGCACCCGAAACGTTTCCAAACAGGAAGTGGTGGAACCTTCCCAAATAGGAACTAACGGATGATCTCCAGAGTAAACCTTCTTACCCAAAAAAAAAATCCCACAACTTTCTTTTTTTTCGGAAAGTTTTCTATTTATAGGAAAGAAAAAGGTAAAAGTTGCAAATCTAGACGTATAGTTTCCGTTCTAACTTTTACGTATAACTTAGAAGACTTACGTGATTTAACATATTACGAAGTTAGAAATCTAAGTTAGAACATATGATAAACATGATTTAACGTAAAAATCTAACTTAGAACGCATGACTTACGTGACCTAACTTAAAAATCTAAATTAAAACGCACGATATACGTGACCTAACACGTTGCAAAGTTAGAAATCTAACTTAAAACGCTCGACTTACGTGATCTAACTGGGAACACATGACGTAGGTGATATAACACATTGTAAAGTTAGAAAATCTAACTTAAAACGCATGACTTAGATTATCTAACTTAGAACGCATAACAGAATAATAGAAGTATAGAAAAAAAAGTGAAAAAAATCTTTAAAACATATCTAAGTGGGATCTACTTTTGTTCTGAAAGGACCTAATTGGCCTAGAGGGGGGGGAGGGGGGTGAATAGGCCTTTTTGCAAAATCTGAAACTCACAAACTCGAATTTGCGGAAGTTAAATACCAGAGCGGAAGTTCCGGGGTTTGGAGCGGAAGTTCCAGGCGGGATAGTTGGATTTACTTTTGTTTTGAAAGGACCTAATTGGCCTAGAGGGGGGTGAATAAGCCTTTTTGCAAAACCTGAAACTCACAAACTCGAATTTGCGGAAGTTAAATACCAGACTGGAAGTTCTGGGGTTTGGAGCGGAAGTTCCAAGCAGGATGACCAGAACTTTCGGGGCAGAACAACCAGAACTTATGGTGCCCTAAATGGACTACGAAATCAGAGTAAATCGAGTTGGGATTTTAGATCGAGTGTTACCACACCCACCGAAGGTTGTTGATGATGATGTTGAGGTCCTCAAGGCATGGCACCGCACCGAATCGTAGATCGGGCCACCCACCTATGAAATGATGGAGTAGAGAGGAAGAACAACAAGAACAACAAGAACACAAGAATAAAGGGTAGTCGATGCTACCTCCACAGTAAGGCAAACTATTTATCCCGAGGTTTGGCAATCCTCACAAAGGAGTTCCTACGTCCCCGTTGTTGAGGTGACCACGAAGGTCCGGCCACTTAGGTCTCCTCCCTCAAGCAACCACGAAGCCTAGCTAAAGATTTCCACTAAGGATCAAGGGTGATACAAACGCTTCGGGGTGCCCTCACAAATTAATCAACACGGGCAACCACGAAGAATGCCTAGCTGGCTAGGCTTCTAAGAACCTAAGAGTAACAAACACAAACCAAGCCAGCAAGACGAGAAATCCAAGTGCTCAAGTCGAAGTTCGATGCTCCCGCTCTCAAATATCGCGTCCCTAGCTCAAACAATCGAAAATTGTGGCTCGCAGGCAAACGAGGAGAGAGAGTGGGTGAGTCACAGCTTAGAGAGAGTTGGGAGAGCAGAAAATGAGTGTGCAAGGTCGGGCAACGGTTAGAAACGAGGTGAAAAGATTATATACCCAGGCTCAGATGAGCCACCGGAAGTTCTGGTGGTAAACCATCGGAACTTCCGGTCAAACGAGATCTGACCGTTGGGTTTGAGGTGCTGGCTGAGGTCAACCACAACTTCCGGCCAGACCACCGGAACTTCCGGTGGTGGCCGGAACTTCCGATCGGAGACCGAAGGTACTTCCTCGCACGCGCACGCTCGCGCGAGCACTGTCACTGGAACTTCCGGTCAGCCCATCGGTCACGCCCGCGCCCGGCTAATGCTCGCATGTGCACACTGCTCGCAGCCTCGCCCTGGTGGCCGCGGCCGCAACACCCCGGCCCTGGGTGTCCCCCCCCCCCACGGCAGTGACGAGCGCCCTGGCCTTCCCGACGACAGCGCCCCTAGGTCCCTGGCGGCAACCCCCCCTCCCCACGGCGGTCGCGCCACGGCTCCCCGTCGGGCCGCGCTCCAGTGCCGAGGCTGGCCGCACCCCTGCTCCCCGGCAGCAGCCGCACCCCTGCTCCGCGGCGGCAGGCGACGCCCTACCGGCAGTTGCGGCCCATCGCCCGACGAGCCCCACTGGCGCCCACATCCGGCAGCGCGCGCCACTGGGAGCCGCTTCCCGCCGTCCAAACCCCACCGGCGGTGCCCACGAGCGCGCCCGGTGGCCGCGCGCCTGGTACGGGACTCTGTCCTGAGTCTTCGTCCTTCCCATTCGCTCTGGCTGTACCCGTGGCCGGCGGTGGGCTTGACGGCAGCGCCGCTCGCGCCGCCCCCGCGGGCACCCGACGCTCGTCGTTGCTGAGAGAGAGAGAGGGGAGGGGCACAGGTGGTCCTTTGGGTACAGAGGGGCCCATATGTCACAGATGAAGCTGAGCAAAGCTACTATTTTCAGCTCTCTCTCATCTTCCAATCTTTTTGTGAAGGAAAATAAAAACAACTTCACACAAAGCTACTATTTTCAGCTCTCTCATCTTCCAATCTTTTTGTGAAGGAAAATAAAAACAACTTCACACATGGAGCTATTTTAAGAAGAGGTGTTTGGTAAAAAAAACAGCTCTCAACGAGTTCATGAAGCTGATGGGAGCTCTCCCAAACAGGTCTATATATCGGTGTGTGCATTCAGAGCTGAGCTAGCAGATTTGAATGTGTCCGTGCACAAACACGCTGCAACCGAAGCATATAAATAACGGTGGATTAATATCTACATATGTTATGTTTACATTTGTAATCTACTATTTTACATGTGTAATGGAAAGAGAGGTAGCAATAGAAGTGCTATATAGAAAGACAAATAATAGGCATTAGACCTACTTTTGGAGCCCCTGAATTTTTCTAAATGCATTAAAGAGATGAGCTAATGTATCGCTTCCATAAACTGATTTCCAATAGCGATTCATAAAATCACCAGCCTCTGAAATGATCTTCATTCTCCATGGGACCAACAACCTATAAAAATAGAGACCATCTCTAAAGAAATACAAATTGCTGGCATATATTAAAGTCTAAAGTCTTACATTCCTACTCGAGATAGGACTGTGGAATGAGGCAAAAGAGCATAACAATTAACAATCTACGAAAAACAAAAGTGGAAAATATTTGAGTTAACTAGTTACCCGACACACTCATCTTCACAGCTCTCTGAGAGTTCAGGAGTAAGGTCTAAGATGAAATCCTACGGCCTTGTTTGGATACCTATGTATTTAACTGAATCGTTGCCTTTAGTGGTTTCAAAGGTACCCAAACAAGGCCTACATGGTTAGATACATTCATAAACTCTGGTGCATTACTAACGATCGAATATGGAACAGCAGCCATACCCTGACTTGGGCAAAACTGAATCCAAAATCACACAAATTGCAGCTCAAGAACTAAACGACAGTGCAAGGAACCACACACATCAAACTCAGAAGGAACCCAACAAACATACTAAGTCTTTAGATTTAAGGTACCAACTGAAATCACAACATTGCATCTGGTGACATGAAATCAAAACATAGCTTAGGCAGGGTCCCTCAGAGTGTCCGATTCTTGGTAAACTACATGCAAGACCTACTGCTTGATATCAGCCTTCTTCTTCTGCCACAGCCTGTCCAAGGAGCCGTCTGCGTCACCCTGTGCACAACAAAATATGAATCAGAATCCACCGCAAACAGGTAACTGGATAATCCACTTGAATAACATACGAAGCATAACAAGAAAAATATGTTTGCTAGCTTCAATAGGTGACAATGAAGGATTTCAATGCATCTGAAAATCAATCTAAGAACAAATAAAGGTAATAACATTAGATGCAGCTGAAGATCAACCTAAGAACCAACTCTGAATTTTAAAAAACAGCATCAGCCACAGAAACCACCAGCCGAAGCTATATAATCACAGGCAAGGAATCAATTCAACTTAAAAGGTAGAACAGATGCTGCAACAATTTTCCATATGAATGCCCTACATCAGGTTTCAACAATATGAAAGTTGCAGTAGGCATTACATTGCCCTGAATTTCATGGGCTAGACAGAATGCAATAAGCATATCCTGGACTCTCACCTGAGCACGGACAAACCCAGAGAGAGCAAACGTGGTGAAGTGACCATCGTACAGGCCATTGGCATCCAAGTGGCCAATGTTGATCTGCACAGAGGCGTGGTCCTTGGCAGTGATAATCCTGTTCGTGGCCGAGCTGCAAGAACAGAAACTCAATCTTAGCACACAACAAAACCAACCATGCTGAGCAGAAACATTTCTAAGTACAAGACGATGAGGCAAACATACCACTTCCTGGGGACGTAGAGGTCCACCATCTTTCCCTCCTCGTTCTGCATGGTGACGGTTGGGGGAACTACCGCAACAGCAACTGAAATCGATGAGAAATATGTCAGGCACATCAAAAGAGAACAGCACTCGGATGACTTATTCAGTTTTGTAACAATTCCAATTTGATGAATGAGGCAAGTCTATATTCATAGCTGTTCAAAACAACTGATGTCCAATCTGAGCTTCCATGAAGAGGCATAACTAATATAAGAGTCTAAGACTGAACTATACAGATCTCGAAGTAACAATTATTTGCAATTCAACTAAAGGACTGGGACCAATTCATCCATCCATGCAACTAAAACACCAAATAACAATAGCTAATAATCCCTTGCAACTCAAGCAACGATTGCACAAAAAATGGTAAAAAAAAAAAAAAAATCGTTCTAGTTGATATGCTAGAAGGTAGCGGCAGACAAAAACGACGGATCCTCGTAACAAAGCGAGCCCTTGCCTATCAATCAATCAGCCACACGCGAGAGGATGGAGAGGCCACAGATCAGCGACGGCATGGGGAAGGAGAGGGCACGCACCTTGATCTCTCGAAGGGAAGCACGGGAAACCGAAGACAACTGCGGCGGCGGCGTGAGGGTTCGCGGGGTGGGCGACTTGCTGGCATTTATATCGGAAGAAGAGAGCGGGTCCTAAACCCTAGTGCTCGACTCCGGGCCCACCTGCAGCGTCACGTTCCTTAGGTTGGGCCGTGTCGCAGTGCGGCCTTTCTTCACCAACTAGCCCATCAGTAATGGGCCTGGCCCAACTTGCGAAAACAGCCCGCGACCTTCCCCCGTTCCTGTTCCGTTTCCCTCCTCTCCCTCCTCAGACTAGGCGGCACCGGAAGGGGAGCAGGCGGCGGCGGCGGCGGCGGCGATTGCGGCCATGGAGCTGTCGATGAGCGGCGGCTCGCTGCGGACGTTCGGCCGGTGCGTGACCTTCCTCGCGCGCGTCGCCTCCGAGCTCGTGCTCCAGGCGCACCCCGCCAAGGTTCGCAGCCCCTCTCGTCGCCTCCCGACCGCCGCCCCCCTGATTCTTACGAGCTCTCTTCTCCGACGTCTCATCAGCTGGAGATGCACACGCTCAACAGCTCGCGGTCGGCGTACGCTTCGGTCTCCCTAGCGCGCGACTTCTTCGACCAGTACACCCTCAGCGCCGCCGCGGCGTCCGCGGCGCCGCCGTCCACGCCGCTGCAGTGCAGCGTCCTCCTCAAGTCCCTGCTCGCCGTCCTCCGCACGCCGCACGCCGCGCTCGACCGGCTCGCCGTCTGCCTCCCGGAACCCGACGCGCCCAAGCTCCAGATCACCCTCCACTGCCTCAACGGTGCGCATACACGCTTGCCCTCCCCATTTCTTCCACTCGAAGCTCTAATTTCTCCCCAATTCCCTTTTGCTCTGCGTTGTTCAGGTGTGAGGAAGACGTACTGGATCGTGTGCAGCGCGGAGCCCGAGGTGCAGTCGCTGTCGCTAGACCGGGGGCGGTTCCCGAGCCGCCTCGCCATCCGGCCGCGGGAGCTCGCGCGCCTGCTGTCCAACTTCCAGTCCTCGCTGCAGGAGCTCACTATCATCGCCACAGATCCTGCTTCGGGGCTGCCTGATGCTGGCGGGGACGTCGGGGGCAAGGCTGTTGAGCTCCGGAGCTACAATGACCCGGCAAAAGGTTCTTCTCTTGTGTTAGTTTCTGGATTGGTTGTGGACGGTGTGTTGAGGCTAGTGATTGGGCTGTGAAACTGTGGTGGCTTCTGGGGTTGCAGATGACTGTGACACTAGACTGCACACCCAACTGTGGATCGACCCTGCCGAGGAGTTCGTGGAGTTTGTTCATGCTGGTGATCCGGTGGATGTCACCTTTGGGGTAAAAGAACTGAAGGTGATCGATGTTCTATCCCTTGCGCTTGTGATGGGAAACAGATTGCAATATGATATGCCTTTAGTTGGAGAATAACTTTGTAGGAGCAGCAAGGAATTATGGAAAATATATGTCTGTGACTCAGCCCATGAATAACATTTGCAGCTCCCTACTATTGTGAATACAAGAAACATGTTTGCAAGTTAAAACTCCTTTCAGTATATTTCCAAAACTATTAATTCTCTAGGATAGAAATTTGTTAGTTCTTATATCTCACAGTTGCTAGAAGGATCTTACTTCATGAGTAATGATAACTGGTATCCTTAGAAGTTCATATATTCTGTAGTGGATTTACTTGAGACACTTGATGCTGATGATTGCCTTCTCATCATGAAACACTAATGGACTCTTCGCATTTTCTTTTTTTTCCCCCTTCCATTCTAGGCTTTTTTAACATTCTGTGAAGGATGTGAGGTTGATATCCTCCTATTCTTTGAGAAGACTGGCGAGTAAGTTGTTGTGCACTTGTGCTTATGGAACTATATTATCTTTTTTTGGATTGGTCCACATGAGCTTTCGTTGAATTGCAGACCTGTTCTTTTGGTCCCGAGATTCGGATGGGATGATGGAGCAACTTCTGATTTTGAAGCTACTCTAGTCCTGGCTACTATGACTGTATCACAACTATCTGACAGCAATGATGCCCAACAACCTGCTACATCAGCACAACACACGGGAGAACCAAGGGCTGCTGCTACACCAACACTGGCTCCTGAAAATGTCTCGAACCATACAAAAATCTGGTCAGAGCTTTCAGGTGTGTATCTTTCTTGTGAAATGTTGTTTCCATGTAACCATTGGTATGGTTGCACTACATGCATGCCTTCCTTTGTCCAACTGGACACCATTGTGGTCTGATCGGAACCAGGGCAAGCCCAAAGGGCCTGTGCAGAACATAATGGCCATTTTTGGCAATTGACTTTGCCAGTATCAGACCACAATGAATGGACGGTTATATGCCTTGGTGTAATCACACTAACTGGTGATAGACTGCTTTCATATCTGAAAGCATCGGCTTTGTCGCTATACCTTCAGGTTAGTTAACTATAAGCAAAGCCTTCTTAAACAGGTAGTACTCCCAAAAGCTTTGAAGCTAACAGAGAAAACCATGCCCAGAAGAACAGAAATGCAAGCACGAATGTGCCCAATGACATGTCAATGCTGCCCAATGTTACAAATGCTCCACGCAAGCCACCAGTTGCAGATAATGCAAACTATACGTATCCTATGAGTTGTTTTCAGTTTTCACTTAATCCTTGCTAATTTATGTTCAATGTTATAATTTGTTGTCACCTGAATTATGAACTCATAACTTCGAATCTGCTGCATTTCATTTCAATCCTCTAATTAGCGAAATCGACATATGTTTTAAGGTAAACCTAACAATATCTTGATAGCTGATCCACTGCATTAGAAAGAGCTGTTTTTTTTTTTTCTGTTTTCTGTGTCGTAAGGAAATTTAAAACTTTTTATATTCTATATATCTGGAATTTTCAGCATCCCTCAACATGGAACTATTATGCACTGTGTTTGGAAGATCTAGAAATACAAAGCCTAGTCTCTGTCTGCTGTTTTCCTCAGAGTGAATTTTTGTATACTAATTAGCCAGTTGAAGTTTTGGCTTGCTGAAAACAAAATATTGCAAACATTTTGTATGCCAAGTTTATATGTTGAGGTCAAAAGTACAATTATGCTACTAGTTGTATAGTTGCGCCTAAGTAACCTAGTTGAAGGTGTGTTGATATAGAGTCTCAGTTTGATCAACTTTCTTGCACAATATGTTGACTCCATAAGAAACTTGCATTAACTATGTGGGGGAAAAAGCTACTGTCTTACTGACAAAAGTGATCTAGCGTATCTAACATTCTGAATTAGTTGGCTGATTCAGTGAAGTCATAGATCATGCATTTGTTTTGGTGTTGATGGACTTTCCGTCTATTCGTAATCATAAGTTGAGATGCTAGAGTGAAGTTATTTTCTTTGTGCTTCCTTAATTAGCTTGCACCACAGAATGCAGCCTTCACAAATGGATCACATGGAAGAACATCATGGTTAATTATCAAACAAAATCCATTACATTATGTCATTAGTTACTGATACATTTCTACCTTATTGAATGTTTAGCTAACTTGCTTTTGTGATGTTGCAGAAGTTATCACCCCTATCCCTCGATCGCAGCATCACCCGAGCAACTGGGTAGGTGCTGATGACAACGACGATGACAATGAAGATGACGAGGAGCTTTTAGTCCAAACAACTCCGCACTATATGGACTGAGGATAAATGCGGATGCTAAAATATGTAGGTGTATTTCAACCTAGTGTATAGTGGATGAATGAATTAGGAACTTGCTGAAGGCTTTTCGATTACTCTTAGTAGTTCTAGTAGTAGGGCAGGAGTTGGTGACTTTAACTGAATTTCCCCAGACATGTAACATAATCAACTCTGAATCCATTGTAACTTACATTTCTTTCTGTAATGTGGAGAAACGTTAATGTTGATTTGTTCCAATTCGCATAAATGTTATATTCCTTTTCCATAAGGAAAGAAAACAGTGCATTTGCATCTGATTTCTTCACATTTTTGTACATCCCCGATGTATTTTGGGCGTGTAAAAGCACCTGCTTGTTCTTGTGTTGAGTTGCATCTCTCCATAAGTTGCGTGCGTCCTCATCATTTCATTTCTGCAAAGTTTCCCGGGGGCATGGACTTTTTTAGCCAATTATTTCCCCGTATTTCAACGTATCTGTGAACTTATTCATTTGTATTTTGTACAACAGTTCAACGCCTAACCTTAGCTTCCGTTCCATCATCAGCTGCTGTCAGGCTCTGTTACGTTTTTTTACGTGTGTATGGCAATTTGATTTGTTTATGACTGTGTTCCTGCAGCAGTGTGACTAAACAATGTGGTTCTTTCACTTTTTACTGGCCTTGGAAGTAAGACGGTGAAAAGAAACTGAGATCTGGCATGGAAACTGCTTCCTTTTACTAATAGAGGTTTTGCGTCTTCCAAGTATCCTGCACCAGAGGCCATGTTAGTTCAGGCGTGCACCTCGCCTGGCTATCATTGGAATTTGTTATCCCGCTAAATCGCCCGATGTGAATTACCTCTCATTTCCTAGTCGTCTTTCATTTGCATTCATGAACTCATATATGGTCATGCTCAAGCTGGGCTCGATTGGGAGACTTCGGAGCTGCCTGATGAAGCTCGGGCGCTGCTGACAACTGATCCAATTGAAGCTACAGAGGAGAAGAAATGGCTAAGCTTTGCTCATCTGAAGGAGGCTTGGAACATGTAATAGGACTAGTAAAAAGCTGTCGTTATTTGCTTCTAGCTCTTATGGCTGTTTAGAGAGTTTGTGGAGTTTTCCAGCTGGGAATTAGCTGTTGGCTTTGAAACCTTTGTTAAACATGCTTACACTGTGGTCTTTTGTAATAAAAGGCCGGGGGCCACCCTTGAACTCGAAAAAAAATATATGGTCATGCTCTGACTTGCAAGTTACAAGTTACAACTGATCAGGATGTTCGTTCGTTGTTCTGAGATGTTCTGTGCGAACATCTCTGGTTGGCCTGAATAGCTTCACAGTTTTATTTTTTGAAAGGAGTTTTGGACGGTGTTTCTTCTGCGTGACACTGATATTTCTGCATAAAAGAAAGGATGCAGCTTTTTCATCGTACGATTGAATATCTTTTGATTTGTTGATGAAGCAGGGTGCCGCGCCCCATAGGCCATAGCAATCCAAGGCGCTTCTGGAGGAAATGGTTAGAAGATTTCTAGGAGGTCAACCTGCAGCAGGAATCGCGGGCGGGAGCAGGAGGCTGCTAGATGTTCGTGCCTCGCCACGAGACCACGCATTCACTCGATGCCCAACGCTGCTCGAGCAAGGTCAGAGTTGGTGGCATGAAGTGGCATCGCCATTCGCCCACACCCAGACGGCAGACACGATGCCAACGCCCAGCACCGAACAGAACACTCCCTCCCGGCCTCCCATTTAAAACCGGTGCGCTCTGCACCGCCCAAGGCGCTCACTCGCCAGTCGCCGCTGCCAGCTCCACCACCGTGCCGGCCGCCACCTCGCGCGTACGTCTCAAAGCCCCGCGCCCGCCACCCATGGCTTCGGCACGTCACACGCTGCTGCTGCGGCCGCTGCTCCTCGCGGCCGCGACGACTATGGCGGCGCTGGCCGTCTCAGGCGGCGCCACGGCGTCGGAGCTGATGATGTCGACCATCCACGCGCGCGTGGCGGCGGAGTGGGCGTCGACGTTGTCGTCCGACGACGACTCGTGCTGGGGCTCGCCGGAGGAGTGCCCCGTCATTTTTTACGACGACGTGGACGCCACCGAAGGCGGCGGCGGCGCCGCCGCGCCGAGGGGCCGGGCGCGGCTGCGACTGTACGAGGACGCGAGCACCGCGGCCAGCCTGCTGCCGACGGCGCAGTACCTCAGCTACGGCGTGCTGATGCCGGACTCGGTGCCGTGCTCCGTGCCGGGGGCGTCCTACTACAACTGCCAGCCGGGCGCCGAGGCCAACCCCTATTCACGCGGCTGCTCCGCCATCACCCAGTGCCGCGACTAGCTCACTTACTCTCTTGAGTCTTCTCTCTGATTTTTTTTTCCCCGTTCCCGTCGCGTGGCACTCTCTGGCCGTGGTTAGCTTGCCGGGTTGCTGTGTGCTCCGGTCGATCTGTGCGTGTTGCGTTCTCGTCTGGCCATCTGCTGGATGGCCTCATCGCCTCGAGGAGTCGAGGATGATGGTCATTACATAGGTGCTTTTACCATCATGATATTCTTGATAAACAGATCAAATTACAGGGCAAAACACATGCGAAGTTCCCTCTTTCTTTCTTTCTTTTTTCCTTTTTATTATTATTATTGTTATATATCAGCTGCCTGATTTGTTACTCACGAAGCTAAGGGCACTGCATTTCTCTCCCCATTACTATGTTAAAAGTTTGTGGTGTTTAATCGCCAACCGCATCTGCTCAGTCACACACACACACACACACATCATCATCATCATCCCCAAAACCTCCCCACGCCCCCAAACCCACAGGATTGAAGTGGATTGATTCGAGAGGTTATTCGGTCAATTTTCAATCTGAGGGAATTGAGGGAGATTTTAACCTCTCAATCCTTTTGGAATGGATCTAACTGAGAAGTCAAGTATTTAAACTTTTATAGAGGATGAAATCTCCCATCAACCTTCAGTCACTTTGGATTTTGGATTAACTGAACAAGCTCAGAGATGGAAAGCTAACGGTTGATCGAGCATTTTAGCTTTGGTGGCGCCTAGTTTTTCTTCGTCACTCACACATGAAATCGCTTTCTTGACTTTTGCGGGTTCATAATTTAGATTAAGGCATGGGTTTAATTGGAGGTTCTATTATAGTCCAATGAGATTAGAAAGAAGCCAACACGCGAGCCTATCTCGGTAATTTGGTTGGCACAAAAATTAGAGAGAGGGGATGGCAAGGCAACACCGCTGACGATGTGGCTAGTAGATGGGGCTCAAGTGGGGATGGCCACAACACCATGGGAAATATTGCTCGAGTCGATATAGTCTCGCAAACTATGTTGACCATCTAGGGAGACCCTAGCACACTACATAAGACACACAAAGGGGCTCAACAGAAGAAGACAATGGCAGTTTCACCTGCTTAGTGGAAGAAAAAAATATAAGGACATGTTCAATCCCTCCTTGAAAGGTGAACTAAGACCACTTTTTTGGTTCCTCCTATTCTAAGCCACTACAAGCATGTAGAGTTAAGACATAAAAGGTTTTGTAATGGAAGCACCATAGCAAGAGAATTTGAGAACATATTCAATACAAAACTACATTCTCAGTGCAATCATGAAAACCCTTTCAAAAGCCTACTTAGATGTTTTCAAAAAAATATGAAATGATGGATATTCATAGTTCATCCATAGATATATGTTGTAGCAAAAGTTTATAAACAAAATCTATCTAGAAAAATTCACACAAAAATGATAAAATTCATGTGCATTTGCACTAGAAGACAAATTCATAAGAATTTTGTCTCTGTGGTGAACTTGCACATGAAATTTGTTATTTGTGTATGAATTTTAACACAATAAGTTTGCCTCCCAACTTTTGCTATTCTCCTCCCTACAAGTTTTTCATGTATAAAATAATTACCAAGAAAAATAGTTAGCTAATAGCCTAATATAAAAGGACAACTTAACACAACATGACAAAAATAATAAGCGTGCATTAAAGATCAAGCTATTTTCCTTCCTTTGATTGTCCACTAAATTGCTTAGAAATAGACCTAAGCAAAAGTTTTCTAGTGGGGTGGAGGAGGAGGAGCCGGGTTAGGAGAGAGAGAAGACGTGAGAGTGGGTGGACAAAGGACAAGGATGAGCAGTGGCGGAGGGGGGGGGGAGGGGTCCCCCCCCCCCCCCCAACATCCCATTTTGTCTGCAATACATAACCTATATTTAGCAAATAATCATATGATAATTAGTGTATACAGTTTGCTCCTCCAAACTTAAATATAGTATACATGCATGTGTGCCTTAGTGTTAAGCGTGTGGCCTTCTTTCACCTCCCATGTCCATTTTCATGCTTTCTAACATGCAACTTGCAAAACCACCACACCACTATAGCACAAAGGCTATGGATAATGGATATACAATTGCATTTATAATTCTATACCTTAGAATTTTTATTCATTAGACAGATACACTTTCTATTTTTCTTCATTAGACAAATATACTTTCTAGAATGGACATATAGCTAAGTTGCCTTTACTTGCTATGATATTCTTTTAACTCATGGTTTCTATTCAATGTGGCCATGTTATGACTTTTTTTAGCTAGCAAATAACTAAAAAATTATTGGCTACGAGCCTCTAAAAAATCATTATAAATACCTTGGCATCTATGTTTTGAATCCTAAATATTTGCATACACCATGGCCCCCCCTATGTTCCAATCCTGGCTCCGCCCCTGCCGGCCACGTCCCAAATATGATTGGGAAAACACATTTCAATTTATCCTGTCTCTTTTAACGCTTACATGATGGTTCGTTTGATGTGTGTGATCGTGCATTCCTGATTTAGATTTTCTTTTCGTTAATTTAAAAAGAAAGACTTTAGGCTAAACCTGAATAGCCCACCTTTTGAAAGCCCACGAAGCCCATATCTTTCCAAAGCCCACGACAAATCATGGACATTCATCTCCCGAGTCCCGACCAAATTATCCACACACACACCCGCCTCCCACTTCCCCAAGCTCACACGCCGCGGCGGGGAGCACCACCGCGGCCGGCCACCATGACCTCCGCCTCCGCCTTCCTCTCCCTGCGCCTGCCCACCCCGTCCCCCTCCCACGCCGCTTCCTCCCCTTCCTCCCCTCGCCCCTGCTCCGGCAGGCGCGTGGCGGCGTGGCGTCCTCGGCGCTGGTGGCGCGGGCGGCAGGGCCGGCGGGGGCTCCGTCGCCGCTGTTCAACCCCCGGGGAGACCCGTTCCTGTCCACCCTCGCTGCCGCGTCGCCGGAGGACATCGCGGCCGCCGCTGGTGGCGAGCGCCGCGGAGAGGACCACCTGCCGTTCCTCGAGATCTTCCAGAACGCCAAGCTCATGGCCTCGCCCGCGCAGGTCAGGGTTCCAAGCTTGTATCGGCTGCGGGAATGGAGCTTCTGTTATCTGTTATGATGCTGGTATTGGCAAGAGGGGGAATTTATGGTGTGGGTATTAGCTGATTGTGCTCGTTCGTGTATTTCTAGCAGTGAACATTATAGCTTCAGTTTTGATAGTCCTCACGAAGTGAGTTTTCATAGTTCTCACGAAGTGACTCTCCATCTGAACCCTATATTTAGCAATTCTGACATCCACACTACGTGACATGTTAAATTAGGTTCGCTATTTGCTATACTTCTAAAATGTTTTGAATATAGGAATTGAGAAACTAGAGGTGCTAACTTATCCACACAGAGATATATTAATCATGACACAATTTCAAAGATCAACCTGTGCTAATATTTTCATGTGTACCTTTTCTTGTTGTTATCTGCTGCATGCACCTTGATGATCTTTGGTATTTGTAGTGTATATGTATTGCACTTCACTTAATCTTGCCTATGCTTTGTGATTGTCAGGTGGAACGGTCTAGCAGCTCTTACAGTCAGCACAGGCCTAGAAGGCCTCCTCCAGATTTGCCTTCATTACTTCTTCATGGCCGAATTGTTTATATTGGCATGCCGGTATGAATCTGCGCCAAGGTTTTCGATGCCAAGTTTCCTTTCATGTTATTGCCTGACATTAGGAATCTGCACCAAGGCTTGATAACTGATCTGACTTGGTGTTAGATTTAGAGCTATGAAATAGCAAGATTGCATAGGTTAGATCATTGTAGCCAGTGTAGTTTGTATTTCAAATAACAACTCCTTCCGCACTCCCCATATGAGCAAGAAGAGAGCATTCCTGTGAGTTCTGGTGTTGAAAAGAGGGTAAAAAAATGATGCATAATAATGTTTTCTCAACCCCTACTGTTGTTTAGTATTACACAGAATATTCCATTTGTAAAGGGTTGTTCATGTTACCTAACCAGGTTGTTTGAGATTACTACCTGGTCCTTCATGACTACATGTGCCGGAACCTTTCTGTTATAGGTCGATCTTATTGGCCTGTTTGGTCTGTGCCCAAGCCAACCATGCTAAAATTTGTGAAATCCCAAGAATTTTGACACTGGTTTTCATTGTTGCAATACTTACTAAATGTTTTGCCAAGCCCGAGCTTTTCAATCATATCCCTTCACCTTTTTGTGCCAAATTTTGGCCAAGTATGGCCATTGTTACTATCTATACCATGCAAGTTGCATTGAGATCAATACTACCTTGCACTATTAGATATAAGTTTTCCACCCACCCTCCAGGCACACATCTCAACTTTGGAATCAAAGGTGTGGATTGTACTAGTGGCCAAATACAATTGGCATACATTTGTGCCTATGTTTCACCAATTCTTCACTCATCAAAGTGGATCTTAATTTTGGTATACAAGTACATATTGCTTGTAGTATATTTCTACCATATTGTTTCATCAACTCTTAATTTATACAAGGCAATATTCCTTCACTTGTATTGCACTGATACTGTGACAAAAGAATGCTCGATGATTTTTCTATTGTTGATGTTAGTTCGAGTCCACTACACATTCAATAAACATGCCAACTTGCCAAGCTTTTTGTAACAAATGCCAAAGAACCTTATTAAAAAACCGATTTATGAACATTGTTCATTTTGATGGTTGGATATATTTTGTTTTCAGTGTACCTCTACTCAGTCTGTTGTAAACAGTTCGTTCTAGATATGTAACAAGATGGTATGTTTATATTTTTTGTTCATATAATGCATTTCTTTCATACACCATGCTGTAAGAGTAGAATTGATGATTCTTTCAGCATATTCCATAATCTCACAAGATTGTCTTCCATTGTTTTTCGTAGTTGGTACCAGCAGTGACTGAGCTTGTTGTTGCCCAGTTGATGTACCTTGAATGGATGAACAGTAAAGAACCTGTTTATATATACATCAACTCAACTGGAACGGCTCGCGATGATGGTGAACCGGTAAGCAAGATTGTTGAGTGGTAACTTCAGTCAAGTATTTCCAGTATTGGGGTCAGTACTGTTAGAATGTGGCTTATTCATGTTCTTCTAATTGGGGTAGACTATAATGTCTCTTTAGCATTTGTATCATGCCATCATGGTTGCTGTATAATCTAATTGCTCTTTAATTGGTTGTCTATATTTGTCAGGTTGGGATGGAGAGCGAAGGTTTTGCAATCTACGATGCAATGATGCGTATGAAAGCTGAGGTGCTGTGCCTTAGATTCACTATCTGCGGTTCAGTAGTTCAATGGTGACCATTTGGTACAGATTGATGCTAATAATTTACTGAAACATCTAGTTTATGCAAAGGAGTCCTCAGTGGACATAATTTATTTTTTAAAAGAATAATTTTACCGTGTATGCAATTTTGATCTGCCCAGTTCTGTAGAGATGATTTAACGAATATCTTGTTGATCATTTGCTTGAACTGGATGGAGCATCTTAAAAAATTTGACCAGCATTGGAGGAACTAGGTGGCAATGGCATCGTAAATAAGAATAAAATTAGGCTTCCAAATTCGCGATGAAGAGGATTCGAACTTGGGCCCTGGAGGTGTTCACCAGCAACCCCTACTAACTTAGTTACACCCAGTTTAGCCAAAGTTTGCACTAGCGATGATACCAATAACTTGGCAGATCCCTGTTTCATCAACATAAGATTAGGACCGGATGTTTGTACGAATTGAATTCAGTGTCCAAACTCCAAATTGTGAATATTGTTAAAATTTATCAACTTCCTAGTTCCTACATTTACTGACATCATGACGAGGTTACTATTTGCCATGCAGATCCACACACTCTGTATAGGAGCCGCAGCAGGTCACGCATGTCTTGTGCTTGCGGCTGGAAAGAAAGGCAAACGCTATATGTTCCCTCATGCCAAAGGTAGTAACATGCTAACTTCCATAACTGTTTGTTTTGTTGCAAAATACTCGCTTTTGCTCATCATTTCCTGCTATTTCTGGATCATACTATGTCAGCTATGATTCAGCAACCACGTATTCCTTCTTATGGGATGATGCAAGCATCAGATGTTGTTATTCGTGCAAAGGAGGTACAAACCATGGTTTCTTTTTTTTAGGTGCTTATATTCTTGAGTATTATTTCATATTCTTATGCATGCTAATCAAGTATGTATGAATACATGTTGAGTTATTTATGTTCACTTTTAGATTTGTGAAAGGTGAACACACATATTTCAGTCACTACCCATGACCTATTTTCACATTATTATCCGCTGCTTGTAGGTTGTGCACAACAGGAACACGTTGGTCAAACTTTTGGCAAGGCATACTGGAAATGTATGTACAACTTGTTGCATCTTTTTTATTATATATACTCTATATGTTTCTGTCAGTTTAGACATAGTTATGTTTTATAACAGCCACCAGAGAAAATAGACAAGGTAATGAGAGGACCATTTTACATGGATTCCTTGAAGGCAAAGGAGTTTGGGGTCATCGACAAGGTATTATTGTTTTGCTTCTTTACCAGTGGCTTCCTGATCTTGATCTAGCTCATGGCATATCAGAAGTGTGAACAAATATTTACTATTATTATTTAGGCAGCACAGTAGACGATAGCTACATGCAGATTCTTGGTCTTTCCAAAATGTGTTGTTGCTTAAGGTTTTGGGCTTGTCAGATCCTTTGGCGCGGTCAGGAGAAGTACATGGCTGACATGCTCTCCCCAGACGAGTGGGACAAAGTTGCCGGAGTCAGACGTCCTGATCCAATGTGATGTTATACATTGAAAGATCAACATTTAGTAAGATTTTCCACTGCACTGTGGATGTTATTACGGTCTTCATTTCGATTCAGGGTCACCAAGACTATGAATATTTATTGACTTTGTGGTTTGACATTGTGCAGGCTAGCTAGGTTCAAAGCTTGCAGGGGACGGAAACAGCTGGCGCAGAACAATAATGCTTGATTATCAATGATAATGGTTGGTAAGAGCCAAGGGATACGTGTTTAAGTAGGTAAACTTAACTTAGAGCTCAGGGCCAGGAGCTGGGCCATCAAAGATGATGTTAATGGTCTCTGGATGAGAGCAGGCACGTGTTTCTCATGAATTATTGTTGTTCCCCACATCAATTCTAGTCCAGATTTTGGTATTTATTAGTATATAGTCCACACATTTTGATCGACCCAGTGTTTGGACTAGCCAAGTTCATAGTATTATCAGCACGAGACGCGGTGAGCATATGATTGCCCTGGAAATTTCCATGGCCATTGCGCCCTTGTCCTTGTGTTCTGGACGTTGGAAAATCCTATATATGGATCATATGGTTTGCAACAATCAGAGCACTCTGGTCTGTGTCATTGTTCTTTTATTATTATTATTTCCCACTTTTCTTCTAAAAACATCTGTTTCTTTTTTTTTGGGGGGGGGGGGGGGGAGCTTTAGCTAAACTAGAAACCTTCAATTCTATATTATGTGAGTAACAAGGTTCACTCGCAGCTGTTTCATGATGGGTGACAGGTAGCGTCATGGCTGCGCTTGTCTTTGTTAAAAGGAGTCTCTTGTTGATCTGGAGTTGCATTATTGGCGGTCCTGCTGAGCCGGCTGGCCTTTGGGTTTCCGAAAGGGCCACCCCAAGTTGCACTAAAATGTTGTAAAAAAAAGTTGCACTAAAATCACCAATAGCTTCAGGCCTAACTTGCGAGGCAGACAGAGAATAAGCTGAGCTAATGCCGTTGTGGTTGCTGCTGTTGATGTTTGGATGTGACATGTGACCGTGGGTTCTGGTTTCCAGCAATGCCAGATCCGAGACCGTTTCCCCCCAGTGGAACACAGATAAACGTAAACCTAATCTAATCTGGCCATGGGGCGTTGGACCATGTCGCCTTTCGCGTAGACACCGAAAAATTGTAAAATAGGCTGATGGGCGCCTCAAATGTTTGGCATTTTGGATGCCATCAATTGACTATTTGATCCATTGAGAAAGTGACAAGGGAAATATCACATGTCCATAATACCAGTCTTCCGTTGGTATTTGCTCCGGGGATTGAAAAGATTATCATTAATCTTCGGTTATCCATAATCCATTAAACTGTGACCAGAGTTTGAGGTGAAAGGGAAAGGCTAACCCGTTTAAGTGTATTTTGACACTTCAATGTTTTTTGGGGACCAATTGCTAAACAACTGCCGTCTTCTCTAACTTCGTTGAGTTGCCTCGCAAGGTAGGTTTTTGGGGATTCTATGGTGGGGCTTCAAGGTTTGATGGTGAGGTTCACGGGGAGAGAGGATTATAAAGCATGTACTCGTAGGTGGCAACAGGGCAGCCCGTAAAGTGATGTTCTTGGTGACTATTGTGGAGACTAATAGGTTGTATAGTCCACGTCTCATGTAAATGGGAAGTGTTGAGCATATACTCTGGGTGGATGGTCCAATGATGACACAAATGGAAATGTTGGGCAGATGACGAGAAGGCAATGGCTACTTCAATAGTTACAATGAACCAGACTATCTAGCATTGACATCTTTGAATGCCTAGTCGTCCAGACAATATATTTTTATAGATTCTTTGCAACAATTCAGTAAGGTGGATGAGCTACATATACTCAGGTCCACCTGTTATTTAGAGATTGTTTGAGTGCCTTAAGGCCATGAGAAGGTAGACAAAAGTGTTGGAACACTATCCACCATATAAATATCGGTTGCATCAAAGGCATAGCATGGTGCATAAAGCTCATCTTTGTGAGCGTTGGGCTTTTAGCTTGAGAGTTTGAGTGCATGGGATGTTGTGCCCTTTTAATCTATATGATCTAGAGCAGTTAGAGCCTTGACGTCTCTCTAGTGTCGTTGACCCTCCAAGCTATGTTTGCGGCGAATGTTAAGAGTCAAAGCTCCGGTGCGCCACTGCTTGCAGCGACCAAACCTTTCCTATGAGTACAAACAATCAAGTAGAGACGGTCAAACCTGAGGGATATGGGGCGCCTAAGCTCTGGTGATCCCACTTCGGTGGTCATTGGATTTATCCGGTGAGTGCACAACCACCTCACCAAACCTCTCTCTCATAACCTTTTTCAAATAGGTTAGCTTCAAAGGATTCCCATGAAAATACCATACCTCCGACATTGAGTTAGCATTTTCAATCACTTTGAAAAGGTTTTCTCTTGTTTCTTTTTTCCTTACCATGCTACTAGACCTAATACATATGCTCTCATCTAATCCTACTAGATAATGATAATATTAGCTTAAAAATCCTCCTCATAATAGTACTATATTAAACGCGACCATGCATGCACTTCTTACACACCTAGGTTCGATGAAACAAAAATCCTATGAATGTAATGATAAACCTTTTATCTTCAGGCTTTTGCTTCCAACTCCATTCATCCATCATATTCTTCTCCATCAACTTCATGTTGAGCACTTGCATGTTGTGTTCATTACCATCTCCACCATTCTCCATGTCTTGTTCAACACCATGTTGTGGACCCTAGCTTAATCGTCTCAAGTAAATCACCAGTCCAATAGTTATCACTCAAGACACTCGATTACCAACCAAAGTTGACCTTTCATCTCATCCAACGATGATAGGCTATGTGAGGGCTCGAGTCCACCCTATGCGGTGCACATCGCTACAACCCCACCATACCTAGGACACTCGACATCAGGATAAGTAGGAGTCAGTGGAGAAAGGAGGAATATAAGCGGACAATGAAAACAAAACATATGTGCTTTTATGATTGCCATTTTTTGGGTATAATGCCATTGTTTATAATTTTCAAAAACTAAACTCTTTAATTAGGGATGAGGTGAGTATTTCTCTAATAACCATTATACTTGTTTCTTATATTTTTCCTAGTGGTTCATCTAAACACACATTCTTACAAAAAAAAAAACCTCCTATAGCCCTATGCTTTTAATCATGTATCTTTTACATGCATTTTTTTTCTATGTTTTTTTTGTTTTTTTATTCATCTAATGTACTCTCTCTATTTTTAACTTATAAGATATTTTTCTTATATATGTAGCCTTTGCTATGCACTAAGTCTATAGAGAAATTATCAAAAGATTCTATAGTTTAGAATGTACGGAGTACATACATTCCAAATTCTTCCTCTACCATCCTTTTCCTCCCCCTAAGAGTTATAAAGGCTGAATCTTTTGATTAGGGATAAGGTGATTATTTCTCTAATCACCATTACACTTGTTTCCTATATTTTCCCAGTGGTTCATCTAAACACACATTCTTACAAAAAAAACCTCCTATGTATTTAATCATGCATCTTTTACATGCATTTTTATCTTGTTTATATGTTTTTTGTATTTTTATATTCATCTAATGTATACTCTCTCTAATTTAACTTATAAGATATTTTTCTTAGATGTCTAGGCTTTTGCTATGCACTAAGTCTATAGAGAAAATTATCAAAAGGTTCTATATATAGTTTAGAATGTATGGAGTACTTACATTCCAAATTCTTCCTCTACCATCCTTTTCCTCCCCCTAAGAGTTATAAAGGCTGAATAGTCGGTTAGTGACTTGGTGCCGTGTTATATGAACCCCAAATCCGAGAGGAAAGAAACGTGAACCCATACCCATCTCCTCATCTTTCCCCTTTGGCAAACAAATTGCACGAGGCGCCTCTCTCTTTCTCTATCGAGTATCGACTGGACAGCACAGTCACCTGCCGCGCCGCTGCCGTGCGATTCGTGGTCGCGGCGGCCGCCTTCCCTATTTTATTCCGCCTCCTCCCTCCCCTCCCCTGCTAATTGCATCTTACTACTAATCCAACGAATCCTTCGGTTTTGTATTCTTTCTCCTCCGCTTCTCTTCCTTCCTCTCGTCTCCCTCTTCGCCCCCTCTCCTCTCTCTCGTGTCCTCGCGTCGCCGTCGCCGCCGCTGGTAACTGCGAGATGGTCGAGACGAGGCGGAGCGCGGCGGCGAAGCGCCCGGCGGGGGCTGGGGAGGAGGAGGAGGAGAAGGGCGCGCCAGCGCCGACGGCGACGGCGCCGGCTCCCGCGGAGGACGCGGCGGCGGGTCCGGGTCCGGGTCCGGGAGCCGGAGACGATGCCGCCGCGTCGTCGCAGCCCCCGAAGCGCGCCAAGGTCCGGATCTCCCTCCGTCCCCCGTGCCGTGCATGTGGCCCCCTCAGGTCTCCGGTTTTGATCTGGTTCTTCTTCTTGTTCTTGGTGGCAGGTTGCGTGCACGGAGGACGCGGATACCGCGACGCCGTCGGTGGTGGCGCCGGCAGAGGCTGATGCCGGCGCCGTTGAGAGTCCACTGCCCAACACCGCTGGGCTTCAGGCGCTGACCGGCGCCATGGACAAGCTGGAGGCCCTCCTCAGGTCCAAGGAGGCTCAGTCCAATCCGGCCGCCGGTACGAGCCTTGTCCCTGCGATGTGCATAAGGCGTTCTTTCTTGTGTTCTGGTTGGGGCCTTAGGGTTTGATGAGTTCCCTGGTTGGTGTGTGCAGGGCATAAGCGGGGCACTAGTAATAATAATGATAAAGATTTATCGGCCAAGATAAAGAGAGCCATGGATTTGTCAGAGGATTTATCGGCCAAGATAAAGAAAACCAAGGATAAGGTGGCTGGGATACTGAATAAGCCACCGGCTGCAGCCGCCACCGGCAGGCGTCAAGAGCCCTGGTGCAGACTAATTTCACAATATTCCATGGTGCGATTTCTCTCGTTCTTTGGATGAGACCTTATTTACCAAGAACTACATATGGCACATGCTAATTGTTCGGTGTAATTACTATAGAAACACTATATAAAACCTCATATCATAAGTTCACTCAGGAATATGCAATAGTATCTTGAACCTTACCTATTCCCTATCTGCCCCGACTCTTGTAACCTTAAAGAAGAAGGCACCATCCAACCCCATTTGATTGCAATATGTGCATTCTGTTTACCTTCTATTCGTGGAAAAATAATTGCATACACAGTTCCATCTCAATGCCGAGGTTATTAAGATGTGTTGTGTTTCATTTTTCTTTATTTGAGTGATCTGACGTTTGGTTGCATTTGTCGGGAAACTTCAATGTATCATTGTTAGTGCTTGCGTGCATACCCTCCAGTGAGTTAATTAACTTCATTGTTGCTGGAATAACTAAAATGATTGAACATTTTATCATATAGACATATACCAATGGCTTGACATCTGCTGTATTGTTTTTCAACAGCACCCTACCCTTTCTATTTACGGTGCGCTTTTCACTATTGGTCATGGAGCGCATCATGATTTTAGACTCGGCGAATCATCCACTGCCTCACCTGTTTGTAGACTGAAGCAGGCTAAGGTATTGTGAAGTTATTTTTAGTTCTTCCCTGTAATTCTTCTCCTTGTATTCTGACGTTTTGTATTAGCGAGGTGCACTCCTTGAAATCTTTGAATCCAAAGTTGTTCGTGTAAATGGGAAATCTTTGGACAAGGCTGCCAAGGTTACCTTGAATGGAGGAGATGAAATTATCTTCCGTTCACCAGTGAAGCATGCTTTTGTATCCTTTTCAATTGCCTATTGCTTTATCTAATGAATACACCCTATGTTTGTTTTTAAATATACAACGTTATGACAGGTTAAATTAAATAGTAAAAAGGAGCTAGTTATCCTGTAGTAAATGTCATATTTTAAAACAAAGGGAGCATCTTACTTTTATATTTCAGGCTAACTGGGTAAACGAAATGAACCATGATTTTTATTAGATTTGTTTGTAATAAATATAATGTGACAGTGGTCAGAGAAGTAACACTTGGCATGGAAGGTCCTTAATGTGATGGTAGATATTTGAGCAACAGCAACTTCATCAGGAGAAATCAAGCACTCCAGCTTTATCCTCCACTTGCAGTGGTGTCCAGCAGGGACAACGCTCACATTTCAAAGATATTCAGGATCATTTGCCATCAAAAGGGCGCAAAGTTTCAACCTTTTACTTTGGGAGAGGTCGGTCTTCATTGTTGCCTAGTGGTGAGACTTCATATCTGTCATCGTTGTTTCTCTGTAAACTATTGCTTCTTAGTCCCAGAGCTTCGAAATTCACAGCTGTTTATAAAAAAAAAGGACATAGCCCCCCAAAGTATATTCTTTAGTGCTTGCTGACAGTAATTTTTGTTTGCAATTGATTTAACATTTATTATGTAAACACTGTTGCAGGTCCATCAGCAGACCCACTTATGCTCAATTTTTGTAAAACGATGGAGGGCCAGAGCCAGTTTAGCTCCGAAGATGATATATCATCTGATCGGTCTCAGCTAGTAAAGGAGGATTTGATCAATGCAATGGTTGATGCGAGTGACATCTCTGAGTCATTTGATAGTTGTCCATATTATCTAAGGTATATTCAGCTATCAGCTGTCTCATTAGATTGTGTTATTTTATTTGTGATTTATTGAAACTTGTTTGGCCAAGAGACGTGATTCTATTCCTCCCACGTAGGTGTATTGAGTTGAATCATGTGTACCATACCATAATTTGAACTCTTGACATGATGTTTGTTCATTCAGCACTCATGTTTTAATCTCGCATACATTTGTATGTCTACCTGAAGATTTGAGGATCTATAGGATTCCTAAAAATGTTTTTGTAATGATAATCTGTTTTTGGGACTATGAAATGCAGTGAGTAGAATGTAGGTTTTTTTGTTTGTTTGTGTTGCTTTCTCTTCAAGAAATAATTATTGATTAATTTTTATTGCCTGTTGAACAATTATCTTACACAACTCATGGTGCTAGCCAATTTCAAACAATTGGGTTTCCCTATCCTGTATTCCATTTCTTGAAATACTTTGTGAACGATTGTTTCATTGTGCACAGAGCTTATTTGAATTCCTTTAGTCTTTGGAAGATTGCAAGTGTAATGCTCAAAATAGTAGTTGTATTAAACAGCATTCTGAGACTGCTTATCATTACAGTAGACCAGTAGTAGTTTACTACTGTCTTGGCCTGATTTACTTTGTTATTTAGGATTAAGGATGTGGGCAAAGTCTTCTAGCACCTGCTAATTGAAAATTGTCAAAATCACAGCAATGCTGAATTATTTTTTATGATAAATCTATGGTATTGTCCTTATGCTAGGAATCTAAATACTTTGGTACATGGTGGAAACTCTGAAACTTTATTGTTCATGTTCTAGGAATGTCTTCCAGTATTTAAGTTCGATTGATGGATCTGTGCTTGTTAATAATTCGTTTTCTATTATTTTCCTCACAGTGAGCATACCAAATGTGATCTCATGTCATCAGCATATGTACATTTACATTGCAAGGACTACTTCAAGTTTACAAAAGATATATCTTCTCTTAGTCAACGAGTGCTGCTATCTGGCCCAACAGGTATATACATGTGTAAAAATGTGTACTTCATTTAGCTTTATTTGAAACTCACAATTATTTTTTCTGTTTTTATTAATCCTGGTAACTTGTCGTTTATAGGAACTGATAGCTATCAAGAATATCTGGTGAAGGCACTTGCAAAGCATTTTGGTGCTAGATTGCTCACTGTAGATTCTTCCATGCTGTTTGGTGTAAGATCCTGAGATATTATGTTTATTATTCTGTGTTATACTTGTGACAATCATAACTATGATATGATGTTTCCATTTCCAAATGTATGGCTTAACATTATGAGTTCAGGGCATGTCTGTACTCTCTTTACTTGTCATTCTGTACTCGCTCTTTATCTTATAATTCTATCCATACCAACGGTCTTCTCATCTTACTCTTTTGAAAAAAAAAAAACCCTGTTTTGACTGTGCACTCTGTGAGTACTCTGTTTATTTGCTGGTACTTGGTACTCATTTATATTTTGTTGTACAGGGACAAACTTCTAAGGAGTCAGAGTCATACAAAAAGGGTATGATGTTGAAACTTTGTGACTTTTCATGTTTAGTTGAAATTTAATTCAGAATTTTGGTGATCTCCTTTTCATTTTTAATGCATTCCTAGTGGGCTTGCATTCATCCACAACACTGACCATTACCAGGGGCAATGTAGGAAAGAGCATACAAAATTCATTCATATGTTTCCCCACAAACTAGCCTAGCAGGCGCAGTGATAAGGTTCTGGTATTCTGTAATGATGTCCGAATAAATTGTTTTATTGTTATTATTTATTCAGGTGATAGAGTGAGGTATATTGGTTCATTACAATCGTCAGGCATTATCCTTGATGGACAGAGGTACGAATTGCAGTTTCAGACTGAATTTATTAAGCCATTTTTTTCAAATGACATTGCCTGAATTTAATTTTTATCATTGTCAAGTAAAAGAAAAGGTTTTGACATTTTATCTGATGTTAGCCTTGTTTGGCACAGTTTAAACTTGCATGAGCTGCTTTTTTCTAGCAGTATGGAGAAGCCACTTTTAGGAAGTAGCTGCACAAAAAAACTAGTTTGGGCTTTCAGCTTTGTCCAATAGCTTTTCATGAGTGGGCTTGTCTCCTCGTCCCTTTCATTCAGATTTCCAGACCCATCTCCCACAACCACAAATCCCTGCAAGCTACTGCACTTGCAGGGATCTTGGACTCAGAGAGCTGGACCTTGTGGAATGCAGCTTGGTGATTGAGGGGATCTCGGCGGGGCTCAACCGGCAGAAGGCTGTGCAGCTGGCAGCACAGGTAGCAGAGGCCATTGGTGGTGTGTAACATGTAAGGAGGTGAGGCTTAGCGCGAAGGGAGGCATCTCTCTCGAGCATTGGAGCTCATCTTCTCTTGTGGCAGCCTAACAGTCATGTGGGAGAGGGGGAGAGTTGAGCTGCACAGATGAAGGAAAGATCAACTTGTGGACGAAGGGGAAAAGCCTTGGGAAGCTGTGGGTGGGTGTGGGCGGCGGGGGGGGGGGGGGTGGTGCTTCTCAGCTCATTCCACATTAGAATGGGAAAAGCGCTAGTTCTTATTGTGTTGAAGGAGTGTGGTGTTTAGGACGTCTTGTGGATTTTAATAAAAAAAAAAGCTGAAAAGCTGGGTGGCCAAACAAAGCCGTAGTAGTTCGACCTATGACTTGTGATTTATGTTGTTGACAAAGATATGGGTTATTTTATTACCGAAATCAAACAGAGATTGTTGTTCATCTTACAAGTTACAACTACGTTCATGTATTAATATCTTCTGGTTTTTGTCAAAATTGTTCATTGCGCAGCCCTCCAGATTTTGGTTCACAGGGTGAGATATTTCTTCCTTTTGAAGAAAATAGATCATCGAAGGTTGGTGTAAGGTTTGATAAAAAAATTCTGGGAGGAAATGATCTTGGAGGCAATTGTGAAGTTGATCATGGTTTGTTCTGTCCAGGTTAGTACATTCTGCTGTCTTGAGCAAGTTCTCATGAGAACAAATTACATGAGGCTACTTAAGTACTTATGCAGTTATGCTAAATTATTTCATGGTTATTATGGCCACACTTCAATTGGTTGGATAATGTTCTTACCTGTTGCTCTTTCAGTTGATTCTTTATGCCTCGACATTCCAGGATGGGAGGTTACATCCAAACATCCATTTGATGTGATAGTTGAGGTAATTAAAAGTTTTATTTTATTTTATTTCAGGATTTGATATTATGTTATTTTGGTTTCCTTACACTTGCTGTGCTATACAGTTTATCTCTGAAGAAATTCGGCATGGCCCTTTAATCCTTTTCCTGAAGGACACAGAGAAAATTTGTGGAAATAATGATTCCTATCATGGTCTGAAGAGCAAGCTGAAACATTTTCCAGCTGGTGCTTTTATAATTGGATCTCAAATCCAGCCTGACAATCGCAAAGAGAAGGTACTGTTTTGCAAATTCGATGATACTTCCGTATTGTCTTGTTTGCTTATCACTTTAACCTAATAAGGTTTTATTTCTACGTGCAGGCAAATGGTAGTTCTCCTTTTCTTTCGAAGTTCCCGTACAGCCAAGCTATTCTTGACCTCACACTACAGGTAACCTTAATTATATTGAATATGAAACTTATACATTATATTTCCTTTGGTAAAAAATACATGGATGCTTTGGACAAGGCAGCCTGGATTATGAATTATGACCAGAATGCATGTCCATTTGTTGGTATGCTGTCATAGTAGTTTTACAAATCTAGGGCCTGATTGGTTGTGTCCCCAGGCAAGGTTGTCTTGCCAGGCACGATTCCCTGGCATTCTATTTTGGCTGTCTGCGGCTGAGACCTTTGCCTGGCTGGCAAGCAGCCCCTAAGTGCTGTCTTATACACATAGAAAACTACATAAAATTTCATTTATTTCATACCTAGATATTCATTTTTGTACCCCCAGCTTAGGGTTTATATTCGTATGTCTCAATTTGTCTTCAACTGTGACTTCCATTATTATACTACTGGAGGTTGTGTGCAGTATTGTTATTTGCGCTAATCATATGTTGTCTATTTTCTACTTTATTGGTGCATTTCATGTTATAACCTAATGTATGGCAGGACATTGAAAGGGGAGATGATATTAACAAAGAAACTTCAAAGGCAATGAAGCATTTGACCAAACTTTTCCCGAATAAAGTGACACTCAAGGCACCACAAGTATGTTATTTGGAGTAGTTCCAACATGATTAATTTAGATTGGCTCCTCTGACATCCCGTTTTATTTTCAAGATGATTAATTTGGAGTAGCTCCTCTGACATTCAATTTTAATATACCTGGGACAAATGTTGCAGGATGAGATGGAGCTTTCGCGTTGGAAGCAGATGTTAAACCGAGATATTGAAGTCCTTAAAGGAAATGCAAACATTTCGAAAATACGCTCTGTAAGTAACTAAGTATTAGTGATAAAAGCCTAAAACTCACTGATTATATTTTTAACTATGTACGAATTATCTGTTATTAGTGAATTCGAGTAATTTTTTACATGCCTGTTCTAGCCAATGCTAACTCTTTCTTTGTTCTAGTTATAGTTGTGTACTGTGATATGGTGAATCTGTGAGCCTTACTCCCTCTGGTCACAAATACTTGAAATTTTGTTTTTTGGATAAGTTAGGTCCAAACTTACGAAATTTGGACATTCATTGACTTTATTTTGTTGCAAACATGACTAATCATGTGTAGATTTATTTTGAGAAGTACTTCAGTCACCTGATCAGTTTATTATAGGGATACTTTTGTGACCTCATCATTTTATTAGATTTTGCAGATATATGCTAAAAGAAAAGTCAAAATTACACCTCGAAGACTGAAAAAAACAAAAGTGTAGTTTATTATTGACTGGAGGGAATACTTTGATTAGTCAACGGCAGTACAGTTATTTTTATTTCTTGATTTGGGAGTCAAATGCATAACAGTTATATTTTTTTCTTGTTTTGTGAGTCAAATGCATTACAGTTATTTTTATTTTTTGATCTGTGAGTCAAATGCTTAACAGCTATATATATTTTTTCGTTCTGTGAGTCAAATGCATTACATTTATTTTTATTTCTTGATTTGTGTTGTACTTGTATGTACAAGCTTTAGAAACTCCATTTAGAACTAGAGGAATTTGACTTCACTTAATGATATCTGAGTTGAGAAATTTGCTATTTTGAAGTGCACAGTTAAAGGGTTTTGTTGCATCTTGCATTTTAGCTTGACTATGGTTGCATCTTTGTCTTGTAACTGCATAGGACTTGAAACAACTTCATTGGTTTCATTACCATTCTTTTGCCATTGCTTTCAGTTTCTAACAAGGGTTGGTTTGGAATGCACTGACCTTGAGGCGATATTGGTCAAGGATCGCATTCTTACAAATGAGTGTGAGTGCCATTCATATTCATTTTGATGTAAGATATCAAATTAGCCCAGTGTCATTGATACCGGTTGTGTTATTTTTCAGGTATTGATAAAATAATTGGTTTTGCTTTGAGCCATCAACTTAAGAACTGTACAAATCCAGACCCCTCTTCGAGTAGTGTCCAGTTTGCTCTTTCAAGCGAAAGGTTTCAGATCTAGTCTAGTGCTTCACCAATTTTTCTGTAAGATTACTTCTTCTCTACAGAAATATTTATTGTTCCACTATTTACCATTGCAGCCTTAAGCATGGCGTTGACATGTTGGAAAGTATCCAATCTGGCTCGAAGAGCAGCACCAAGAGGAAATCACTAAAGGTACTCATTTTGTTCTGTTATATTATGACTCGGGCCTGTTAATCCAGCTCAGTCTCTATGTTGATCTTTTGGATTTTTGGAAATTGTTTTACTGCATAGAGCTTACTGTTCTCTCTAACAATGTCAGGATATTGCTACGGAAAATGAATTTGAAAAGAGGCTTCTTGCTGATGTTATCCCTCCACATGAAATTGGTGTTACCTTTGAGGACATTGGAGCTTTAGAAAGTGTCAAAGATACTCTGAAGGAGTTAGTGATGCTTCCTTTGCAAAGACCTGAACTTTTCAACCGAGGACAACTTATGAAGGTAGTCAATCTTTAAATTTCAAAAATTTTAGCTTATTGATCCTTGACCTTGATGGCACTCACACTCAAAATGAAAATTTTAGCAAGTACTAATTTGATATCTTACATCAAAATGAATATTAGTATGCATCACTATCGCGAGAAACTTCTATCGATGTGGTTTTCAATACTGCTTCCATATTCTTCACTACTTTTCAATCTTGTTGGATCGAATTTGAAAATCCAATTCTTGCTAAATGAGGTGGAACTGACTATGGCACACATCATTGTAGAACCTTGTCGACGTCCATTTTAGTATGCATCAGATAAGCCTAAAAAAGTCTCCCTTGTATGAAGTTTGATTGGAAAAAAAGAATAGCAAGTGCATTTCTTTTAGCATGTTGCTTATCACTGATTATTTTATGTTTTTGGATATGGTGGAATTTTCTTATGATACCAATATTTGTTATTTTTAATATTAGACCAGCAATATAAACATAGCTGATAGAAAGCTAACTTCTATTGTTTATATCCTATTCTATACCAGCCATGTAAAGGAATTTTACTTTTTGGCCCACCCGGTACGGGAAAGACAATGCTTGCTAAGGCTGTGGCAACTGAGGCTGGTGCTAATTTCATAAACATATCGATGTCAAGCATCTCTTCAAAGGTACTTGTCAATTGGATAAGCCTCTGTTCTCTTGGGCAGTTTGAGTATCTGTATAGCATCTAAATGGTCTATTTTCCAGTGGCTTGGTGAAGGAGAAAAATTCGTGAAAGCTGTGTTTTCACTGGCAAGTAAAATTGCTCCAAGTGTAATTTTTGTGGACGAGGTAAGTTATAGTAGTGTTGTGGTCCATGAACATTTTCTATTTATTTCAACTGTACCAGGGCACCAGCATATCTATAGTTTGCTGTCAATCCTGTATTGATGCTTACTTTCCTGCTTATTTATCCTTCCCTTGTTTTTAGGTTGATGGCATGTTGGGAAGGCGAGAGAACCCTGGAGAACATGAAGCCATGCGTAAGATGAAAAATGAGTTTATGGTGAACTGGGATGGTCTGAGAACGAAGGAGAAAGAACGTGTATTAGTACTTGCTGCAACTAACAGGCCTTTTGATCTTGATGAGGCTGTTGTTAGGCGGCTTCCAAGGAGGTGATTTATTGTTTGTTTATAGCCTAATACAACATGTGTCAATAGTTTATTGACCTTAGTCTTATGGGGTGATGGTTTCTCTAGGTTGATGGTGAATTTGCCAGATGCATCAAATAGGAGAAAAATTCTTAGTGTAATACTAGCCAAGGAAGATTTGGCAGATGACGTTGATCTAGAAACTATAGCTAACTTGACAGAAGGGTACTCGGGTAGTGATCTCAAGGTATGATACTACTAAATCTATGAGTTTTTTATAGCACTTAGTTTTACCATCAAATATTGATTTTTGTTAACCTCTTGATTGATTATTTTCAGAACCTGTGTGTTACTGCTGCCCATCGTCCTATTAGGGAGATTCTTGAAAAGGAGAAGAAGGTTTGTTTTAACATCTTGAGTTTCCCCTGTGGGCTGTACTCCTTGGAATTCTAATATTATCAGTTATTAGTCGTAGCAAGATCAATGGAACAGAATTATTTTGATACTGGTTTAATTTGGTATAGATGGATGGATTATTTGTTTAATAATATGAAAAATGCAATTGAGTTTCATGTGCATTTTTCATCTGCAGGAGAGAGCTTCAGCAGAAGCAGAAAATAGATCGCTGCCTCGGTCACACACTAGCAGTGATGTCCGTGCATTAAGAATAAGTGATTTCATACATGCACATGAACAGGTATGATCTTATATAATACTGTCTTCATTTATTTCGACACACTAGTTTGTGCTAGACATCCAAAGTAGACATTTTTTTTTTCTACATGTATTTGAGCACTAATGTATTTAGTTTACTGAAGTTATGCAGAGGGATAGACCACATGATCGCTCCTTTTTTTATAAAAAAAGAAAATTACGGTTACAATTTCTTAAAAGGAGCAATACATAATCTAACTAACCACATTGAAGGTCTTTGGCATATGTTTTTTTCTCGATCACGTAGGAGATTTCAATCTCCATATCTCTGCTATCAATGCTGTTCCAATGGTTCTTTGTCTACATTTGAGTCGAATGGGTTATGAAATTTGAGCTGGTAAATTGCTCACACAATATATGGCGACTTTCTTGTAGGTTTGTGCAAGTGTTTCCTCAGATTCCAGTAACATGAACGAGCTTGTGCAATGGAATGATCTCTATGGGGAAGGCGGGTCAAGGAAAAAGACAACGCTAAGCTACTTCATGTAGCTTATATGCTGTAAATATATTGGGAGAAGTTCCATGGCACAAAGCAGCAATGGTTGGAGGCAGTTGGCTGTGTATTTTGGTGCAGTTGGAAAGAGCTATGCTCATCTGCCAATCATCCATATCAAGAGAATTGATGGTTCAGGTGGAGCGGAATGGAATAGTATTCACATTGGTTGCTGCCTCCACTCTGGGCCATGCATCATGCATCTGGACAGGACGGTTGGTCTGGCTTGCAGTTACCCTACTGCAGTTTTGAGTGCAATGGATCACCATCTGGGAAAGAAAAGGAAAAGGAAATATATCTTGTGTTGTCCCCAATCCCCAGGAAGCACGGAGACGACATAGATCCTTGCCCCAACCACTGTTTTCCATCGTTTCTTAAAAATAATTCATTCCTTATTGTATAAGATGTAGTCATGTAGAGCATGTGCAAGTGTACAGTATGAGCATCAGGGCTATTATTAACATACTGTATGGTCTATGCCTAATCCCAGTTATTAATTAGAATAGTTTAACATGAATACATGATTATTTTGTACCTACATGCGTTTATCTCTTACCGAGGATACATGCTATTATCTATCAAGTACTCCATTCCAACATAAACGCACATCTCATTTCAGAAGAAGTTAAACTTTGTTAAGTTTAACTAGCGATTATTTTTTTTAGAAAATGATATTAACATTTTCATCTCTAAGTAAGTTTGCTATGAAATTATATTCCATGCCTGATCAAAGTATACTTACTACACAACACAAATATTAATATATTTTCTGTTTTAAGTTTACTCAAACTTTTAAAAGTTTGACTTCTTGGGAACTTTAGAAGTTCAAATCCTCGGGAAGCAAGATGTGAAAACTTTTAAAAGTTACAAAAAGAGAGAGGTGTGTTTATTTTGGGAGTATGCAATTTACATTGTTAAATATATCTTCGCCTACGATGCTGTCCCTGTTATCTTTTGCCTTCACGCTCTAGGGTGAGCTAGACTTGCACGTGCAGAAGTGGTTCTTAATTCACGTGTGGGCACCTCCAGTGTGGTGCCGAACCATACAATTTGACAAAGCGAACCAACAGCAGAGTTCGCTGCCCTGCAGTGTGAGCATCACCTTGTGGGACCAATACGTAGATAAAGAATCGTTTTTAATGCGTACGGTGCAGGGCTGTTGGCTAGTGCAGAGCATGCAGCTGGTGTCCGCCTCTCCGTAATGATGAGCATGCAGCTGGTGTCCGCCTCTCCGTAATGATTTTTTATTGCTCCTCGGTTCGGTTACTCCAGTGTGCTCGGTTCGATTTTTCCCTTCCCTCGGTTCGATTTTGACCGCACACTGGAGGTGCTCTTGCTGCCTGGTGCCCTTTTTCAGGGCGTGTATTGCCGGGCTCAGCCCGCACCGCCTCTTTGACAGACAGGAGACGGAGATGGAGCAGCGGAGCTACAAATCGTGGCTCCGTCTTCGTACCCCTAAAAGGCTCTGGCTCCTCTGTTCGTGGCGTAGAAGCACTCTGCCTCCTTTGGCTAGAGTGCAATCAAACACGACTTAAGTTTGAGATGAGAATTCAACTCAGCAGCGCTGCAAAAAGGAATCCCCCAAAATCGGCTGATATATGCAAAGCCCGCAGAGACAGTGAGCTACTTTTATCATCTGCATCCATTTGTACAGTGAGCTGTAAAACTACAATACAAGTATACTCCCAAAAAACGCAAAAAGAGAAGTGAAGATCACGATCTGCTCATTCATCAGTGTCTCGATCACATAGCGCGGTTGATGAGGCCGTGCACGAGCACGAGCCCCATGATGACAGACCGGTCCACGCCGGGCTCCACCGCCAGGGTGAGCACGTCGGCGCCGAGCGCCACGCCCTCGGCCGTCGTCTTCCGCTTCACCTCGGCCACGGCGAGCCCCGTGGCGCCGTCCACGATCCTGGCCCCGCGCGCCGGCGCGATCCTCCCGTCGTCCATCCTGTACCGCACGGTCGTCGTCGGCGTCGTCGACTCGCCGCCGAGCCGAGCTCGCAGTCGCAGGTGCAGCGCGACGGCCCACGCCATGCCCATGCCCGGGCTACCTTCAGCCACGGCCGCCGCCGCTCCTGCTCCTGCTCCTGGTCGGTGGTCGACCTGTATCCCTCCCACCTCCTCCCGAACCCGAGCTTCTGCCCGATCACCAACAACCAAGTTAAAGACCAAATTAAGCTCGCGTGTCAGATCAATTTACGTTCTTTCTAGTTAACTTTGGTCACCTTCTTCTTGAGGATCTGCAGGACGACGTTGCCGGCGACGTCCATGAGGCAGACGTCGGCGGCGCGGCGGGCGCCGTAGTTGTCGACGCGGTACACGATGCTTCCCGGCGGAGTCGTAGACGGTGCAGCCGCTGCCGTTGAGAACCAGCGACTTCATCCAGATGGTGAACACCTCCGGCTGCTCATCGCTGATCCCGTGCCCCCGACGTGGCCGTGCCGCCGCTGCCTGAAGATGATCAGGTGGTGGAGCGGCGACGGGTCCGGCCGCGCCGAGCCCCTGCGACGCCGCCGAGTGCACCCTCACCATAGCCCTCCACAGCTTCAAGCTGCTGATCCACATTATTGCACCTCAAAATGTGATTGTCGTATACTAGCTACAACTAGCAGCTGGCTATGACGATCGTGCGATGTTGCAATGCAAGTTGCAACTGTATGTGTATATATAGAAACTTACTGAACAAGAGGAGGACCGGAGGAGATGAGCTTTACAATTTGCACACACTTGGATTACGTACTAAATTGTTTGATTAGTTAAAGTGCACTTGTAGGAGATGACGACATACGTGTCGAGGAACTAAAAAATGTGTTCTTTCTGGTAGATAGGGGATCGCTCTCGTCGGCTGTTTAATATATATTTGAGTTACCGCATTTGATTGGGGTTTCAAGCATGCTTATCAAGTTGGCTTACATCTAGTCAATGCTCTGAGCAGCTCTGCGCAATCTCATTGGTTGGATGAGCAAGAAGAAGAGAAAACGATGGCTAATTCGGCTGGGAATTACTCCGGAGTAACTGAAACCATGGGAGTAACTGAAACCGTGCACATAAACACTAGACCTTTGAAAATTGAAACCAGCCTCCCCTCACAGATCCACCCTTCCAATCACCGGATTGGGTTAGGCCGGACTACGGTAGCCGTTCACAGATATATACATGAAGCATATCAGTGACGACTTAAAAAAACTAAGAAGAAGCATTTTGCATGCTCTTAGTTCCTACTAGTATATATCAGCACAGCTCAATGACCGGTGAGTTTTATTCCGCAAATAAAGGTATTCTCATAACATTATTGTGATTTTCCTTTAGGGCCCGTTTGAATGAACTCCCGGCATTGAATTTGTAGTATAAAGTATAGTTGTGGAAGACGAATTCATAGAATCCGTTAAATAAAGTTTACATTTCATAAGTTGGGGAGAAGAGAAATCTATGGAATCCATTCCCCATCTCCAATCTCCCACCCTATGAATTTGAGATAGACTTATATGTGAACTTTGAAAAGTTGTGGAATCTCAAATTCTTTTTCCAAAACTATAGAAATCTATGGAATCCATTCCCCATCTCCAATCTCCCACCCTATGAATTTGAGATAGACTTATATGTGAACTTTGAAAAGTTGTGGAATCTCAAATTCTTTTTCCAAAACTATAGTTTATACTATAAATTTAATCCAGAGAATTTTAGAGATCCAAACAGGCCCTTGTAGTACTCCCTCTATTCCATATACGTTATGTAATTTTTATTATGTATCTAGATAAGAAAAGCCAAAATGACCTATAATTTTGGACAAAGGGTGGTACCATTGAGGATAACAATTAAAAATCATGTGTTGTATACACAATAGTGATAGCGAAGGGATATGAGTGTTTTATGACATTATTATGGGAACATTTGCTCGCAAGCGCGGATGGTCAAATGCGGACCTAACATTTGCACTCGTGTATATAACGATTGTATTGTAGGGTGCTCGTCGTGCACACAATCAACTGCAATATCGTCATCGTGGTAGGCATCAGCTAATGAGAGCACCCGGCTGTTTCAAAGTGATTCAACATAGTTCAGATCAGAGATATATACTATATGTGTTCCTATATGTATATACTTTGTGCTCATCCCGTACTGTTTCAAAGTGATTCAACATATAGGTACATGAAACATGATATATATAGCTTTTTATACGGCAGATTATTATATAAACTAGATCAACATGGAGCTTTGAGATGTTGACGAACCGAACACTATAGTGCCAGTTGCCAAATTTGTTACTCTTATCCTAGCTAGTATAGGACAAACATACCGATGAAATTAAACTATATATTGGCCCTGAGATGCTCAAGCATGCCCGTACGTACGTCTTATGTGCTCATGGCACATCTCTTATATTATATAAACTCTTACTTTTGATCAGATGGGGGCAAGAGAAAGGACAAAAGGATAATTGCATATATACTGATCATGAAACCTTTCAAGGACTCTTTTGCACTTTTTCGTGTTAATTATGCGCAAAGTGAACTTATTAAGGGCATGCGATGAATATGATTAGATTAGAGGAAGTCTGAATCTATCTAGGAAACAGGAGGACAAGACAATATAATCGAAACAAGCCGGCCGTGGTACGGCGAGCTAACACAAAACAACGGAGGAGCGGCACTCTACTCACGATCCACTAGAAACATTTGTCCATGTCGTCACCTTGTACATATATATACAAACGTGACACAATTCAAGAACCTAATCTTGAACTTTTCGTACCATTCCTTGTAACTTTCTCACGTCACAATACATACACTGTGCTAAGCTAGTGCCCTTTTCTTTTTTCCTTTTTTGAGGAGCGAAGCTAGCTAGCTAGTGCTCTTTTCAACTAATATAATGTATGAACAATAATACTTAGAAAAGTTGGAACCAAACGATGTCTAACTAAACACGGCGCTCGCTCAGTTTTATACGGCTCTGCCTATGCAGGGTGATCGGAGTAGACCAACTAAACACCCCCTATATGCATCGTCGAACTATATATTTCATACAAAGTTACATATGAATTATCACATACTCCCTCCATGTCCTTAGAAAGTCCTTTTCAGGTTGTCTTAACTCAAACATTTTAAACTTTGACTATATATAAATTCTTGTAGGTTGGGTTTGAAAATATGAAAGTTAACTAGATTCATCTCTAAATGTAGTTTTATAAGAGTATATATTGACTGTACTTGATAAATATTTAATAGCAAATACTAGTGGTCAAAGCTGTTTTTGAAGACCGTGCCGATGTCAAAAAGACTTTCTTTATTTTGCTGAATGCCATATATTGTCTTATGGAGGACACGAGTAAACTAGTATAGTTTCACTCTGTTTCCTATTTTGCTGAATGCCACACCCATGAAATATGCATTGAGACTAGCTTATTGACCTCTTTTAAATACCAAGGTTGACTCATGTGGTTGGTTAATCAAGGATGACGACTTCTCTGGTTTCTGTATTCCCAGTTTAATAACCCAGATTTTCTTTGTTACAAGGCTGTTTTATTTAAAAATTTGTTTTTAATAATGACAGCTACCTTGGAATTCAAAATTGGATTTGATATGGTTGAACTATTCATAGGCACTAGTAGAGAAGTTAGTTGTACTCACAGTTCCTAACCCCCTTAGTCTTGATTTTGGAAACCAAGACTATAGAGTCGGGATTAAAGGTGTCGATTTTAGTCCTGGTTAAAGGTGTTTATCTTTTAAAAAAAAGGTGCAGTTGTGGAGATTTAAACCGAAGGCCTACCTCGGCCGTTGTCGTGTTGCCATATTAAACCCCAACACATATCTAGCTTAGATACGATGCGTTTTTCTTTTAAATTCACTCTGGTGACAGTTTTAGTTTGGATCCATGTTTCAAACTAGGACCAAAGTGTGAAATTAGTCCTACTTCGTATTACAAACCGATACTAAAGGTCTAGTACCCCCTTTAGTCAGGGACTCAAGTTTGCAATTTTGAAACCGGGACTAAATACTTGGCCATCAATAAAAGGTTGTTTCTCTACTAGCAAGGGATACATGCTATTGGATTTTCTTATGAAAGGGAACATATTCATGAAGCCAGCCTATCAATTAGAATGATTTATTGTTATTATTCTATAGTTTTGGAATCGTGATTTTTTTCTTCTGTTAAACTATATTTTAAAATAACCTACTCTAAGTAAGAATTTTTGCATCTAACCTGTTTGGTTAGGTTATTGTAAAAAAACTGTTTGGTTAGGTCACCACACGTGACTCAGACAAGATAACACTATCGTGCCACATGCACTGACAGGTAAATTTTGCCACGGTAGTGCGTGCTGACGAGGCTACTGTTATCGTGCTAACCGGAACGACTGTCACGCTGTATTGGCGGGCTGCTATCCAATGTTGTCTTTTCTTTCTCTCTGAATAAATTATTAGCTCGTCGACTCCAAATTCTGCAAAGCTCGACATGCATGCTACATATATATAATATATTGTAAACATTCCATTTTACTGACAGTGCTATATATTTTGAAACATCTAATTTTAATGTAGGTTATATGGCATTCGTACGACGAGGTGCTTATAGCTATGAAAAAAATTAGAAATGATTTGCACTTTTGAAACCACTAAATATATAGATTAGAAAAAACACTTAATTTTGAGGGAAAAAACCGACATGCATGAAGAATATGGCATACATTCCATTTTACTAACATACACACTGCCAATTTATTTATATATCTTCATAAAAAATTCAACTCCCCAAAGGGCACCCTAATCTCACTTTAACTTCGTCGTATGCGGTAACAACTTGTGTGACACCACTAGCTTCTATGGACAATACACCCATATTAATGTAAATCAAGACTCTCTACATCGATCAGTATGCGAAATTGACTCTGTACATCAATATGCAAGATCAACTCTCTACTGACTCTCTACTCAGATGCAAAGAGTTAGTAGATAGACGATCTTACGTGTTGATGTAGAGAGTTGATCTTGCATACTAATGTTAGTATGAGTAAAAGACTCTTGTTTGGTTTTGATAATTGAGTGACAACCTTAGGTGGACTAACATGTGTGATGGTTGAGATACACAGAGGTTAGTTCATAGATACATGTGTGTGAGCAACATATGTCATGGTGGAGATGGTTTGGAGATATTGCAAGGCTCAACACATGAGATGATGGAGGAATTCATTGCAAATGAGACATGACATGGAGTCATGTGAGCAAGAGGTGAAGATCAAGATGAGGCTTGGCTCGATGGACCGGGTGCATGCGTGAAGGAAAAGTTGAGGCTTCAAAGCAAAGGACTATGCGATGGTGAAGCTTGGGCAAGACTTGGCGCCGATGGATCGACGCAACGGTGAAGAGCAAGTGAGGCAAAGATCGATGGACCGAGAGTGTCACATGATGATATGAAGTGGATCATATTATTTGGTGATCGTGTCGGTGCACGTGTTGCATTGGCACAATAGAAGAAGAAGGTGGAGATGGAAATGTGCAAGGCAAATGTATAACCTATAGGGCATTTTATTTCACCGGTCTAAGGTTGAGTAGAGAAGTGCTTGACCGGGTTTAGGATAAACAGACGTACTATAAAGAGGGGAATCTTTTAGTTACAACGGTTATTTAGTGCCACTAAGTGTGAGTTCATTTGAACATGCATTACGCTTAGTGATGTGGTGAGGTGGATGAGAAAGCCCTAAAAATCCTTGTGAAAATGCTATCTTAAGTGCTAAATATGGGTTGGTATTTTTGGGAGAGATAGCAATTTATAGGCTAAAAATAGACGAGAAGAAAAGAGAGCTTGTGAGAATTTCTTACTCACTTAACTCAATTTTCAGTGGAAGGGTGCTCTGTGAAGAGGCCAATAGCTTGTGAGAATTTCTTACACAGTCAACCTAATTGCCGGTGGAGGGTGCTCTGTGAAGAGACCAATAGCTTGTGAGAATTTCTTACACAGTCAACATAAATGCCGGCAGAGGGTGCTCTATACGTGAGAGGGAGGTGTTGTGCTTGTGAGAATTTCTTGTTCACCTAGTTGAATTGCTCACACGAGGTGCTCTGTCTTTCACACTTAATTGTCAGCAGTTCACTTGGTTGTATGAGAAATTCTCATGAGTGAGAGAGAAAGAGAAAGCGCATGGTGGAGTTGTAGATTCCAAGAATTTCTTACTCACTCAAGTGAATTGCTTACAGAGGTGCTCTGTGTGTGGGCAATGTTTGCCGGCAATTCACTCTTGTCTACAAGAATTTCTCATCAGTCTCTTGTGTGGGCTCACGGTGGTTGAGTTTTTAACTCTCGGCAATTGCTCTCCCTCTACAAGAATTTCTGGCTCAACATTTCCATTGTCTGCGCGTGATAGAAGAGAGATGGAGGCGCTGTACCGCTGTGCTGGCGCACAACCACTGCCGCGTGGGGACTCTTGCTAGTGGGGCCAATGTGTCAACTGCTGGTGTGGAGGAGGCGTTGGTGCCCTTGTTTTTTCAGCTAAGATGTGCCGTTTTCTACCGTTGGTGGCATGACCGTTGGGAGCCTGATGGCCTGGCCACGATTGAGATAAGGTAGGGCCTTCTCCTTCTACGTGTGTAGCTCTCTCCCCATTCCCATTTTTCTCTCTTTGGAGATAAGAGTGAGGGTTCATCTTCTTCCTCTCCTCCTCTCTCTCCATCGCTATGTGAAGAAATTCTTGAGAGAAGAGTGAGTGTCCTCTGTGGGTGTGTATGAGAGGTTGAAGATCCACCTCCTCCCTTCCTCTCCCTCTCATGCTTGATGCTAATTTGAGTGAGGGATTGAGAGCCTAGTGTGTGTGCATTTGGTGATTTGCATTTGGTGGCACTAGGAATCATTGTGATTAGGAGATTTCTTGTTACTCTTGGTGATTGCCATCACCTAGATGACTTGGAGGATTGTGACTCTGTGGAAGCATGTGTGGAGATTGTGCGGTGCTCTGGAGGAGGATTTGTGAGAGGTTCGGTGCTCACCTAGTGGGGATCGCGAATAGTAGCCTTATTGGATTGCTCGTGCCATTGAGTTACCACACTTGTGTGTGTGGGTTCGCTTGCGGTGCCTTGCGGGGCGTGCCTTGAGGGGCATTGGCTTGAGGGCCAAATATCAGAGGAACCACCCAAGGTGTTGGTCGGCACAAGAGGACATAGCTTGGTGGCAACCAAGTGAACCTCAGAAAAAATCACCGTGTCATCTTGTGTTCACACTTCAAGGTGGTTTGCAATCTTCTTCACAAGCTTGTATTTACATTCTTTACATTCTTAGCTTGTGTAGTTGCTCTAGTGATTAGTTAGCTTGTGTAGCTTGCTAATCATCTTCTTGCTTATATAGTTAGAAGTAGAGTAAGTTGCTTTGCTTATCTTGTGTAGTTAAGTAAAGTTGAGGTCTTGGGTTCGGCTTGTGTAGCCTTGTCCTTGACCATCTAGTGAGTTTAGGTTGGCTTTGTACTTTTACTCATTAAAATCGTGTAGGTGCACACCCGCTTGCCAAAGTACTACTTGTTTAGATTTGTGTGACCTTGCAAGCTAGTCTTGTTTAGTGTGCACTAGCTAGTTTGACACCTTGTCTTCTTGTTTAGAATCTTTTACAAGGTGCATCTAGAGTGATAGTTAGAGGGGTGAAGCCTTGGCTAGGCCGATAGATTTAATTCCATACTTATATCGGTTAGCCGAAACGATTAGTTTTAAAAAGGACTATTCACCCCCCTCTAGTCTGCCATCTCGACCTTACAGTAAGGTGTCCTCATGGTAGTATGCATCAACTCTCTTCATCATTATGGGTATATGGTCTATAATAGAAGAAATATTGTACAAGTTTATTACACGTAAGAAGTTTAAATTAGGTCACAGTGTCAATTTCTTAACATTGGTCACTTTGGGAATTGGATTTTGCCGTCTTGACAACCACACTCATGATGCATGTAAAACAAGACCACATCTCAGCCCTTTCATCTCAACTAGTGATGCATACTAAGACAATTATCTTTGCTTACGTGTATGTTGTGTGTGTTCTTCACGAAGTAATCGGTGTTGGAGCTTTGTATATTTATTTTATTACTAGGCAAATGCCCATATGTTGCAACCCAAACAAAAAAAATAAAAAAATTATTTAAAATTTGAATGTGTTGTGTAGCTAAATGATAGAGAAGTCATCAATTCCTTATGCTCAACAATGTTCTTCACGAAGTGAGCTTCACTACTCGCGACGAATGGTGAGGATGAGAAGGATCGGGGGAGCTCGAGGCGAGGTGGGCAACATGGGACCGGAGGGGAGTGCCAGACGAGGTGGGCGACATATGCCTATGCATAGGCATATGTGTAGGCCAACTGCATAGGCATTATCTACGGACTTCTATTTGTGTCGACATGTAGGACAACTGCATAGGCATATGTCGCCCACCTCGTCTGGCACTCCCCTCCGGTCCCATGTTGCCCACCTCGCCTCGAGCTCCCCCGATCCTCCTCATCCTCACCATTCGTCGCAGGTAGTGAAGCTCACTTCGTGAAGAACATTGTTGAGCATAGCGGCTTCACCACGGCTAGGTAGACGGGTCCTCTTTGCGCAAATAGGAGAAGGGATTTATATTGGAAGAGTGTTAGCTAGGAAGCAATTTAGTTTGGGTCCGGGAGAAGCATACAAAAAAGATAAGATATTGAGATGATAACAGCTGGTTGGACTGGCCTGGGAGTCCGGGTATACAAGGTGGACCTGGAGTCGGGAGACCAGGTTGGCTCTTTGAGAAGCAAGATATGTATATATCTATTTTGGTAAGGGGTAGATGGGTGGAGTCGGTTCGGGTGGATCGTTTTTTTCTTCTTGAAGTATATACGATGGGGTGGATCGTTGAGTATGTGTGTGAGAGACATCAGACATGCACGATATGATGGCTGCTAAATCGTTCTTTGCATTATCAGAATCAAATAATTAGCTCGCTCGTAGTAGGGGCTCGGCATGGATCGGCCCTGGTTTGCATTGTCAAGCCGGTGGTTGAGTCGATCGACTCATGCGCATCGATCCACCACACAGAGATCTACTGTGTAGCGCCTACCACATTACGCTGCCATCGCAGAAACCATTAATTAATTTGGAACAGAAGCAGCTAGCCATGCATCACGTGTACCACGCCACCTTACAGTACAACGAACAAGTAGACGCATGCAAACACAGTAGTTTTGCCTTCCTATGGTTGTGCACCACACACGCACACGTTATCCGCGACAAGACCACAACTGTAATGGCTATACAAAGGTACAAGCAAAACTAGCTAGATTAAAATATTAGAATATGTACATGTCGTAGGTATTAGAAATTTGTGCTTACTGTAGTGTACTTACAACGCTAATTAAAATTGAGGAAAAAACGCTATACTTGAATGACGACGTGCCCCCTCTGCCTTTATCCGTTTTCGATCTGACATAGTTTCTTTATAGGTACACTCTGGTATATCTTTTCTCTATCTATCATCGATTATACTACGGCCCTGCTCGTTTGATCTACTAGCGCTTACTGGTCAGCGATTCAGCAGTGTTTTTCTCTCACAACAAATCAGCAATAGCAAGAATCAGCTAGTTAGAAACGACCAAACGAACAGTGTTTTACCTTAACTTTTGTGTCTCATTATTGTTATAACAATAATCCATGTCTTATGGCGTCCTAAATTTAAATATTGATTCCAAATACTACAAGAAATGTTTAATATGAGATCTTTGTAGAAAATGTTTAAAATTTAAAAGTAACATGTGGATAAACGGATTAATATTAAAATTATCTTCAGGTTAGCATTGCAGCCCCCAACATCCAATCTCACTTCGCTCTACCACTTATCTTAAGTGACATGTCACAGGTCTCAAACGATTACTTATGCTATTATAGTATTTAAGAACATTCTCTGCAACCTAAAACCCTTATTTTAAACCATGCAAAAAAAAAAGATAGTTAATTAAAGATACAATAAGCACACGGGTTGAATTGAACATGATGACAACATAATCTGCAGTAGTCAATAAGAATAAAAATTTTAAAATCAAAAGTTAGATTGATGACTTCATAAGATATGTGATGCGGCAAGGGTCACCATAATTAATGACAAGATTTCATACTAATTACTCCCTTCGTCCGTTTAAGTATGCAATTGTAAGAACAGTAGTGTGTCCGGCAAAGAATGCAATTGTAGACCTGTAGGGCTAAAAGCTGCAGCAATTGTCAACCTATTGAGAAACTGTATAAAATATGCTCCTCCATGTCCGAGTATGCACGGCTGGCCTCTCTCGTCCACTCGTTGAGATTCCAGAGTCCTCCACCGTATCAATCGTCAATTATTAAAAAAAGAAAGAGAAATCTTGCATTGGAGACAGGGGAAGTAAGAGTACAGTGGGAAATTTTCCTTGCTCGCTGCTTCGCCTCGGCAATGCAGATTGCATTCTTACTCGGACGGAGGGAGTACATATTTAAAATATATAGAGGTGCCATGCAAAATAAAAATATGATATGGACGAGAAAACATATAGATTAGTTCCTTGAAAAAAAAAGTAACTAGTAAGTTAGATATGGACGATGAAGTATCTACTATGTCTATTTTATATAAAAAAAGAGATAAACATACAATTCAAAGTAAATAATTCTTTATAAGGGGACCTGCCTATATTTTATATTAAAATTATAGTTTTAGTTCATTGCAATTTATGTAGGCACAATTCTCAAATTTTTAATCTGAGACAAAACCACAAACACCCAACAAAATCTAATTGAGAAATTTTGCTAGAGGACATCACTAAAATGGCTAATGCGTTGATGGACGCCGCTAGAAGTGAAATTTGTCTAATACCATTAGAATCTTGTGCATTTGCCTCAAGACACCGTACCTATTATCTTATTCATTTCTCGTATTCGCAGAGAGAAGACGGGAGAAATGTCGTCTTCAACCTCTGGTTGTCGGAGGAGGAGCCAAGGTGATGCTCCGAACATGATGACAAGAGTGAACAGTCGAAGGTTTTGTGTTACGGCAAAAATCGCCGAACAACCGGAGGTTGAAAATAACGGAAAAAATCATTTCTTCCACCCCTTCTTTCTCCATGAATGTGAGAAATGAATAAAATAATAGGCGCAGTGTGTTACGGCAAATACACACAATTTTGTAATGGTACTGGGCAAATTTCATGACATATTATGCATTTTAACGGTGTCTAGCAGTAAAGTTTTCCAATCTAATTTCTGTGGGCATAAAGATAATTAACAGTTTTCAATTATTCCTACAATAATCAGACAAGGACAAAAAAATAATATGTTAAGACACGAAGACAAATAACAAAATAGAAAAGTATAACAATTTTCTTGCATTAGTTGGTGGTACAAGAGTGTTGACCGAAATTTCTTAAAATTTACGCATTTGAAATATAGGAGAAGCGAAGATCATAATAATACAAGTACATTGAGAAGAGCCGGAAATGGGCCCTTACAATCCTCTCGTCGGTGCTATATATACCCCGTCTCCACCCGTGGTGATGGAGCAGCGAGCGAGCTCACAAAGCCAGCAAGCACGAGAGGTCTAAAGCTGGCTGGTGACTGCGCGCATGTTCTAGCTATATATAGCTAGTTTCTGTAAGCTCTTGAACTCTGTGACCAGCTAACGATCGACGTGCAGGTTAACACGGTATAGTAGCCATGGACGAGTACTTCTACCAGTCGCTTCTCCTCTCCGTCCTTGCTGTGGCACTGCTGCAGCTGGTGAAGCTGGCCCTGAAGCCGAGGCGACGGCTGCCGCCGGGGCCCTGGAAGCTGCCCATCATCGGCAGCATGCACCACCTGGTGAACGTGCTGCCGCACCGCGCGCTGCGGGACCTGGCGGACGTCCACGGCCCGCTGATGATGCTGCAGCTCGGCCAGACTCCACTCGTCGTCGCCTCCTCCAAGGAAACGGCGCGCGCCGTGCTCAAGACGCACGACCCCAACTTCGCGACGCGGCCCAAGCTCCTCGCCGGCGAGATCGTCGGCTACGAGTGGGTCGACATCCTCTTCGCCCCCTCCGGCGACTACTGGCGCAAGCTCCGCCAGCTCTGCGCCGCCGAGATCCTGAGCCCCAAGCGCGTGCTCTCATTTCGTCACATCCGGGAGGAGGAGGTGAGAGCATAGACATGCATGCATTATTCATGGCCCCAAAACAGTAACTTGACAATAACCAACATGGCAACAAAGCAGAGCACGATTAATTCCGGACATCTGGACAAAACTAGCCACGACTGACAAAACACTACGAGACTACACTTTGAACAAAGTGAACTAATAAATAATGCATGGAAGAAATATTAAAAATAAAGCAGGACAGACTGATGAAAGGTGCAGAACGATGATACGCTGAATGCGAGGCCGGCGATACTATACGTTCACATGCACATGCATGCATGCATGCAGGTGATGCTGCGGGTGGAGGAGATCCGCGCGGCGGGCCCGTCGACGCCGGTGAACCTGAGCGTCATGTTCCACAGCATCACCAACAGCGTCGTGTCCCGGGCCGCGTTCGGGAAGAAGCGCAAGAACGCCGCGGAGTTCCTTGCGGCGACCAAGGCCGTCGTCAGCCTGTCGAGCGGCTTCAACATTCCCGACCTGTTCCCGGCGTGGACCGCCGTCCTGGCCAGGCTCACCGGCATGACGCGCAGCCTCAAGGAGATCCACAAGACAGTGGACACCATCCTCCAGGAGATCATCGACGAGCGCAAGAGCGTCCGCGACGAGAAGATCAAGGGCGGCGCCGCCGCCGAGGACGTCGACGAGAACCTCGTCGACGTGCTCATCGGCCTCCAGGAGAAAGGCGGCTTCGGCTTCCAACTTACCAACAGCATCATCAAGGCCATCATACTGGTAATTAATACTATAAACCTCGTCGATCGATCTCCATTATTATTATATATTCAATGGCATGCACAACATGCACGCCCAGGACATGTTCGCCGGCGGGACGGGGACGTCGGGGTCGGCCATGGAGTGGGGGATGTCGGAGCTGATGCGGAACCCGTCGGTGATGAAGAAGCTGCAGACGCAGATCCGGGAGGCGTTCCGCGGGAAGACGGTGGTGACGGAGGGCGACCTGCAGGCGAGCAACCTCCAGTACATGAAGCTGGTGATCAAGGAGGCGCTGCGGCTGCACCCGCCGGCGCCGCTGCTGGTGCCCCGGGAGAGCATCGAGGAGTGCGAGCTGGACGGGTACACGGTCCCCGCCAAGTCGCGGGTCATCATCAACGCGTGGGCGATCGGCCGCGACCCCAGGTACTGGGAGGACGCCGACGCGTTCAAGCCGGAGCGGTTCGAGGACGGCTCCCGGGACTTCACGGGCGGCAGCTACGAGTTCCTGCCGTTCGGCTCCGGCCGCAGGATGTGCCCCGGCTTCAACTACGGCCTCGCCAGCATGGAGCTCGCCTTCGTCGGCCTGCTCTACCACTTCGATTGGTCGCTGCCCGAGGGCGTCACGGAGATCGACATGGGTGAGGCGCCTGGACTCGGCGTCCGCCGCCGCACGCCGCTGATGCTCTGCGCCACCCCGTTTGTCCCGGTCGCCGCCTAGCAGCCGCGACCGGGCCTACTTAATTGTATCTCTGTCTCAATATCTCTCTACCACAAAAGTACACAACGGATGTGCTTGCTGCTGGCTAGATACGTCATCCGTATGTCGATCTCGCACTGAGTGCTCGATCTCCGTTGTACTAGCAGTGTGTTGTGTTGTGCGTACGTGTTAGTACTGCGAAGCGTGTATGTTATGTACTGCCTTAAGTTTCTACTTCCATCGTCAAGTGCGTCCAATGGTAATTAATAAAGTGAGATTACATTCCTTTCTTCTGTGTTTTGAATGCAATATCTAGAAGACGTTGATGATAGTTAAAAAGACTTAAAAGTTTTCACATTCCACATGTCTTTGTGACACAATACAACACAGACGTCGAACGGACACGCAAACCCTACCCTATGAACACCTTGGATGAACTGAGAAATTTCTAAAGTCATCATTGGTGCCTCGTTATCAATGGAATGTTGCTTACCACTTCAAATATAGCGTAAAAAAATTTAGAATAAATCAAAAAAATGCGACCACCCGTGCCAAATCGAGAACTTGATTCCTAATATGGGCTGGTTCTACCATAAGAAACCCAACCAGCTGATTTATGATCAGTTCACGGAACCTTGTTCACTCGATCGTTTCTAACCAGTTAATGTTGATTTGTTGTGAGGGAGAAGACACTACTAAATGGCTAGTTGATAAGTGTTGGTAGAACAAGCGAACAAAGTGTTTAACTGGACATACAATTTACTACGTGGTGGTTGTCTTGTCTGGATACGTGGTTTAACTCTTGTAGTAGTCTTATCTCAGCATGACAAGTTTAGAGAGCTAGAAATTTCGTCATGTGTTTCAATTCATCTTGGGATAAAACTGTGCAATTTGGACCATACGAAGGCAGGAGAAAGTGAAAGGACCATATGAAAATACTTCATATCTCAATATTATATATATGTACAGATAGAGATAAAGAGATGCACATTCTGCATAAAAAAACAGTTGTTTTCTTCGTGCACCATTTTTCTCCAAACATATTTGCTTAGAGCCTTTTGTACGTGTGACACAGAGAGAGAGGTCCAAACCAACTAATCATTCACTTGCATTTTCCCAGCATGCATGTCTGATCATCGTATAGAGTCCAAACTCATGAACAATTGTTTCTCTCCTAAAACTAAAACCATCATTTTTTATTCCTAAATGTTTATGAGATTGTATTAAATCTGAACCGTTTATACTTGGTCCGATCAAGCAGGACAGTGAGGAAACAGGAATTAGGGTTAGCCACAGAGAGCTCCACCGAAGCGCCGCCACCGACGTTTTGTGCTCCAGCCGGCGAGGTCGCCGGTTCTTTCCGCCTCCGTGTAAGGTCGAGATGGCGGACTAGAGGGGGGTGAATAGTCCTTTTTAAAACTAATCGCTCCGGCTAACCGATATAAGTGCGGAATTAAATCTATCGGCCTAACCAAGACTTTCACCCCTCTATCTATTGCTCTAGATGCACCTTGTAAAAGATCCTAAACAAGAAGACAAGGTGCTAATCTAGCTAGTGTACACTAAACAAGTCTAGCTTGCAAGGTCACACAAACCTAAGCAACTAGTACTTTAGCAACCGGGTGTGCACCTACACAATTCTAATGAGCAAAAGCACAAAGCCAACCTAAGCTCACTAGATGCTCATGGACAAAGCTACACAAGCCAAACCCAAGAGCTCAATTTTACTTAACTACACAAGCTAAGCAAGGCAACTTACTCTACTTCTAGCTACACAAGCAAGAAGGTGATTAACAAGCTACTCAAGCTAACTAACCACAAGAGCAACTACACAAGCTATACAAGAATGTAAGAAAAGTAAATACAAAGCTTGTGAAAGAGATTGCAAACCACCGCGAAGTGTGGACACAAGATGACTCGGCGATTTTTCACCGGAGTTCACTTGGTTGCCCCCAAGCTACGTCCCGTTGTGTCGACCAACACCTTCGGTGGTTCCTCCGGTCTTTTCACCTAGATGGTTCTTCGGTGTGACCCTCAAGTCACTTGCCCCTCAAGGCACGCCCGCAAGGCACCGCAAGACACCACTCTCAAGTGAGCCCCTCAAGGCACCGAGCAAACCCACACACTCAAGGGTGGTAACTCAATGACACGCGCAATCCAATAGGGCTACTCTTCGCGATCCCCGCGAGGTGAGTACCGACCTCTCACAATCTCTTCTCCGGAGCACCGTATCTCCACGCATGCTACCACGGAGCCTCTTGCCACCAAGCCGTCTAGGAGGTGGCAACCTCCAAGAGTAACAAGCTCTCCGGCTTGCAACACAACCACCTAGTGCCACAAATGCAATCTCACAAAGCACTCGCACTAGAATCGCTCTTCTCACACTATCGGATGGTCACTACCAAGCATATGTGAGTTAGAGGGCTTCCAAGCACCACCACACAAGGCAACATAGCCAGGGCGTGCTCAGCAACCGGCCACAGCCGGCCAAGACATCTATTTATAGCCCCAAGGGCCAAACTAGCCGTTGCCACCTCGGGCAACTCCACAGCACACGCCGGACGCGTCCGGAGCAAGCCGCCGGACGCGTCCGACGCTCCTCCGCGCTCCACGTGTCCACTGGGATTGAAACTAGCCGTTGCCACGCAACGGCTCTTCCATCTCTGCTCGAAAGCCATGCGCCGGACGCGTCCGCCGCAGGCCGCCGGACGCGTCCGGCGCTTCAGCCCGCGCGCGCGCCCCAGACGACCGTTGGCGCCGCGGCCAACCGCGTGCCGCCACGTCGGCGTCCGGTGCGGCGTCCGGCGCTCGCCAACGCGCGTCCGGCGCCTGCGTCCGACAGACCGGCCGAAACTCAAAAGTTTCTGGTGCGCGTCCACCGGCCGCCGGACGCACGGCCCGGCGTCCGCCGCCTTCAGCTCGCCAGCCAGCACCACGCCAAGACTCATCATGCGCCGGACGCTGCACAGTGAACACGCCGCGTCCGACGCCTGCGTTCGTCGCGCGTCCGGCGCTCAGCAACGCGGAGCCACCAACCTGAGCCAAGCTAACACGCGCCGGACGCGCGTCCGGCGCTACAAAAACTTCGTTTTTTAGCCCGTCGTGACGCCAACTTCTCCGTCATGCTATCCAACAAGTATACCAACTTGACCACCATAGATAGCATGTTTCCAACAACAATTTGCATCCGGCGCAATGGAAAATATGCCTCCAATTTTCCCGAAAGCGCCGAATCCCGCCTCGCAAGCTCGGCGGGAGGGAGAGAGGGACCCAAGCCCAACTCAACCCTACAAACCACAGCGCGAACATTCGCCACCTTTGTAAATGTGCCAACACCACCAAGTGTACAACTCCATGTGCTTGTGTGTTAGCATTTTCACAATCATTTTCAAAGGATTTTCTCTTCAACTCACAACGCCACTCGATCCTAGCACATCGCAATGTTAGATCGCTCAAGTGGCACTAGATGACCGATATACAAACAAGATTACCCCTCTTGATAGTACGGCCATCTATCCTAAATCCGGTCAAGTACTTCTCTACTCAACCTTAGACCGGTGAAATGAAATGCCCTAGGTTATACCTTTGCCTTGTGCATTTCCATCTCCACCGTCATCCTCCATTGTGCCAATGCACCGCATGCACGACACGATCATCAAATGATATGATCCACTTCATATCATCATGTGACACTCTTGGTCCATCGATCTTGACCTCACTTGCTCTTCACCGTTGCGTCGGTCCATCGGCGCCAAGTCTTGCCCAAGCTTCACCATCGCATGGTCCCTCGCTTTGCAGCCTCAACTTGCCCTTCACACTTGCAACCGGTCCATCAAGCCAAGCCTCATCTTGATCTTCACCTCTTGGTCACATGACTCCATGTCATGTCTCATTTGCAATGAGCTCCTTCATCAACTCATGTGTTGAGCCTCACAACATCTCCAAACCATCTCCACCATGGCATATGTTGCTCACACACATGTGCTTGTGAACTAACTCCCGTGTATCTCAATCATCACACATGTTAGTCCACCTAAAGTTGTCACTCAATTATCAAAACCAAACAAGGGCCTTTCAATCTCCCCCTTTTTGGTAATTGATGACAACTCTACAAAGATATGGAATTTAAGAATATTTGGACTTTATGCCACTTATCCAACATTTAGGCTCAACGTTATGATTTGGATGAGTACCACAAAGTCAACTTGGTAGTGATAGCTTCCCTACATGTGTGCCCAAATGGTTTGGTTTCAAGCTTGCACACATGCATAAATATGGAAATTTTGGGAGAGTTAGCACTACTAAGTGATGCTAAGGTGTATAAGATAAACCTTTGAAGCGTGATACAAATCGGAGTTGCACCATTGAAGTTCATTCTTAGCATCATGGTTAGCTAGAAATCACATGAAACAAAACACTAGATACCTCATGAGATCAACATTATAAGCAAGGTTCTAGTACCACTTGTAAAGCACATGTGACTAGCTAAACCATCCTATACGTGCTAGTTTTTCAAATCATCAATCAAGTTCTATAACTAGCATTCACCACACAAGCATTGCATATTGAAATATAAGAACTTATGCGAATGCAAGCAAGCACATGAATATGCACATAACAAATGCAATCAAACAAGTTCATGAGCTTGCTCCCCCTACTTGTGTGCTTCTCTTAATCGAATTTTTTATCCTCCTCCATTCTTTAATGTTGCTCCCTCTTGATCCATGTCCATTTTCTACTCCCCTTTGTATGCTTCTTTTGTTCCATATTTCTCCCCTTTGTATGCTTCTTCGCATTCTCCCCTTTGTATGCTTCTTCGCATATCTTTGTACAATTCTCTCCCCCTTTGTTATCAATGACCATAAAGGTATGCAACAATACCACTTGAAGATACCACATGTAAGATACCACTTATAAGAAAATTCTCTTGATGCAAAGGGTTGGAACTAGGGGTTGATGGTTGAGTCTTGAATCTTCATTTTTGATGGACAACACCATATGTTGTAGGTCACTTGAAGTTTCTTTGTCTCTAATACCGATGATGTGGGGCTCCTCCCCTATGACAAAGCATGGGTCAAACCAATCCATAGACACCTTCTTGTCGGTGAGGGTAGCTTCTCTTGATTTGAATTGATCACTTAAAGTTGAGGATCACTTGTGGAACCGTCTTGTTGATGTACTAGATATCACTTGAATGAAAACCATGTGTACCATACCACTTGCAGGGAACACCACTTGAAGATAGTGATAGACTAGACATTTCTTGCAAGAACTATCATTATGGTAACCACTTGTTGGATTTATCATGAATAACCAATTCTTGAACTTGATAGTCTTCATGAGCTTCTATTTCTTTGACTTGAGCCAATATGAATCACTTATAAACATCCAAGTCCGGTTTGAACCAATGACAAGCTTCTTCACACCTCACTAGAAGGGTTATCTTGTCAATGTTGTACTTGAAACTTATATGCAATTCAAACTAGATCAAGTACTTGGGTTCACTAGCTCATGAACAAACTCATACTCATACCACTAGATAAATCAAACAATCAAGCAATAGTGGTAGACTATGAATTTAAAACATTTCATTGTTATGCATGATCCTAATAAGCATGTACTATATGCACTAACCGCATACTAGTAAGGGATGAAATGATCATGCACGATACAATGATACCTTTGCTATGTTGGAGTAGAGGATAGTCACATAGATTCCAATTTCATTACTCCAATAGCAATGTGAAGTCCATTTATAAGCTTGATGAAGCCAATAGATACCATGATCGAATACCATGCTTCACCCATATGAGATGAAAACCCACTTGAGATCAAGTGCACTTTCTTGTTGTGGTTGGCCCGCTTCTTCTTGTGATTCTTGCTTGCATGAGAGAATACCACTTGAATGGGTACCACTTGTGCACCACTTGTATTATTTCTTGACTTGTCATGTATTGCTCTCTATCTTGGGTGTTGCTTGCTTACTTTATCAACCCTTTTGATTGCTTCAACCGAGCATCTCCAATATCTCTTGGATCACCGAGAACTATCCTTGACACTCACTTGAATTGCCTTTCTTTGATTGATCCTTTGGACTTGATATGATGAATCACTTGAAATCTTCCTTAAGTCCTTTTCTTTCTTGTTTAAGTTCTTTTCTTTCTACCAAATGATCTTCAATTTGTCACTAGAACTTAAACTTCATCTTCATCTTGAGTTTGATCTTGATCTTCGATTTGAGTACCCAAGCTTGTGTAACAAATACACTTCACAATCAAATGACCTTGTACTCATTATTCTTCATGCTTCTAGACCAATTCAAAACCAAAGTTAGGTTCCTCAACCACTTATAAACATGAAACCAACATGAGGACCTTTCAATTTAAGTGACTCTTGATATATCCAATGATAGTCACTTTTCTGGCAGATTCTGTACCCTTCAAAGAATAATTCATATCTCACATTGTACAGCTCCAAATGCCATGAAATTTGGTGGAGATGTGCAACATTGAGTATACCAGCAGCTATAAAAATTTGAGCTTCATTGGCCTTTTAGATTGCTACCAGATGTCACATCTTCACTTACTGTTGCATGCTGAAAACTGCTGCACTATAGCTGACAAGATATGCTCCAAAACCGAAGCAATTCTTATCCAATATTCATGAAATTGGTACAGCACATTATACCATAAGTGTAGAGCATGCATACCAAATTTCAAGTCAATCCAATAATATTTGATCCATCAACCTCAGATTTGAACACAGCTTGCTCAGATTTCAGAATTTGGACAGATTTAAGCAATTGAGCTATGCTTCTTCAAATTGAGTCAAACTTGATATCAACTTGTTTGAATACCAACACAAGACATATATCCATTCAAATCACTTATTAAGAGTCATCTTGTGATCATATCGAACCAAACTAATCCAAATTTGACTACTAAACAATTAATCCATTCAAACATCTCATAGCAAGCAACATATGCATATATATCCAATTCAATCAACTCATATGAACCCAAATGAATAGATCAACTAGGAATATACCTTTGATAGCTCATGATCATCCACTGGCAAGCTTCAACTCAAATACTTTGCAAGCCTTCGAATGCCAATAGATTACCACAACTTGATTATTGCACTTGTATGTTGTAGCACATTGGACTTCACTAGTCATGACTTGGCATTGGGAAAGAAATAGCACTAAGCTTCAATAATTGATTCAATCAAATGATTAATAAAATGAACTCAATTGAATCAAGTCTCCAATGCCATGGTACCTACACACAATCATCCACTTTTTGATGGTACCCAAATATGTTTGGGTCCTCTTAAGTTAGGAGCCACATACTTAGGCAAAGCCTTAGTATGGATAAGCGGGATGTTTTGCAATAGAGACCATAGAGGTACCATTACCATCCTTTCTAAGCATATTATTTGTATCAATTGAAATAGGCTTAGAATTGTTACCTAGGGGACATGAATAAGCCATGTGTCCCCTTTCCCGGCATGAATAACATCTTCTTTTCGGTTGAGCCTTTTCTTCATTGCTCATGTGATGCTCTTCATTGCCTTGCCTCTTTTGAGTTGCTTGAGCCTTCTTCTCAAGCTTGGTAGGACACCCCCGAGGCATAGTGTCCCATCTCTCCACACTTGAAGCACTTGATGTGAGCCAAATCTTTCTTCTCTTGATTCTTGCTCATCATCATCTTGGCATCTAGAATAGGAGTTGAATGCCTTGCTCTTCCACCCTTCTTGTTTTCTTTTTCTTCTTCATCTTCAAGTCATCAATTATATCTTCATGATTGATCTTGACTTGATCTTGGGGTTTGTTTTCTTGCTCATCTTGTGGCTTTGGTTGAGACTCCTCTTTGTTTGGGCAAGTTCTTGCTAGATGTCCCATTTTATTGCATTGAAAGCATATGAAATGAGAGAGCCTTTCTTCTTCTAGCTTCTTCATTTCTTTCTCATACTTTCTCTTGCCCCATTTCTTTCCCTTAATGTTGGTGTTGTTGTAGCGAATGCCATTCATGTTGCCATATCTCTTGTAGCTCTTCAAGAGTTGAGAATGTGTGATCTTTGGCACTTCACTCAACCCAACATTGTCCTTATGAAACCAATGCCACTTTTGTCACCATATCTTCTCTTGTTCTTCAACATATATTCGAAGGTGACCTCGAGAGTTGTAACACCTCTCTAGCTTGTTGTTCAAATTCTTCACTTTGCTTTTGAGTCTATTGTTCTCCTTCAAAAGATTAGTCTCACAAGACATAGAAGTAGAACAAGCATCTAATTGTGAAGAACATGGCATATCAAGTAAATCATTATGGGAGGTGGATACATGCTTCTTCCCTACATCACAAAGGTTAGTCATATGTGATTGATCATTCAACCCAAGTGATGAGCTCTCACTAGTTTTAATTTCTTCAAAGGAAAACTTCTTAGTGAGAAAAGCATGATCTTTCAACAAGTTTTCATGAGTAACACAAAGTTGCTCATGAGTCAATTTTAGCACATCATGTGAACAAGTAGTAACATAAAGTAGATGCTTTTGTTGTTCACATGTTGTCTTTAGAAAAGAGTTTTCACTTTTGAGATTCATTGTTTTGGCTTTCTCTTTTTCCAAAGATATGGTCATGCTAGCAAGTCTACTAACAAGCTCATCATATGAATCATGATCAATCACATTGCAACTTGATACCTTAGTGTCACCTTGTGACATGAAGCAATATGATGATGTCGGAGAGCTTGTAGTAGCATCATCATTGGAGCATGATCCATCATCGCCGTCAAGTGTGCTTGAGGTAGAATCATCACTTGCATCACTTGAGGCATCATCCTCCATCTTGTCAAGTGAGCTTGAGGTAGATCGATCATCTTCCTCACTTGACCATGAGGTGGAGCAATCCTCCACAACAACCTTGTTATGGTCATGCTCAACAACCTCATGTGCCACCAACATGGATTCCTCATCAATAACATCGGAGGCCGCTCCATACTTCTCATTGAGATATACCCAAATCTCATGCGCGGACTCAAAATCCATGATCTCCTCAAATATGCTATCATCCAAAGATCTATAGAGAATGCTAGTAGCTTGGCAATTGAGAGAGAAGCAATTCTTTTGTGCTTGAGTTTTCCTTTCAATTGCACAAGAGAAGCCCACATCTACAATCCACCACATTTGAGGAGAAATAAACTTAAAATTGCATGACATCCAATTTCTCCACCGTGCAAAGTGTGTGCCATCAAAAATATGTGGACACTCAACATCTAGCCCATAATCCGCCATCCTCTCGGGTCGGTTAAGACCACTAAATGAGAGACCCGGCTCCGATACCACTTGTAAGGTCGAGATGGCGGACTAGAGGGGGGTGAATAGTCCTTTTTAAAACTAATCGCTCCGGCTAACCGATATAAGTGCGGAATTAAATCTATCGGCCTAACCAAGACTTTCACCCCTCTATCTATTGCTCTAGATGCACCTTGTAAAAGATCCTAAACAAGAAGACAAGGTGCTAATCTAGCTAGTGTACACTAAACAAGTCTAGCTTGCAAGGTCACACAAACCTAAGCAACTAGTACTTTAGCAACCGGGTGTGCACCTACACAATTCTAATGAGCAAAAGCACAAAGCCAACCTAAGCTCACTAGATGCTCATGGACAAAGCTACACAAGCCAAACCCAAGAGCTCAATTTTACTTAACTACACAAGCTAAGTGTCGGGTACCTAGATTAGGGGGTCCTAAATCAGGTACGTTAGAGGAAAATAACCCAACCCATCCTACCTCTAAATCTCCCAAGAATTAACCAGAGAAACCCCAATCCGCCTCACAGGCCGGCCCGGTACCGGAGCCCGCAAGGCCTCGAAACTCCCAAACTCGAGCAGCAACCGCTCACCCGCTCGACGGGGAAATACGGAAACCGCTCGAGCGAACGGCTGCTCGAGACGACGACGAAACCGCTCGAGCGGCCGCTCGAGCGGGGCGGAAACCACTCCCGAACGGCATCCGCTCGGCGGGACGGAGAACGCTCGAGCGGGCGCCCGCTCGAGCGGGCCTACAATCATTGCCCATCCATATCCGCACGTGGCTTCGAACTTGAACGGTATCACATATCATCCACTCCGCCTAACATCATGGCTACGAGAACCCATAACGACGGGACATACGCCGGTCAAATCTATCATTACACGGCCCGTCCCCTGGATTCCCGGGACGATAGAAGCCACCTTTGCGCCCCCGCCCCGCTAAGGCGAGCTATCAATATCACCTTTTCGCCAACTCTCGTGCGGAAGACCCATGAGGTCGAGACGACATACATCCAAACGGCTGCGGCGGCTACGATCTTGGGACTCGAGGGCGCCCGGTCAAACGACTCGAGTCACCGCGGGGCCATACCGTGCCTTTGTGCCACGTCGGCGCTTCTCTTCGAACACCGTCCATGCCACCAACTACGTCGTATTGTCCCATCGCCCGGACCACGGTCCTCTCGAGGCGGCCTCCAACCACTCGAGGAGTGACGGCGGGCGCGACTTCAGCATGGAGCACACGGCGTTACGTCTTTCCCGCCTCGATGACCTTACCGCGGGGTTCCCGGACGCATGTGCTCGATTACGCCCACGCCATGCCTCGATTACGTCAGCCCACGACCGAGGAGGACAAGCAGGCCATCACCGACCATGCTGCTACAGGCTCGAGCCCGACCGAGCGAAGCGTCTACAGTCTCGACGACTTGACACGGCGTATGTAGCTCGACGTCACGCAACGATAGCCCTATCTACTCTGTACTCCTGAGCCTCCTCTTGGCCTATAAAAGGGGACGCCAGGGCCTAGTTCATGGGACGTTTTTTGTGGGGGAGAGGACGACAACACTTTGCGCCTTCACTCACGACACACCCACACACGCACGTTAAGTCTCAGGACTCGCTTGTATTCACCCCTGTACGAGCACCCCGGTGCAAGATAACACGAAACTCACTCCTCTGCTGGACGTAGGGCATTCTTTGCCTGAACCAGGATAAACGCTTGTGTCCATCTTGCATCACCATCCGGATTAGGGAGCACGCAACAGAAATTTACTCGTTGGTGTTATACCCCCGGGTACGAAACAAACCGGTTGGCGCGCCCGGTAGGGAATGCTTGTGTGTTCTTACCCGACTCCCGCCATTTTCGGATGGCATCACCCGTTCCAACGCTCCCGTTCGCTACGGTGATGCGGTTCGGGAGCCTAGAGTTCGTGTCGCTCGGCCACAGCCACGACATGGTTCTACTCTCGATCGGAGAACCGGGAGGCCGGGCGCTCATCGGCACCGCGAGCTGGTGGGGTCGCGCGCCGGCCGCGCCACCACGGTTCGCCACCGCGTCGCCGACATCACCAGCATCGTCACCACCGCCAGCAGGCACAGAGCCATGAGCACTTTGCTCATGTGCCCTCCAAACCCGGACACCACGACGCACCGGCCGGAGTGCCAAGGGTGTGGCGGGAGGTGCCACATGGACAGGGAGCCCATGACGTGGACCCTAGCTTCACGTTTGCCATGCGATCGCCGAGAGAGCCCGGCGTGGCATCTCGAGCGCGCGCGCGACCGACATCGCCCAACCTGCTGTCACGCGGGCTCTACCGAGCTCGTCGCGAGCTCCGTTTGGGCTCACCAACGCCGCCACCACGTTTACCCGGCGAGATCCGATCGGCCATGGGACCGCAGGAGGAGAGCCCCGGCCCCCTCCTGCATGCCACCATGAACTTGGAGATTGTATGGCCGGCGTCAGTAAACCATGGATTTAACAGAGCACCTGGCTCGCAACGCCGCAACACGGTCGGGGATATGCGCCCCTGGATCGAGGAGGAGAGCACGGGGAGGCCCCGGGCGCCGTCCGCGCTAGCCCGGACTCCGATAACTCGGACTCGGGGTGCTATGACCCGGCACGCGAGTGTTTTCATCTCAACAACGACGTCCGTCGGATGACGAGACCGAGATGACGCCGCCATGGCCGTCCCTGACCAACCGGGCGGGTGACCCCGGCGGTCGGAACATCGGCGGCTGCAGCCCTGCGGGTGATCGAGCCGCGGGGACCACCGCCACGAGCGCAAGACAATCGACGACTGAAGGCGTGCGCAAGCGGCACAATGGGCTCGGCTCGGGAAATCGAGGCCAAGATGGATGAGGAACGCGCAAGTGCGGAACTGCTCAAGCGCGCGCTTGAGCGAGAACCATCCACCCCCTCCTCGAGCTCTTGGCGCTCGAGGAAAGGCACGGAAGTCTTCAACCGCATCGTCAACGACGGGCGGCCGGCGCCACCCGAGCCGGCCCATTTCCCTCGAGCAAGCCGGAATGTACTTGCGGCGGCTATCTTCTTGCGGGACATGCCGGCACCCTCGAATCCCCACGCCTTAAGGATACGGGACGAGATCCGGGGGCTCCTCCAAGTCGCCGCCGTCCGGCGGGCCGAGAGCTCGGCCTCGAGGCGGCGTGAGGCGGCCCCGAACAACCACGGCACGGCGGGAGGGTTCCGTCCACCAGGAGGCACCCCCGAGGTGGTAGAACACCTGCTCGAGAACGCATCCTCGACAACCGTGCACCTCCGGATGCGCGTCACGACATCAACGACAACCGACGACGCAAGGGCTGCGGGTGCCGAGGACCGTGGCTACAAGGCCCATCGAGGGGGCTACGACAGCGACGAGGATCGGCGGTTTCTCGAACCACCGAGGCCCTCGGGTCTTCGGTCGAGCTATCCGCAACACGCCGTTGCCAAACCCGTTCGACCCCCACGGCGTGGTCAAGTACAACGGGGAGACCAAGCCGAGCTCGGGCGGCCGACTTCCGGCGGCTGCCGGTGGGAGGAGCACGAGAGGATAAGGCGATCATCGCCAACTCCCGCCGTTTTCTCTCGACACCGCTCGACGGTGGCTCGAGGAACTCCCCCCATCGGATCCACGATTGGGCCGACTTGGTCCCGATTTTCGAGGGGAACTTCAAGGGCACGTACGTCCGACACGGCAACTCGTGGGATCTCCGAAATTGCAAACGAATACCACGGAATCTCTCCGGGATTTTGCTCGACGTTTCTCCAAGCTGCGTACCGAGCTACCGCATCCCGGACCACGACGTCATCCCGGCGTTTGTCTCGAGGCACCACGTGCAAAGAGCTCGTGCGAGAGCTCGGGCGCAACCGCCCAAAGACGGTGAACGAGCTCATGGACGTTGTCGCCGACTACGCCGCCGGTGACGAGGCCGTGGGAGCCTTCTTTGGTGGGGGCTGAAACAAGCCCGCACCGCCCCGAGGGGCGGTGAGGGATCGAGCAAGACCCGGAAGAAGAATGGGAAGAAGAAGAAGGGCAACCGGCAAGGCAAGCGCGCGGTCGTGGAAGACGAGGTGGCCGCGGCCGAGCGCAAGAAGCCTAGACCCCCACCGGATGGGGCGTCTTCGATAAGATGCTAAAACAGCCCCCCATACCACAAGGAGCCGATCAAACATAACCTCGAGGACTGCCGCATGCTTCGAGGTTACTTCAAGAAATTTGGCATTGACAAGGACGATGGCAAGAAGGATAAGGGCGGCGAGGATCGGGCCAACGACGATGACGATGGTGGGTATCCGCCCATCACCGAGTGCTACATGATCTACGGCGGCCCGACCACCCGGATGACACGCCGAGAGCGGAAGGGCTGAGCGCGGAGGTTTTTGCCATAAAACCCGCCACGCCTCAATTCCTCGGCGGTCGGATGCTCCCATCACGTTCAACCGTGATGATCATCCGAACCACGTCACCAACCCCGGCTCGTACCCTCTCGTCGTCGCCCCAATCATCCTCAACGCTCGCTTCACCAAAGTTCTCATGGATGGAGGCAGCAGCCTCAACATCATCTACATGGAGACCCTCACGTTGCTCGGCCTCACAAAAGCAGACCTCCAGCCGAGCGCCGGGGGCTTCCATGGGGTGGTCCCAGGGAAGAAAGCACTCACGATCGGCCGCATCGACCTCCCTGTTGTCTTTGGGACGCGCTCGAACTTCCGTCGAGAGGTCCTAACTTTCGACGTACCCACATTCGAGGGACGTACCACGCTATCTTGGGCAGGCCATGTTATACCAAATTCATGGCGATCCCCAACTACGCCTACCTCAAGCTCAAGATGCCGGGACCAAAAGGAGTCATTACCATCGGCTCCACGTACGAGCACGCCTACCACTTTGCGACGTGGAGTGCGTCGAGAACGGGGAGTCGTTGGCAAACGTGCTAGGAACATCGAAGACCTAGCCATGATGCTCGACCACATGGCGTGAGGCCTCTCCCCCAACGCCCAAGCGACAGCCGGCAACTTCGACCCCGCCGACGACACCAAGAAGATCCCGCTCGATCCGAGCTCCTCGGGGAAAAGACGTTGACCATCGGCGCCACCCTCGACGGCAAATAGGAAGCGGTGCTCGTCGACTTTCTCCCGCAAACGGCCCGACATGTTTGCGTGGAGTCCCTCGGATATGCCTGGCATACCAAGGGATGTCGCCGAGCACGCCTTGGAGATCCGTCCGGTTCGAGGCTGTCAAACAACGCTGCGCCGCTTCGACGAGGAGAAGCGTAGGATCATCCGCGAGGAGGTTGAGAAGCTCGAGAAGGCCGGATTCATCAAGGAGGTACATCATCCGAGTGGTTAGCTAATCCTGTATTAGTAGAGAAAAAGAACGGGAAAATGAGGATGTGCGTAGATTACACTTTGGTTTAAATAAAGCATGTCCCAAAGTTCCGTTCCCTTTACCTCGAATAGATCAGGATTGTCGATTCCACTGCGGGTTGTGAAGTACTTTCTTTTCTCGACGCTTACTGCGGCTATCACCAAATCAAAATGAAGGGGTCCGACCATTCGCGACTTCATTCATCACCCCCATGGGCATGTATTGTTATGTTACGATGCCTTTCGGCCTTGGCTTACGCCGGGGCAACATATCGGCGCTGCATGCTCCGTGTTTTCGAGAAACACATTGGAGAGACCGTCGAGGCCTACGTCGACGACATCGTTGTCAAGACTCGAAAGGTAGAAAACCTTATCGAGGACCTCGATTGACGTTTGAATGCCTCCGGGCTAGAAACATCAAACCGAATCCCGAGAAGTGTGTTTTTGGCGTGCCTCGAGGCATGTTGTTAGGGTATATTGTCTCCCGGCGCGGCATCGAGGCCAACCACGAGAAGGTCGCGGCCATCATGAGAATGGGGCCGATCAAAGACCTGAAAGGGGTGCAAAAGATCACTGGATGCCTAGCTGCGCTCAGTCGGTTCATTGCGCGTTTAGGAGAGAAAGCCTTGCCCCTATACCGGCTCCTCGAAAAAAGCCGAGCACTTTGCGTGGGCGCTGACGAAGAAGGCCCTCTCAAAGCTGAAGAGCATGCTCACATCTCCCCCTGTACTCGTGCCACCTCGACCGGCTCGAGACGATGAACCCGCCGAGTCCCTCCTCCTCTATGTTGCCGCAACTACTCGGGTGGTCGGCACGGTCATAGTGGTCGAGAGGCGGGGAAGAAGGACATGCGCTCCTGTCCGGCGGCGGTGTATTTCATCGGCGAGGTGCTCTCGAGACGCCAAAATCCGATACCCTCATATCCAAAAGTTGCTCTACTCGATCGTGATCACGCGACGAAAACTCCGGCACTACTTCCTTAGCCACCGGTGACGGTAGTGTCATCGTTCCCGCTCGGGGAAATCATTCGAACCGGGAAGTAGTGGGTCGAATCGCTAAGTGGTCGGTCGAGCTCATGGGCGAGGCCATCACTTATGCCCCACGAAAAGCTATCAAATCCCAAGTCTTGGCCGACTTTGTGGCGGGAATGGACCGACGTCCAACTCCCCCGGTCTGATTCAAGGCTGAGCTGTGGATCATGTATTTCGACGGGTCGCTCATGAAAACGGGAGCGGGCGCGGGCCTACTCTTCATCTCACCACTTGGAGAGCACATACGCTACGTCTTTGCGCATCCACTTTGCCGCCTCGAACAACATGGCGGAATATGAGGCGCTCGTTCTTGGGTTGCGTATCGCCATCGAGCTCGGGATTCGACGCCTCGACGCTCGAGGCGACTCACAAGCTGGTCATCGACCGGGTGATGAAAGCCTCGAGCTGCCACGACGAAAAGATGGAAGCATATTGCAATGAGGTGCGCAAATTGGAAGCAAACTTTCATGGCCTCGAGCTCAACCATATTCCGAGACGCTTCAATGAAGCGGCGGATGAGCTAGCCAAGATCGCGTCAACTCGAGCACCGCTCCCCCCTAACGTCTTCTCGAAGGATCTTCACGAGCCGTCCGTGAAATGGGACTCGGGGGCTGGGACGGGACCAGCTGTCGAGCCGGATCCCACAACCATGCCCCCCCCGACGGGGGCCACGATCATGGAGATAGACCAAGACGCAAGCCCACCACCTGATTGGCGTGCACCGTTCCTCGAGTACCTCGCTCGAGGAGAACTCCCCGAGGATCGAACGGAGGCAAGACGGCTAGCTCGTCGAGCCAAAACTTACGTCCTTTACGGAGACGACGAGAGCTCTATCGCCGGAGCCCGGTGGCGTACTCCAACGGTGCATCTCGATCGAGGAAGGCGGGGAAGCGCTCCGAGACATGCACTCGGGGGCTTGTGGCCACCATCTTTTGCACCAAGAACCCTTGTCGGGAACGCATTCCGCGGGGCTTTTCTTGGCCACCGCCGTTCTTGATGCCACCAAGCTGGTTCGAGCGTGTGAGGGATGCCAATTCTACGCCAAACAAACGCATCTTCCAGCACACGCACTCCAGATGATCCCCCTCACGTGGCCGTTTGCGGTCTGGGGGCTCGATCTAGTCGGACCCCTCAAAAAGACAACGGGAGGCCACACCCACTTACTCGTAGCTATCGATAAGTTCACCAAGTGGATCGAGGCCAAGCCCATCACTAACATCCGCTCGGAGCGGCGGTCGAGTTCTTCAGCGGCCTCATCCATCGCCGGAGTCCCTAACGTCATCATCAACGACAATGGCACCCGGTTCACGAGGCAAAGGTTCTTGGACTTCGCGATCGGAATCACATCCGTGTGAACCGGGTCGGCGATCGCCTATCCTCGAACTAACGGCCAAGTCGAGCGCGCAAATGGCATGATCTTGCAAGGACTAAAGCCAAGAATCTTCAAACGCTTGAACAAACACGGCAACAAGTGGGTGGCGAACTCCCGTCTCGTCTGTGGAGTCTCGGACGACCGAAAGTCGAGCCAGGTTCACCCCGTTCTTTTTGGTCTATGGGTCTGAGGCCATCCTCCCCACCGACCTCGAGTACGGGTCCCCTCGACTCAAGGCCTACAATGAGCAGACTAATCAGGAGAGGCTAGCAAACGCCATCGACCAAGCAGAGGAGGCTCGAGACACGGCGCTCCTACACTCTGCGCGCTATCAGCAGAAGCTACGGCAGTACCACGAGAAGAACGTGCGCAGAAGGGATTTCAACGTCGGCGACCTCGTGCTCCGTCGACGCCAAGATAACAAGGGGCGCCACAAGCTCACTCCTCCTTGGGAAGGTCCGTTCATCGTGGTCAAGGTGTTGAAACCGGGGACGTACAAGTTAGCCGACGGAAAAGGCTCGACCCTCACCAACGCGTGGAACATCGAACGGCTACGTCGCTTTTTCCCTAGGCCTCGATGCCTTGTACATATTTCGTTTAAATTATACCGTTGGTATGAATAAATAAGTCGGTTTCTTACTTTTTGTTCATACGCAAGGTGGGCTCGACTTTGTTTCCACAAAGTCAAGCCCCCTCGGGGAGCTAGACCGGGGTAACCCCCGAAGTCCTTGAAAAAATGCCCCTAGTTTTTTCGAAAACGATGCTCGGCGTAATTTTTCCCTTCCCCGCCTCGAAATTTTTCGTAAGCTAAGTGTTTGTGTCACCTCGAGCTCATCGAGCCGGGCGATCGAGCGAAGGCTTCCCACGCTTCCGAGCTACGGAACCCCAACTCATCCCTCTCGAAACGGTTCGAGCACGGCGCCAACACTCGGCTAAAACAAAGTAAAGGCGGGAAGTGGACAATGATGTCGAGCGCAAAGAAAAAACCCCGAGCATAACGATTCAAGTTATAAGCGTCAAGATTTTTAGGCCACTTAGGCCATTCCACGGCCGGAATATTTTTCTTACAAGGGCCTTGTTGCCCATTTCGGCTCGCGGGCCGGCTAGAACTACTCAACGACAGGCGGGAGGACTTCTCGCAGCAGATCATCTCCAAGACGTGCGCCCGGCTCCTCTGCCTCGGCCTTGAGCTGCTCGATCCGGGGGTTGACCCCTCCTTCGTGCTCGCCCTCGACGTAAGCAAAGCCGCTCGCTACGGCCTCCATCCCGGTACGGGCCTCCTCCCTCGAGACGGCGAATCCCGAGTAGAAGATGGCCATCGTCCGGCGCGCAGCAAAGACGAGGGCATCTCGGACACGGCCCCGCAGAGAAGCGCCGAACTCGACGACTCGGGTGGCGTACCCACGGCCGGCGTCTGGCCCCTCGACGTCCACCACGGGCGCGAAGCCCCAGTTGGCGCTGAGGGTGTCGATGGCGCCGGTGATGCGGGCCTTGGACGAAACCTCGCCATCAAGCAACACCTGGGTCAGCCTTGCGTCCTCACGCGCACCCGCCAGGTCCGCCTCCAAACCTGAAAAAGATGACAAGAATCAAGTACTTAACCGGTACTCGAGCAACCCGTATAAGTCACGCACGAAAAAGGACTAAAAGACTCGAGCACTCACCGGTGCGCGGGTCGAGAGCCTTTGCTCACGATCGAGCGCCCGCGTAAGTTCACCCTCTTTTCTGCGGAGGACGCGCTCGACGTCGTGTTTCTCCACGCGCAGCTCCTCATAAGCCACCGCCGCGCCTGGATTGCGAGGTCTTTCGTCGTCATCTCTAGACGGAGATTGACCGCTTCCGTTTGGAGACCGCTCGCCCGCTCTTTCTCCGCTTCGAGCGCTAGCAAGGCCTCTTTTCGGCGGCCACCCGGGTGACCGTTGCTGCAGCTCCTTCACGTAAGCCTCGACGCCGGCCTTCTCCTTCTGGAGCTGCTCCATGTCCCGGCACTTGGCCTTGTAGCCCTGCAAAGCCGCGGCTGCATCCTTCTTGAGCTGCTCGAAAGCCGCATGCAACTGCGCGAACTTCCCACGAGCAGTCTCGGCCTCCTGCGCGGCTTGAGCAAGCTTCTCGCCTGCCTGCTGCTGCGCTGCGCCGGCCTCCTGCGCCACTCGAGCGAGCTCGTCTTGGGCTTTCTTGGCGTCCTCTTTGGCGGCGACCAAGGCGGCGTTGGCCTCTCGAAGAAGCCGAGCAAAGCGGTGCCGCTCGCCCTCGGCCTCCTGCCCCATCCGCACGTATCGTCGGATCTCGTGCTCACTCTCTTGGGTAGCGAGGATGTGTGTCGATTTGGCATATGAGCGGCTTTGCGTCGTCTGAACCATGAAGGGGAAACATTAGGTCATAATCACGATAAACCAAAAAGGGCAATGAGAGGTACTCACGAGAAGAAGCCGGGGCATGTCCTCGAAACGAGCGACGGGCGGTCTTCAAAGCGTTCTCAAGCCATTGCCGGCGTTCCTCGGCCTCCGTATACGCCTCGAGCTCCTTCGATCGTTCATCACGATCGGAGGAGCCTCGTGGTCAACGGGTCGGGGAGCACCGGCGGTGGCCTTTCCCATATGGGGAACTCCTCCCGCATCTCCTTATCGACGGAGGAGTGGAGTCTCCTCACCGCCTCCAAATCAACGCCCGCCATTACCACCCGCTCCGCCAAAGATGTCGGGCGTTGCGGGCGCTCCCGGGAGGAAGACGCCTCTCCTCAGGCGAGCGCCGCGCCTCGACCCGCCTCCGCTCTTCGATGGAAACATCGGTGGGCTCGGTGGGTCCGAGACCGACCGCCCGCATGTGGCATCGATAATGGCCGCCGCCGCTGTTTCCTTTGGGCTTCCTCCCATTGGTCGGCGTCGGTCATGGCCTCGAACCTCACCTCGCCCGTTTCCGAGTCGAGCACGAGGTAGGGCACCGGCTCCCGGCGGTTGTGGAGGTTGCGGCGGCGCTGATATGGGCTGCGAGATGGCGCTCCCCTTCTCGTCGCCACGACGCTCGTCGCTGCCCGTAGCGGTGAGCTGCTCCGTCGTCGCCCCGCTTGCGCCCGGCTGCTCCTCGACTCGGCCCGCTCCTCCACTGCGGGCGACGCTCCTCGGCGCTGCGCGCGGGGGCTGCGCCGCCGGCCCCGCCCCGCTCTCCACCAGCTCCTCCTCCCTCTCCTCCTCTTGCATGACGGCGGGGTGCTCCTCGACCGCACCCTCTCGAGCGGCGGCTTGGCGTCCCCCCCTCGGCCCGATGCCCGGCTGAGGACTCAGCCTCCATATCCCGAGGAGGGGTTGAGGCCCGGCTCGGCTGAGGCTCAGACACCGGGCCCGCCTCCTGCATCGCCACGTCTCCCACCGGCCGATCAGCGGCTGCCGGCGTCTCCTCCTCCTCCGTCTCCCTGTGCTCGGACTCTCATCCTCAAGCGTGACGGGCTGCTGCTCCGATCCAGCCTCTGTCGCCGGGATAAAGGCCGCCGGCTCTGGCGCCATCGCCCCTTGGTCGCCCGCCGCCGCGTCACCCAGCGCGCCGGACGACGTCGGAGTCTCGAGCGGAAGGGTAGTCAGGGCCGTGGTGGTGGTGGCGCTCTCCTCCCCCGAGACCTTGGTCGCGGCCCCGGCACCTGCACGAGACGCAGCGGCCGTCAGCCTCCCACGCCTAAGTGCGTCCTTGGCCCGCTCTAACCAAATGGGAGTAGAGGGAGGGAGAGTCACTCCACCTGGCATCGACGGGGTACCGCTTGATCCACCCACGCTCCTCAGCCTCTTAACGGGCACCATGGAGGGGAGGGGCGCCAACGTCTGAAGGGAACGCTTAGTCCTGGAAGAAAGAGAAAAACAAAAAATCATTATGACCGAGCATTCGCACACTGACAACAGAAAAAAAAGCGGAATAAAGGGTAGGTCGACCAAAGACTTACCCCTTGAGACGAGACGGCGCCGGTCGAACCGGTCGGCTTGCTCGAAGCGCTCGGGGCTTCCGGGCCACAGGCGCTCCCTCGAGTCACTCGAGGGCTTGGGGGATCTCGAGCCCACCACCCGTGCCGCTCGGGGGCTTCGAGACTGGGCCGACTCCTTGGCCGGCGCGAGCACGGTGTCCCTCACGGGGCCACAGGACACACCGGTTGAGGATCGCTCGGCCCGACGGTCGCTAGAGGAGGCCGGCGGCGCTCGACGGGCTGCGCGGGACTTGAAGAGCGCACATTCGCGGCCTCCTGCCCGGGTGTGCGCGCCCGATGAAGAAGGGCGGCGGCGGGAGGAGGATTCCCGCCGCGCGGAGACGTCCGCCCGGCCGCCATGGCTAGAGGGACGGGCGACTCCTCCCGCCGCCCCGCTTGAGCCGCGACGACGAGCGGGCACGGCGGCTAGAGTGCTTCCTGGAAGCCCCACCCCGTTGCCCTGCCGGGGCGGCGACGTCGCTCGAGCGCCGCGGCTCGGCGACCCTCCTGCGACCCGCTCGAACAAGCGACGAGTCGTCGCGCGGGGAGGCTGGCACCAACGTTGGCTCCACGCACGCGAGCGAGCAAGCGTCGGGGCTCGGCGACGACGGCGTCACCACCGTCGGCCGCATCATCGTCATCGTCGTCATCGTCCTCCCCCTCGTCCTCGTCGAGACGACTCGAGGCCGGGGTCCGTCGGTCGGGTCCGCCGCTAGGCGTATTTCACGTTCCGGCGGCGCCTAGCCTTACGCTTTTGCTTCTCCTCTAGCGCAAGAGCCTCCTGCGCTCTTTTTCCCTCCTCGAGACCACGGCGGCGTGCCCTCGTTCGCCTCTCAGGCGTCTTACCTCGCGGTCGGGCGCGTCCTCCTTCACCGGGGGTCTCGACTCCGCGTGGTCGATGATGTTACGGAAAAGAAAACGAGATCTCAATAAAGGCTGCTCGAGCAAAGAATACGACAAAGAGACGGTCTCGAGAGAACTTACATAGCCCGGGTTGTGCTCCGGGCGCATGCGGAAGATGCCGACTTGGTCCTCGTTGAAGTTCCTCCCCAAGTCAATTGCGTCGCGCACCGGGCCACGATCGTGGCGGCCGGGAGGGGCTCGTCGACATCCTGCGGCCGGCGCCATAGGGTCGGCGTCCTCTGTCATCTGGTCGATCCGCGGCGGGCGCTCGGCGACGGAAGCACCCGGCGGCTGTGGAACTCGGCGACCACGTGCGAGATGTTGAAGAAGAAGTTGCCGGATCTCTTGTTGCGGAGGCTTGCAATGGCGTCGGCGGGGAATTCATACGGGGCGGCGCGCCGCCGGGCGGCCATGCGCCCGATTGAAGCCGGGAAGCGGTAAGCACGGCGCCGGTATATTCTGGAAAAAGGCCCCCCTCGTTGCGGAGGTAGAACCACTCTCGATCCCAGTTGGCATTATTTGACCACGCGCCGGACAACCGGCGGTCCTTCCTCTTCGGCCGAGCGAGCGGGGAACCCGCTCGAACATAGCGGCGGATCTTCGGCCGCACCGCCTTCTCCTTCTCCTCCTTCTCCTCCTCCTCCTCATTCTCCTCCTCGTTCTCCTCCTCCTCCTCGTCATCATCATCACCATCATCGTCGGCGGCCTTCTTGCTCTTCACCGCCTTGGTGAAGAGCGTCGCCTGAAGACGTGGGTGAACAGTCCCAACTGCGGCGCCATCCCCAAATATCCCTCGCACACGGCGGCATAGGTAGCCGCGGCGAGATGGAATTGGGGTTGAAATGCTGGAGCTCGACCCCGAAATGGTGGGGGAGCGCCCGCATAAAGCGGCTCGGCCGCGCACCAAGCCCCCGCCGGTGGAACCTGATGAAGCTCAGAATGTAGCCCTGCGGGGGATTGGGCTCGAGGTCGCCGTCGTCCGGCACCCTCCACTCTGGTAACCCCTCCGCCGGATTGGGCGGAAGTAACCCGCCGTTCACCAGGTTGAGCAGCATCCCCTCGGTCACCGTGGACCGGGGCCATGGGAGCGCGTCCGCCATCACCACCGGCACGGAAGGCTTGGCGGCGCCCTTGCCCTTGCCCTTGCCTTTGCCGCGGTGCCCCGGCGGAGCTCGCCCCGTCTTCTTGGACGTCCTCCCCATGGCGGTGACGAACGGGGAGAACGGCGGCGGCGGCGCAAAGGCCAAGGCGGCGCGCGGCGGGAGCGATGGCACGAAGGACAGTGCGACTACGGGCGAAACGGCGCGGCGGTCACCGCGGGCGCGGCGGCAACCGCGAAGAATGGCGGCGGCGGCGAGATGGAATCTACGGCGAAGCGCTACTCCTAGCGTGGGCGGCGAGGAAGGCAAGATTGTAGGGAAGTAGAACACTGGAAGCCTGCTCCTCTATATTTATAGAGCCCGAGACGGTCCACGCAAGCCGCATCCGACGGCCTAGATTACGCCATCCAACGGCCGCGCGCACCCGGCGGACTCGGCGAAAAACGGTAACCGCATTAAATGCCACGACAAACCGCCAACGCCTCCACTTTACAGGGCGCACACGTCGCAAGACGGAGCGGAACCGTCGCCAAGCCACGATCACCACGACACGCCGGTTTCCGCCTAAAAAGGCGCGCCGTTCGCAACGGACGGATGCGTAATGACGGGACGTCTCGACGACGGTCCCTTACACGGTAAGAAACCCGGGGACCCGGTCCCACAAGTAAGTCTCGAGGAGCGGAGGCTGACCCACGGACGGGTTCGAACGAGCCGCCCTCGAGCACCCGAGTTAGGGCGCCTATGGGAAGGAACCCTCGAAGGTTCCGCTCGAGAACGAACCCTCGAACCCGGATGGCGTGTCCAAGGCGGGGCACTAGGTATCCAAGAGATCCCGTCGACGGGAGGCACTCGGGCCGCCGGCCCCCTCGAACGGGACCGGTCCTCACGGAAACTAAGAGCCTGCTTTAATGAGAGCGCCCCCGGGCCACGAAGCCGACTCCTCGAAAGGAGTCGAGCTCTCACTTGGACTACCCACCATCGGCTCACGAGAGGGTGTGGCGCTCGCTCGACCGCGAGTAGTGTCAGACCTCTCGCCACTTGGATCTGATCCAAGAGATCCAACGAACTGGATCACGACTCCAGCCCAGCCATTCGGGGCTCGGGAGCTCGAGTCACACAAACCACCTCCCTCGACACGGGAGGAACTGGAAAAACTCGGGGGCTCGAACAGTTGAACAGAAATCTTCTGCCTCGAGATACCACAACTCCAATTAATAATACTCTTGCCCCGAGAATCGTTCATCTCAAAGCCCCCGGAGGAATGCCTCATTCCTCACGGGGCCTCGAAGCTACCCCGCGGGGGCGCTCGCGCGCCCCCACGGAGAAAGGACGGAATGACTCCTCGAAATACCGACAATAATCCCAACTCTAGGTACTTCAACTCCACTACATAATCCCTTGTTTAAAGTTTCACAATCAAACAAGGGCTCGGGAATCTTGTCGGGTACCTAGATTAGGGGTCCTAAATCGAGTACGTTAGAGGAAAATAACCCAACCCATCCTACCTCTAAATCTCCCAAGAATTAACCGGAGAAACCCCAATCCGCCTCACACTTGGCCGGCCCGGTACCGGAGCCCGCAAGGCCTCGAAACTCCCAAACTCGACGGCAACCGCTCACCCGCTCGGCGGGGAAATACGGAAACCGCTCGAGCGAACGGCTGCTCGAGACGACGCGGAAACCGCTCGAGCGCGGCCGCTCGAGCGGGGGAAACCACTCGAACGGCATCCGCTCGGCGGGACGGAAGAAAAACGCTCGGCGGGCGCCCGCTCGAGCGGGCCTACAATCATTGCCCATCCATATCCGCACGTGGCTTGACGAGACTTGAACGGTATCACATATCATCCACTCCGCCTAACATCATGGCTACGAGAACCCATAACGGCGGGACATACGCCGGTCAAATCTATCATTACACGGCCCGTCCCAGGATTCCCGGGACGATAGAAGCCACTTTGCGCGCCGCTGCCCTGCTAAGGCGAGCTATCAATATCACCTTTTCGCCAACTCTCGTGCGGAAGACCCATGAGTGCGAGACGGCAGCATCTTGTCCAAACGGCTGCGCGGCTCGATCTTGGGACTCGAGGGCGCCCGGTCAAACGACTCGAGTCACGGGGCCATACCGTGCACCGTGCCACGTACGGCGCTTCTCTTCGAACACCGTCCATGCCACCAACTACGTCGTATTGTCCCATCGCCGGACCACGGTCCTCTCGGCGGCCTCCAACCACTCGAGGTGACGGCGGACGCGACCGGCATGGAGCACACGGCGTTCTGTCTTTCCCACCTCGATGACCTTACCGCGGGGTTCCCGGACGCATGTGCTCGACTACGCCCACGCCATGCCTCGATTACGTCGGCCCACGGCCGAGGAGGACAAGCGGGCCATCACCGACCATGCTTTGCTACGAGGACTCGAGCCCGACCCGAGCGAAGCGTCCACGATCTCGACGACTTGACACGGCGTATGTAGCTCGGCGTCACGCAACGATAGCCCTATCTACTCTTACTCCTCCGAGCCTCCTCTTGGCCTATAAAAGGGGACGCCAGGGCCTAGTTTTTGGAGGGTTTTTGGGGGGGGAGAGGAGGACAACACTTTGCGCCTTCACTCACGACACACCCACACACGCACGTTAAGTCTCAGGACTCGCTTGTATTCACCCCTGTACGAGCACCCCGGTGCAAGATAACACGAAACTCACTCCTCTGCTGGACGTAGGGCATTCTTTGCCTGAACCAGGATAAACGCTTGTGTCCATCTTGCATCACCATCCGGATTAGGGAGCACGCAACAGAAATTTACTCGTTGGTGTTATACCCCCCGGGGTACGAAACACCGACACTAAGCAAGGCAACTTACTCTACTTCTAGCTACACAAGCAAGAAGGTGATTAACAAGCTACTCAAGCTAACTAACCACAAGAGCAACTACACAAGCTATACAAGAATATAAGAAAAGTAAATACAAAGCTTGTGAAAGAGATTGCAAACCACCGCGAAGTGTGGACACAAGATGACTCGGCGATTTTTCACCGAGGTTCACTTGGTTGCCCCCAAGCTACGTCTGTTGTGTCGACCAACACCTTCGGTGGTTCCTCCGGTCTTTTCACCTAGATGGTTCTTCGGTGTGACCCTCAAGTCACTTGCCCCTCAAGGCACGCCCCGCAAGGCACCGCAAGACACCACTCTCAAGTGAGCCCCTCAAGGCACCGAGCAAACCCACACACTCAAGGGTGGTAACTCAATGACACGTGCAATCCAATAGGGCTACTCTTCGCGATCCCCGCGAGGTGAGTACCGACCTCTCACAATCTCTTCTCGGAGCACCGTATCTCCACGCATGCTACCACGGAGCCTCTTGCCACCAAGCCGTCTAGGAGGTGGCAACCTCCAAGAGTAACAAGCTCTCCGGCTTGCAACACAACCACCTAGTGCCACAAATGCAATCTCACAAAGCACTCGCACTAGAATCGCTCTTCTCACACTATCGGATGGTCACTACCAAGCATATGTGAGTTAGAGGGCTTCCAAGCACCACCACACAAGGCAACATAGCCGGGCGTGCTCGGCAACCGGCCCGGCCGGCCAAGACATCTATTTATAGCCCCAAGGGCCAAACTAGCCGTTGCCACCTCGGGCAACTCCACGGCCACGCCGGACGCCCAGCGTCCGGAGCAAGCCGCCGGACGCGTCCGACGCTCCTCCGCGCTCCACGTGTCCAGGATTGAAACTAGCCGTTGCCACGCAACGGCTCTTCCATCTGCGCTCGAAAGCCATGCGCCGGGCCGCGTCCGCCCGCGGCCGCCGGACGCGTCCGGCGCTTCGCTCAGCGCGCCGCTGAGCGACCGTTGGCGCCGCGGCTAACCGCGTGCCGCCACGTCGGCGTCCGGTGCGGCGTCCGGCGCTCGCCAACGCAGCGTCCGGCGCTGCGTCCGACCAGACCGGCGAAACTCAAAAGTTTCGGTGCGCGTCCACCGGCCGCCGGACGCACGGCCGGCGTCCGCCCGCCGGCTTCGCCGGCCGGCACCACGCCAAGACTCATCATGCGCCGGGCCGCACGGTGAACACGCCGCGTCCGACGCTCGTTCGTCGCGCGTCCGGCGCTCCGGCAACGCGGAGCCACCAACCGAGCCAAGCTAACACGCGCCGGACGCGTCCGCCGCATCAAAGCCTGCGCGTCGGCGCTACAAAAACTTCGTTTTTTAGCCCGTCGTGGCGCCAACTTCTCCGTCATGCTATCCAACAAGTATACCAACTTGACCACCATAGATAGCATGTTTCCAACAACAATTTGCATCCGGCGCAATGGAAAATATGCCTCCAATTTTCCCGAAAGCGCCGAATCCCGCCTCGCAAGCTCGGCGGGAGGGAGAGAGGGACCCAAGCCCAACTCAACCCTACAAACCACAGCGCGAACATTCGCCACCTTTGTAAATGTGCCAACACCACCAAGTGTACAACTCCATGTGCTTGTGTGTTAGCATTTTCACAATCATTTTCAAAGGATTTTCTCTTCAACTCACAACGCCACTCGATCCTAGCACATCGCAATGTTAGATCGCTCAAGTGGCACTAGATGACCGATATACAAACAAGATTACCCCTCTTGATAGTACGGCCATCTATCCTAAATCCGGTCAAGTACTTCTCTACTCAACCTTAGACCGGTGAAATGAAATGCCCTAGGTTATACCTTTGCCTTGTGCATTTCCATCTCCACCGTCATCCTCCATTGTGCCAATGCACCGCATGCACGACACGATCATCAAATGATATGATCCACTTCATATCATCATGTGACACTCTTGGTCCATCGATCTTGACCTCACTTGCTCTTCACCGTTGCGTCGGTCCATCGGCGCCAAGTCTTGCCCAAGCTTCACCATCGCATGGTCCCTCGCTTTGCAGCCTCAACTTGCCCTTCACACTTGCAACCGGTCCATCAAGCCAAGCCTCATCTTGATCTTCACCTCTTGGTCACATGACTCCATGTCATGTCTCATTTGCAATGAGCTCCTTCATCAACTCATGTGTTGAGCCTCACAACATCTCCAAACCATCTCCACCATGGCATATGTTGCTCACACACATGTGCTTGTGAACTAACTCCTGTGTATCTCAATCATCACACATGTTAGTCCACCTAAAGTTGTCACTCAATTATCAAAACCAAACAAGGGCCTTTCAATCTCCCCTTTTTGGTAATTGATGACAACTCTACAAAGATATGGAATTTAAGAATATTTGGACTTTATGCCACTTATCCAACATTTAGGCTCAACGTTATGATTTGGATGAGTACCACAAAGTCAACTTGGTAGTGATAGCTTCCCCTACATGTGTGCCCAAATGGTTTGGTTTCAAGCTTGCACACATGCATAAATATGGAAATTTTGGGAGAGTTAGCACTACTAAGTGATGCTAAGGTGTATAAGATAAACCTTTGAAGCGTGATACAAATCGGAGTTGCACCATTGAAGTTCATTCTTAGCATCATGGTTAGCTAGAAATCACATGAAACAAAACACTAGATACCTCATGAGATCAACATTATAAGCAAGGTTCTAGTACCACTTGTAAAGCACATGTGACTAGCTAAACCATCCTATACGTGCTAGTTTTTCAAATCATCAATCAAGTTCTATAACTAGCATTCACCACACAAGCATTGCATATTGAAATATAAGAACTTATGCGAATGCAAGCAAGCACATGAATATGCACATAACAAATGCAATCAAACAAGTTCATGAGCTTGCTCCCCCTACTTGTGTGCTTCTCTTAATCAGGAATTTTTTATCCTCCTCCATTCTTTAATGTTGCTCCCTCTTGATCCATGTCCATTTTCTACTCCCCTTTGTATGCTTCTTTTGTTCCATATTTCTCCCCTTTGTATGCTTCTTCGCATTCTCCCCTTTGTATGCTTCTTCGCATATCTTTGTACAATTCTCTCCCCCTTTGTTATCAATGACCATAAAGGTATGCAGCAATACCACTTGAAGATACCACATGTAAGATACCACTTATAAGAAAATTCTCTTGATGCAAAGGGTTGGAACTAGGGGTTGATGGTTGAGTCTTGAATCTTCATTTTTGATGGACAACACCATATGTTGTAGGTCACTTGAAGTTTCTTTGTCTCTAATACCGATGATGTGGGGCTCCTCCCCCTATGACAAAGCATGGGTCAAACCAATCCATAGACACCTTCTTGTCGGTGAGGGTAGCTTCTCTTGATTTGAATTGATCACTTAAAGTTGAGGATCACTTGTGGAACCGTCTTGTTGATGTACTAGATATCACTTGAATGAAAACCATGTGTACCATACCACTTGCAGGAACACCACTTGAAGATAGTGATAGACTAGACATTTCTTGCAAGAACTATCATTATGGTAACCACTTGTTGGATTTATCATGAATAACCAATTCTTGAACTTGATAGTCTTCATGAGCTTCTATTTCTTTGACTTGAGCCAATATGAATCACTTATAAACATCCAAGTCCGGTTTGAACCAATGACAAGCTTCTTCACACCTCACTAGAAGGGTTATCTTGTCAATGTTGTACTTGAAACTTATATGCAATTCAAACTAGATCAAGTACTTGGGTTCACTAGCTCATGAACAAACTCATACTCATACCACTAGATAAATCAAACAATCAAGCAATAGTGGTAGACTATGAATTTAAAACATTTCATTGTTATGCATGATCCTAATAAGCATGTACTATATGCACTAACCGCATACTAGTAAGGGATGAAATGATCATGCACGATACAATGATACCTTTGCTATGTTGGAGTAGAGGATAGTCACATAGATTCCAATTTCATTACTCCAATAGCAATGTGAAGTCCATTTATAAGCTTGATGAAGCCAATAGATACCATGATTGAATACCATGCTTCACCCATATGAGATGAAAACCCACTTGAGATCAAGTGCACTTTCTTGTTGTGGTTGGCCCGCTTCTTCTTGTGATTCTTGCTTGCATGAGAGAATACCACTTGAATGGGTACCACTTGTGCACCACTTGTATTATTTCTTGACTTGTCATGTATTGCTCTCTATCTTGGGTGTTGCTTGCTTACTTTATCAACCCTTTTGATTGCTTCAACCGAGCATCTCCAATATCTCTTGGATCACCGAGAACTATCCTTGACACTCACTTGAATTGCCTTTCTTTGATTGATCCTTTGGACTTGATATGATGAATCACTTAAAATCTTCCTTAAGTCCTTTTCTTTCTTGTTTAAGTTCTTTTCTTTCTACCAAATGATCTTCAATTTGTCACTAGAACTTAAACTTCATCTTCATCTTGAGTTTGATCTTGATCTTCGATTTGAGTACCCAACTGTGTAACAAATACACTTCACAATCAAATGACCTTGTACTCATTATTCTTCATGCTTCTAGACCAATTCAAAACCAAAGTTAGGTTCCTCAACCACTTATAAACATGAAACCAACATGAGGACCTTTCAATTTAAGTGACTCTTGATATATCCAATGATAGTCACTTTTCTGGCAGATTCTGTACCCTTCAAAGAATAATTCATATCTCACATTGTACAGCTCCAAATGCCATGAAATTTGGTGGAGATGTGCAACATTGAGTATACCAGCAGCTATAAAAATTTGAGCTTCATTGGCCTTTTAGATTGCTACCAGATGTCACATCTTCACTTACTGTTGCATGCTGAAAACTGCTGCACTATAGCTGACAAAATATGCTCCAAAACCGAAGCAATTCTTATCCAATATTCATGAAATTGGTACAGCACATTATACCATAAGTGTAGAGCATGCATACCAAATTTCAAGTCAATCCAATAATATTTGATCCATCAACCTCAGATTTGAACACAGCTTGCTCAGATTTCAGAATTTGGACAGATTTAAGCAATTGAGCTATGCTTCTTCAAATTGAGTCAAACTTGATATCAACTTGTTTGAATACCAACACAAGACATATATCCATTCAAATCACTTATTAAGAGTCATCTTGTGATCATATCGAACCAAACTAATCCAAATTTGACTACTAAACAATTAATCCATTCAAACATCTCATAGCAAGCAACATATGCATATATATCCAATTCAATCAACTCATATGAACCCAAATGAATAGATCAACTAGGAATATACCTTTGATAGCTCATGATCATCCACTGGCAAGCTTCAACTCAAATACTTTGCAAGCCTTCGAATGCCAATAGATTACCACAACTTGATTATTGCACTTGTATGTTGTAGCACATTGGACTTCACTAGTCATGACTTGGCATTGGGAAAGAAATAGCACTAAGCTTCAATAATTGATTCAATCAAATGATTAATAAAATGAACTCAATTGAATCAAGTCTCCAATGCCATGGTACCTACACACAATCATCCACTTTTTGATGGTACCCAAATATGTTTGGGTCCTCTTAAGTTAGGAGCCACATACTTAGGCAAAGCCTTAGTATGGATAGCGGGATGTTTTGCAATAGAGACCGTAGAGGTACCATTACCATCCTTTCTAAGCATATTATTTGTATCAATTGAAATAGGCTTAGAATTGTTACCTAGGGGACATGAATAAGCCATGTGTCCCCTTTCCCGGCATGAATAACATCTTCTTTTCAGTTGAGCCTTTTCTTCATTGCTCATGTGATGCTCTTCATTGCCTTGCCTCTTTTGAGTTGCTTGAGCCTTCTTCTCAAGCTTGGTAGGACACCCCGAGGCATAGTGTCCCATCTCTCCACACTTGAAGCACTTGATGTGAGCCAAATCTTTCTTCTCTTGATTCTTGCTCATCATCATCTTGGCATCTAGAATAGGAGTTGAATGCCTTGCTCTTCCACCCCTTCTTGTTTTCTTTTTCTTCTTCATCTTCAAGTCATCAATTATATCTTCATGATTGATCTTGACTTGATCTTGGGGTTTGTTTTCTTGCTCATCTTGTGGCTTTGGTTGAGACTCCTCTTTGTTTGGGCAAGTTCTTGCTAGATGTCCCATTTTATTGCATTGAAAGCATATGAAATGAGAGAGCCTTTCTTCTTCTAGCTTCTTCATTTCTTTCTCATACTTTCTCTTGCCCCATTTCTTTCCCTTAATGTTGGTGTTGTTGTAGCGAATGCCATTCATGTTGCCATATCTCTTGTAGCTCTTCAAGAGTTGAGAATGTGTGATCTTTGGCACTTCACTCAACCCAACATTGTCCTTATTGAAACCAATGCCACTTTTGTCACCATATCTTCTCTTGTTCTTCAACATATATTCGAAGGTGACACGAGAGTTGTAACACCTCTCTAGCTTGTTGTTCAAATTCTTCACTTTGCTTTTGAGTCTATTGTTCTCCTTCAAAAGATTAGTCTCACAAGACATAGAAGTAGAACAAGCATCTAATTGTGAAGAACATGGCATATCAAGTAAATCATTATGGGAGGTGGATACATGCTTCTTCCCTACATCACAAAGGTTAGTCATATGTGATTGATCATTCAACCCAAGTGATGAGCTCTCACTAGTTTTAATTTCTTCAAAGGAAAACTTCTTAGTGAGAAAAGCATGAATCTTTCAACAAGTTTTCATGAGTAACACAAAGTTGCTCATGAGTCAATTTTAGCACATCATGTGAACAAGTAGTAACATAAAGTAGATGCTTTTGTTGTTCACATGTTGTCTTTAGAAAAGAGTTTTCACTTTCAAGATTCATTGTTTTGGCTTTCTCTTTTTCCAAAGATATGGTCATGCTAGCAAGTCTACTAACAAGCTCATCATATGAATCATGATCAATCACATTGCAACTTGATACCTTAGTGTCACCTTGTGACATGAAGCAATATGATGATGTCGGAGAGCTTGTAGTAGCATCATCATTGGAGCATGATCCATCATCGCCGTCAAGTGTGCTTGAGGTAGAATCATCACTTGCATCACTTGAGGCATCATCCTCCATCTTGTCAAGTGAGCTTGAGGTAGATCGATCATCTTCCTCACTTGACCATGAGGTGGAGCAATCCTCCACAACAACCTTGTTATGGTCATGCTCAACAACCTCATGTGCCACCAACATGGATTCCTCATCAATAACATCGGAGGCCGCTCCATACTTCTCATTGAGATATACCCAAATCTCATGCGCGGACTCAAAATCCATGATCTCCTCAAATATGCTATCATCCAAAGATCTATAGAGAATGCTAGTAGCTTGGCAATTGAGAGAGAAGCAATTCTTTTGTGCTTGAGTTTTCCTTTCAATTGCACAAGAGAAGCCCACATCTACAATCCACCACATTTGAGGAGAAATAAACTTAAAATTGCATGACATCCAATTTCTCCACCGTGCAAAGTGTGTGCCATCAAAAATATGTGGACACTCAACATCTAGCCCATAATCCGCCATCCTCTCGGGTCGGTTAAGACCACTAAATGAGAGACCCGGCTCCGATACCACTTGTAAGGTCGAGATGGCGGACTAGAGGGGTGAATAGTCCTTTTTAAAACTAATCGCTCCGGCTAACCGATATAAGTGCGGAATTAAATCTATCGGCCTAACCAAGACTTTCACCCCTCTATCTATTGCTCTAGATGCACCTTGTAAAAGATCCTAAACAAGAAGACAAGGTGCTAATCTAGCTAGTGTACACTAAACAAGTCTAGCTTGCAAGGTCACACAAACCTAAGCAACTAGTACTTTAGCAACCGGGTGTGCACCTACACAATTCTAATGAGCAAAAGCACAAAGCCAACCTAAGCTCACTAGATGCTCATGGACAAAGCTACACAAGCCAAACCCAAGAGCTCAATTTTACTTAACTACACAAGCTAAGCAAGGCAACTTACTCTACTTCTAGCTACACAAGCAAGAAGGTGATTAACAAGCTACTCAAGCTAACTAACCACAAGAGCAACTACACAAGCTATACAAGAATATAAGAAAAGTAAATACAAAGCTTGTGAAAGAGATTGCAAACCACCGCGAAGTGTGGACACAAGATGACTCGGCGATTTTTCACCAGGTTCACTTGGTTGCCCCCAAGCTACGTCCTGTTGTGTCGACCAACACCTTCGGTGGTTCCTCCGGTCTTTTCACCTAGATGGTTCTTCGGTGTGACCCTCAAGTCACTTGCCCCTCAAGGCACGCCCCGCAAGGCACCGCAAGACACCACTCTCAAGTGAGCCCCTCAAGGCACCGAGCAAACCCACACACTCAAGGGTGGTAACTCAATGACACGTGCAATCCAATAGGGCTACTCTTCGCGATCCCCGCGAGGTGAGTACCGACCTCTCACAATCTCTTCTCCGGAGCACCGTATCTCCACGCATGCTACCACGGAGCCTCTTGCCACCAAGCCGTCTAGGAGGTGGCAACCTCCAAGAGTAACAAGCTCTCCGGCTTGCAACACAACCACCTAGTGCCACAAATGCAATCTCACAAAGCACTCGCACTAGAATCGCTCTTCTCACACTATCGGATGGTCACTACCAAGCATATGTGAGTTAGAGGGCTTCAAGCACCACCACACAAGGCAACATAGCCGGGGCGTGCTCGGCAACCGGCCCACGGCCGGCCAAGACATCTATTTATAGCCCCAAGGGCCAAACTAGCCGTTGCCACCTCGGGCAACTCCACGGCCCCACGCCGGACGCGTCCGAGCAAGCCGCCGGACGCGTCCGACGCTCCTCCGCACTCCACGTGTCCACGGGATTGAAACTAGCCGTTGCCACGCAACGGCTCTTCCATCTCTCGCTGAAAGCCATGCGCGGACGCGTCCCCCCGCAGGCCGCCGGACGCGCGTCCGCGCTTCAGGCCAGCGCGCGCGCCCCACGACGGCCGTTGGCGCCGCGGCCAACCGCGTGCCGCCACGTCGGCGTCCGGCGCGGCGTCCGCGCTCGCCAACGCGCGTCCGGCGCTGCGTCCCGCGTCGCCGGCCGAAACTCAAAAGTTTACGGTGCGCGTCCACCGGCCGCCGGACGCACGGCCGGCGTCCGCCGCCCGGCTTCGCCGGCCCGGCACCACGCCAAGACTCATCATGCGCCGGGCCCGCACAAGTGAATACGCCGCGTCCGACGCCCGCGTCCGTCGCGCGTCCGGCGCTCAGCAACGCGGAGCCACCAACCTGAGCCAAGCTAACACGCGCCGGACAGCCCGTCGTGACGCCAGCTTCTCCGTTATGCTATCCAACAAGTATACCAACTTGACCACCATAGATAGCATGTTTCCAACAACAATTTGCATCCGGCGCAATGGAAAATATGCCTCCAAT